>CP119853.1:891942-1187165 GCA_033953505.1 Leishmania tarentolae
TTCAGCGGCGTAGGTTCGAGGCCTGGTGTTTTGAAGCGCTTTGTGTACGTGTAAAGCAGCTCCAGCGCACCCAGGGATTCCTCCACACTGACAGAGCTCAGGTCGCGGTCAATCAGAGGCATCAGCTCGCCCAGGTAGTTCCACTCAAATCCGCTCGTCAAGTTCATGATGCACGCACGCAGAACACGGCGGTGCGTCTCCGACACGCGGAACATGCCAGTGAACAGCAGCGACTCCACCTCTCCCAAGAAACCGGGGGTGCCTGTCACGACGTCGTCTCCGATGAGGTGAAGCATGGCGTTTTTGACAAACAGCAGCGCAGACAGACTCTGTTCCGCAGGTGACGAGGGCTCAACGCCGGCGCGCAGCAGCGTGAGGAGGCAGGCAGGCCCCATCTCTGGAGACTGCATTGCCGCCTCCAACTCGGTCGTCGCTCGCGTCCGCTCATCCTTGCTACCGTGATAAGCGAGATGGAGCAGCTGGAGCACGTCTACAGGGGCCATGGGTGTTGTTATACACTTTTCTTTTTATTGCTGCTGTGGTTCTCCGCTCCGCCTGCTGGAATACAATCGCATACTGTGAGCGAGGCGGGGGGAGAGGAAGAGGGAAGCAGGAGAAAGAGGATGGGTGGCAAAAAAAGTGAATGGGCAGCGGCAAAGAACAAAAGAGGTTCAGTTGGCGGAAGGGGAGAGGTTGGTTCAGAGGCAGTAGCCGCATAGAGAGACGCGACGAAAAAAAAAAAGAAAGGCCAACGACCCCCCCCGCCATTGATGCATATGTTGTGGAGTCAGAGAGAGACAAAGCACGGTATGCACCAATTTCGTGCCATCACTGAGGAGACTGGAAAATGGGAGCTACTGGAAAGCGCAGACAAGAAGGCAGCGATTGTGGTGGGCCCTTCCCTTCCCTTCCCCCTCCCCCCTCCCCCTCTCACATCAGCAGACGCGCTCAGCGCATTGTCGCAAGCGCACGCGGACCCGCTTGTAAAGTGGGTGCTGTAAGAGAGGACTGGCGAAGAGAGAATAAGGGGGAAAAAGATGCGATGAAGAGCCGTGTTCAATACAAACATATGACACATACAGGCGAGTGACGGCCGCGACTGTTGTGTCGAGCTCGGCTCCTTTTGCTTTGCGGGTGTCGAAAGAGCAAGTGTATAGGAAAGGAATTCTTCTCTTTCCCCGCTTCAAAGGAAGTGCTCGACAGAGGTGTGGGGAAGAAAAGAAGGCTGAGAGGAGGGAGGGGGAGAGCGTCTGGGGGTCCGATGTACGCCCACATTTGTGTCTCGTCCATGACGATACCGCGGACCAGTTCCTTCTGCATCACAGTGGTGCTTGAAAGACAATGGCAGCACTGTACGTGACGGGGCGGCGCTGAGCGTTGAATGGTGTCGTGTCCTCTGGACGGCACGGGTTAAATAGGACGGTATCGGCGTTGCTCTTGGAGGAGCCGCGATGAGATGCCACCGTCGTGCGCCTGCTGTGCGATAGCCTTGCCTTTCCGTTCGGCTTTCGGCAGTTGTGCATGCCGGAGGCGGAGCCGGCTCCACGGTTCGTCGAGTCCAAACGCGCGAGTCCAGACGACCAGAGCGGCGTTTCTGTCACGCCGCTCGAAAAAGGCTCAACTTCACCGAGACCAGCGCCTTCTACGACACCTTCAGTGCCGTTGGGCGAAAGTGGACCGCATGACGTGATGCCGCTAACTCCGGTCGATGATGCTCGATTTCTGCGCGAATCGGGATTCTGGTGTTCACGATGCGCAGTGCGCCTCTGTCTCTGCCTCTTATTTCTGCCTCTACGCTTTTCCTTTTGTTCTTCGCTGCCTACCGTGCCACTGCGAAGGGTTCGGGAAGACGTGCCGCGGGTGCCTGGAAAGCACACATTCACAATGCGCAGCGTTAGGACACCTCTACGACGCCGGACGCTAAGCACCAGAGCCGAGGAATAGTTGGGTCTGTGGGCAGATGCAGCGGTTGACCTCCCTAGCCGACGTGGACGCTGGTGAGCGACTAACGGAGTAACGTTTGTAGAATGGTAATCTGAGATGGTAAGTGGAATCGTCACGTTCACGTGGGGACTCGCTTGCTTGCCAGTCGCGCCTCCCTCCTCGCCCGTGACGGCGGGCTCATGCCCCTCAACGGTATCGATCGACACATCGCGCAGACCAAGAGTTTTCTGAATACACGTTTCGATGGCCACTGCAAAAGCGTCGTCATTGTGTACATCGGCTGAGTGCGCCACATCGTTGAGCTGGGAAAGGAGCGCTTCTACAGCGGCCAATCCTCCTAGCGCCTCCACTGCTCCCGCCAGCGTTACTTCCTCCCCTGACTGCGTCACCTCTCCCGGTGCGGCAGGCAGAGAAGTGCGGAGAAGTCCACTGAGAAGCGGGTATGTGATAGCAGCGTGCGCTGACTGAGGCACGGACACCACTGCAGCTCCCTTTGTGGGTGTGGAGGCAGCAGCAGCAGCAGCATCCGCGGTGGTAGACTTCACTCTCGCAGGACGCAAAGAGGAGGCAGTCGTGATCGAGAGGCGCGGAAGAAACGAGGAGTGGCGCCCGGTGATAATTCTCGTTGGGGATTTCAACGGGGGTGCTGGCGCCGCGCCAAGCTCACTTCTTGTTTCCGTCTCTGCTGTGATCAAGAATGGGACTCGTGTCATCTTGACAGACAATAAAAAGAGAGAAGGAAGAGACCGAAAACGGCACGAAAGACGTCAGCACAACGACTGCATGTTGGAGTGTTTCGTTGCGTGCCTGTGTGGAGATAAAGGCGGGGGGGGGCGCAGAGGAGAGGGAGGGCCGTTACAGGACTTGAATAGCAGTGGACCGGAGGAAAGCGAAACGACAAAGTGACTCCAGCGTACTCACAAGCACAAGACGAGAAGAACAAGGCAGAGAAACACACAGAGCATCGGCGTCCTTTCCAGTGCAGGGCACGCTAATGCACCAGTCACACCTTGCAGCGTGGCCCACATGACACTCTACCCGTTCGCTCCGCACTTACTTGAGAGATGCGCCTCCTAGGTCGAAGCCCTGACCGTCTACTCGGCGAGCGGGATGAGTGCCCGAGACTGAAGGGCGAAGGACCCGATTCTGTGTACGCGTAATTTGTGACTCAATGGCTACACCTGTGAAGAGAGAGAAAGAGCTAGTGAGTGAGGTAAAACAATAATAAGAAAGATATTAGGGACTGAGTGCCTTCAGCACGGCGTGCGTGCGTGTGTGTGTGTGTGTGTGTGTGCGTGTGTGTGTGTGTGTGTGTGCGTGTGTGTGTGTGTGTGTGTGTGTGTCGGAGGGGAGGGGGGAACTGTCTCTTTTTTTTTTTCGTGTTTTCGGCCTGCAATCCTTCGACGTGGGTCAAACACTCATCAGCCACCCCACACCCTCAGCCTTTCTCCTCTCTCCCTGCCGCTCCTCCTCGCTTGCCACACTCAGTCAGGTGCGTCAGTGCTGTCGTAGACGAGTAAGAGGTGCGAAGCTTTGTCATGAAACCCGCATCAGAGACATCCAAGAAAAGAAAAGTTAGACACCGGATCTGAAGGCGTAGCAGACGAGGTTGCCTACCCTCACTCGCTTGCAAAAAAAAAAAAGACAAGCCGAGGGAAAGGCCCCGTGAAGCGTCTCTAGAGGGCACTCATGCGAGGTGGAAGAGGCGGGCATCAATCAACTCTTTCGCCGCGAAGTAGTCAAGCGTTTCCGCCCACATCCATTGCTGCTTTGCAAGCGATAACGACACAGCCGGGCCCGGTATGCCAGGGAACAATGTGGAGTTCCTGAAGCCGGAACGCTGGCGTGCGTCATTCACCATGTCGCGGTGATATATTGTCTGATCTTGACCCATTCGAAAAAAGTGTCCGTTGCAGTGCTCGTGGCGACGGGAGAGGGCAAGGTCGACCACGTACATAGAGGCGATCACCGGCGTCATGCGCAGCAGTGCAGCCACCTCACCGTCAAGCAGCCACTGCAGCGGAAGTTGACTATTTGCTATGATCCGGCTGCGAATTGGCCCGGGGTGCAACATGTTCACAGTGCAGGTGGCTGCCAATATACGGTGCCGCTCCACAAAGCGAGCCAGAGAGAAGGAAAACAGAAGCTCTGACATATTTGCG
This sequence comes from Leishmania tarentolae, assembly GCA_033953505.1. Lineage (NCBI taxonomy): Eukaryota > Euglenozoa > Kinetoplastea > Trypanosomatida > Trypanosomatidae > Leishmania > Leishmania tarentolae. The sequence continues at coordinate 896,049 of CP119853.1, forward strand.
TTGCCGTAGCCGTTGAAGCGGCTGAAAGAATGCTCCAGCTCCTCTTGGCTGCCCCACTCGTGGAAGGTGTACGCAGCCGTGGGGTTGGCCATGGCCGCAGCCGCAGATGTCACTACGACAAACCGCCATGGGGGCGGCAGGGCCACGGCCAATGACCGCGAGCGAAAGCTTCGCAAGCGGTTCTGTAGCAGACGGAGCATCAGAAGACTGTGCCCAACATGATGCGTGGCGAACTGCTCCTCGAGATGCTGCTGTGACAGCCTCGGCGGGCTGCACATTGGGCCGGCGTTGCAGATGACGATGCGCAGCGCTGGGTCGACTGCAACGGCGTCGCTGAAGTTGCAGACAGCCGCCGTGTCACTCATGTCGCACGTGTGAACAAATATACGCCCTACTCGACCATTCCACTCTTTATGCAACATCAACTGGCGGTGGACAGCGTTTGTGAGGAGATAGCGAGCCCGCTCGGCCTGCCGCCCATTGCGCGCCACTCCGTGCACGTTCACACCGCTCAGGAGCAAGTTGAGCGCTGTGTAAAAGCCGATGCCGCCGTACGACACTCCGGTGACGATCGCTGACGGCCCGGCACCCACCTCGTTGAGGCCAGACCACAGCCGACGATCAATGAAAGAGCGGTTCAGCTGAAGAAAGATTGTCTTCTCGTTGGCCTTGCTGTGGCTTGGTGATGAAGCGGCCAGCTGCATGACCAAGTCACCGCGCATCAGTGACGGTGCTCGGTCCCGTGTGCCGAGCCACACCCGCCCAGTGCGCATGTACATAATGTAGTAGTCCGCAATGGCGATGAGGACGCCTCGGAGGACAAACAGAAAGAACTCCCATGCCCACAACACCCTGGAAAGGATGTCGAGCGCGTGCCACATCAGAGTTCACAGGAGCGCACGGGATGCACGCGTGTATGGGCGTTACGGTAGGCAAAAAAAAAGAAGGGTAAGGGGGTAGGCCTAGGAGACACAAGGCACACAAAGAATCGAAGAATGCGGCACCGTGCCTAGAAGGGAGTTGCAGGTCCAAAAGGAATCGTTGCGCAGAGCACGGCGGAGTAAAGCCGGGGGGGGGCGTCGACAAGATACAAAGACTCCCAGCACCTCCTCCCCCCCACCCTTCCCCCTCCCTCACTCGCAGTAAGTGATATACAATGACTAAGCACAACCAAGTATCTGGAGATGCAGTCCTACGTTATGGCAGAAGAGAGAGGGATGCGGTAGGGCCTATAAAAGAAAAAATGAGAAAACGGCAAACGACTGTGTGGCAACGCGTGCGTGTGCCGAATAGAAGAGGAGGTCTAGCGATGTTGCCAAGGCAACACGAAGCACACGGGCACCGGACCTGCGCAGCCTCCCCCTCAACGAAAACACGCAAGCACAACAACTGCCTACTGCCTCGTCCAGTGAGAATGGCTAGACAGTAAAGAAATTGAAGGAGAACGGGTGAAGAATCAACGTAATAAAATGAGGGGAAGGGAAGGGGAGGGAGGGACAAAAGGGAGAGATGCGTGTATGTGCGTATGTCTATGTATGCATATATATATATGTGTGTGGATGTGCGTCGAATGTGATGGTAGCATGCCTACACGCCTCTCCACGCTAGCTTGGGGAAGGGTAGAGGCCGTGCGACGCAGAAGGTGCGGCTCCCCGTCGAGGCACTCACCGAGACTACCACAACTATAGTCACTCTACTTTTTTCCTTTTCTGCTGCCGATTGAACAGTGACGCACACGATTACCCACGACCGCAGATGTCAGCACGTCTATGTAGGAAGTGCTAATACACTAGGTGACGCCTACTGTGAACACAAGAGAAGGGGGGGGGAGGCACAGACGTGAGTGCAAAGGGAAGACTTACGCAAGCATAGAAGAAAAAGAGGGAGAAGATACCACAGCACCAAAAAAGACAGGAGCCTGAGGGAGCTCAGGAACACACACACGCACACATAGACGATACCGTGACCGGAGAGAGGTCAGTTGGGCTGGTTTGGAGCGGGTGGGGTAGTATGGACAGTGGGTGATGAAAAGCAGAGGCGGAGAGGAGGCGAGCTAGAAAAGGTGGCAGCAGGAACTAACAATCATACATACGCACATGCAGAATGTTAGATGAGGTAGCGGGATGTGGTGGATGTGAGGAGGCCACGTTGGGGGAAGGGAGATTAATACGTCGCCTCAGCGTCTATTTCGTGTCCGAGTAGATGTTTGTGGCGTAGCTGTGCAAGGGTGTTAGCGAAATAGTGATGATTGTCGTGTGAAAGTGGATGCTGATGGGTGGGGGATTTAGGAGAAGGGGACGAAGATATTGTGCGGTGCTCTCCGTTTCTGCGGAAGAACAACAATAGCCACGCTACGCAGAGGACAGGGATAAGAGGGATGAGTGTATAAGTAAAGCATAACTAAGTCACGGGGACGGCAACGAAGGTAATAGAAGGAGAGCAAGTGAGAGGTGATGCGGCGACGCGGCTTCAGCGCCAGGCTGGTCGGGCTCCAGAGGACCTGAATCCAATGCGGAGATACAGGCAAAGGGCAGCTTCTCTACGTCCAGCTGTTTCATGCTTCCCATCGCATATGCCGCCCTCGCTAACACTCGTTGCCTGATTTTCTTTGTTGTGGTTGTTGCTTCGTCGGGTTTCCTTGTACACCTGTGTGCTCAGCCTCGGTATTCCCAGAGAGGCGCGTGAGATGCGTTAGCGTGATCGCTGCCGCTCCTGCAAGTGGGCACACACTTACCCGTCTTCTCGTGCTCGTTTCGGGTACGCGTGTACAGAAGATTGTTCATAGAGTTAGTGAGCGTGTACATGCTGGCCGGCGCACTTGTTGACGCATATTTGTTACAGAGCCGCGAGGCTGCATTATTGCGCTGAAGCTGTTTTTTTTTGTGTGTTTTCTCTGTTCTTGGCCCTTGCACAACTGTACAGGCTACTTAAGCATCTTCCTCCGCGCCACTATCACGATCAGTATCGCGGTTGGCCCCGTTCTCAGCATTGCTGTCGTCGCTGATGTTACAGCCGACGCCCGCTTCATTGGGTTCAGCAACCTCCCCGTTGTCGGCGGTGTCTGCTGCGGCGGGTTGACGGCGCTGATGCACCTTTTTTTGCTGCTGCTGTGCCGTCAATTCTGACTCCAACGCCGCCGCTGAAACGGACCCCACCACCGTCAGATATTCCACCGTCGACGGCTGACCGCGGTACGTAATAGGAAGGCTGTCGCCGATGCATTGTTCCGCTTGTAGTTGGTCTAGCACCTGCTCCCAGTGATGACACTGGCGCAACAGCTCATCGTTTCCAATCATCACCATGGCGAAGCGGGCACGAGAGCACGAGACGATCAATCGGTTGCGTGTCCGAATAAAGTCTGTCAGTTTCTCGGTTCGCACGAGAGAAAGGATGATGATGTCGTTCTCGTCACCCTGATAGAGGTCAACCGTGCTCACACGGACGTCTGCCAAGGAGCGTATCCGCAGCACACCGCGCAGCATGCGACATTGGCCCAGATAAGGCGTCACGACGGTGATAGACTTTTGCAGCACACCCTGCGAGACAAGGTGGGCGACGGCCTGCTGCACCATGCAAATCTCCCGCGTGTTCACCTTACTGCGGCTTCCAGGTGCCTCCTCCTCGGGGTGCCGGTGGCGCCAGAAAAACACACGCGTAGCAAGTCCCGGCACCTGATCTACCCCGGCCACACCCGACGCGGACGGGAACGGCCGCGTCAGCACTGACACGTGATCGATCAAGGGCTGCGGTGAGTAGAAGGGGCGAATAAGCCGAGAGATATCCGGGTGCATGCGGCGTTGCTCCGTCAGCCGAATCGGCTGCATCTTCTGCGCCAGTCGCTCAAACAAGGATAGGTTCAGGTGGTTTATTTTCTCGTACTGGAAGGTTTCCACCTTGGGTTGGAGCTGGTAGTGATCGCCGATGAGAATGATCTGCTTCAGCGAGTCCGTCATGCAGGCCAACAGCTGAGACTCCAGTACCTCAGCGGCCTCCTCCACCACGAGCACACTTGGACGCAGCGACCGCAGCAGGTTCTGATTCATAGCACACCCCGTCGTCGTCAGCCCCACAACATCTGCGCCTTGCAGAAGGGATAACTTCAGCTCATCCATAGCATGTCGGCGAACCCGAATGACACTCTTCATTGTATCCATGATCGTCAGGCAGTCGCGTGCCTTGGCGGCGATAGTGCTCGCTATGAGGTACGCATAGTATTCGTGCCGAAGCCGTGGTGTCAAGCTCCAGAGGGAGAGGAGCTCCTCTGGTACTCCAGCCGGGCGCGACGGCGGTTGGCTGGCAAGAAGCAGCGCCTCAGTGGAGAGATAAGTCTGGTGCAGCTGGTTGTTAAACTCGCGCCGCTCCTCCTCGCGCCGCATCTCTTGAAAGACGCTCAACGACACGTCTTCTTCCTCTCCCGTCTCCGCCGCTGCGGCTCCTGTCGACGGTTCCGCCTTCGCAGTCGGATCCGCGTGAGGCGATGACGCCTGACCTCGTCGTGCGCCAAGCAGATCCGCCATGCGCGTCCGCAGGAGGGACTGGTAGTGTGCAGGCGAAACTATATCCTCCGCCTTATCCAGGGTGCCAATGTACTTTTCCCCCGCCAACCACGACTCTCGATCGTCGAAGGTGATGTGCCGGCGCTGCTCCGCTGTTAGCCACCGCTCAAAGTACACTCGCGGCACCCGGCCGCTCTCGAGATAGTGAATCTCCTTGGTCAGCCGCTCGAGCCGCTGGTTTAGCACAAAAAGACGATCCTTGAGGCTGTTGATGGCGGCCCGATCCATGCTGCCGTGCAGAAGGGCGCCGAGGTTGTAGCCATCGAGGCGGGACTCCCGCGAGCGACCACCGATACGCACCACCCGCTTGCCCCCAGGGAACGTGCTGGTGCTGGGCGACAGCGAGCTCCCTTCCACCGCAGATGATATCCCGGCGGTGAGTTGCTGCCCAACACGTGGGCGGTTCATCTCCCACAGTCCGCAGTCGAGCAAGTCCACAAGGAACTCATCGAGTGCGTGATTCTTGTAGGTGATGACGACCATGGGACCGACTTGTGGCAACAGGTCCTCCAGCCTGGTCGAGCGAAGCATATCAATGCTGACCTTCTGCAGAATGTCACCTGATGCAACGAGCTGCTTGTACCGCACGTACGCCTCCACCACACGGCAACCAATGAAGGACTTCCCGGTTCCTGGCGGTCCTTGCACAAGAATCATCTTCGAAACCGGAAGCTGGCGCATGACCGCCTTTTGCCCCTCGTCGAGGGCGAACTGGCTGCGGATCTCCTCCGTGAGCTCCTGGAACGTCACTGCGCAATGAGGTGGGATGTACTCAACTAGACGATCCCCGTCGTCGCCCGACGACACGGCGCCTGCGGAGTGGTTTGCCTTCATGTCCAATGTGGCGGCGGCAGTCGCGGAAGCCGCTGCCTCTGGACTGACTAGTTGACGCACCAGTGGAAGCGGCATCGCCAGCGGGCCGCAGAAGGCCTCGAGCGCGCGCATTATGCTTTCGTAGCCGGCCATGAAGATGGGGGTTTCCAGCATGAAGGAGCGATCGAGCCGACCAAGAGAAGCGTTGCGATCGAGGGCAGCGCGCATGAGCTCGAAGGATGGGCTTCCATCGCACTGAGAGACGGCGATGACCCCGATATCCATGAGCGCTGCATCGCACGAGGACACAACACCCCAGAAAAGCTCCTTGTTATGCATGGCGGTCGGATCGAGTGCTGTGGAAATGCACACGGTCGTGCCCTCGTGCAGCTGTGCCCTCAGGTTCGCCTTTGGGCTGTGCGGGTGAACCTCCAGTAAGTAACTCTCGGGGTGGCTGTAGTCGCGGTCGCTGGTCATCACCTTGCCAAGGAACCGCACCTGTGAGTACACACGAGCGTGCTGCACATCGGACAGCGTCTCCTGGCTCGGTTTGTACGATGGCAGGGAGTAGCACACCGCCGGTAGCACTCGACTGACAGCCTCAAACGTATCGGCCCTCAGGAGTCTGCACTGGTCGCGAATGAACTCATCCCTGTCCGTGTATGTGGCGGCCCCGCTGACAGGCAGGTTCGCGGCTGCAAACACAGAAGACGAGTTCGGCGGGGGAACTGACAACTCTTCCGCTGTGGGGATGAGGGCAAGCCCAGATGAGCCTCTGTTGGGCACAGAAACGCCGGTGGTGGCATCTAGAGTTCGAGAAGCTGCCGGTGGCTCAGCCTGCTGTGCAAGACGTGCTTGAACAAGCTGCAGGCGGCGTGCGGCTGCTCCGCTTGCTCGAGTCAGTCGCTCGGCAAGAAAGGCTTGGAGCTGCCTCACCACCTCTGCTTCAGGGTTAGTGGTAGTGTTCAAGTCAGTCATGTCAGCCTCGCCAGTGTCGCCATTCGAAGTGCATTGTGCGTGGGACAGCGAGTTGTAGCAGCGAACCAGAATCACGAGCTGCACCACCTCCACCCACCTCTCTTCAGCCAACCTGGCTTCGGCAGTCGTGGAAGTAGTTGCAGATGCATTTAACTTCTGTGTGGCAGTGTGCACTTCTAGCGCATCCCGTACCATGTCGGGGTAGAAACGCGGAAGCCGTAGCGGAGGAGCCGCAGCGACCGCAGTCGCCGAAGTGGATGTGCCAGGAGTGAAGATGGTAGCGCCGCTCCCTGGTGTAGTCGTCGGGGCGGCAGCTGGCGTGCTCGGTGATGCAGTGCAGAGTAGCGTCAAAAAGGCGCGGAGGACTGGCACGTGAATCGGCTCGCGGTTTCCGACAAAGGTAGTTAGCTCGACCAGCGCATGAATCGCCTCGACGTATAGTGATACGTCCTGCTCGCGCAGAACGTTCAGCCAGCGTAGCAATATAAACCACTCATGTGTGTGCATGAGAAGGGTAGTCATAACCTTAATGGGGTGACGAGCAGCACGGCACCGGTGGAGAAACTTCCGGACATCCTCCAGCGTAATTACCGGTCGCTCGTGGCGCACATCGACAGCGATGGGGTAGTCACGGCTGGAGTCCAGCTTGAAGGTGACGTTGTCACCAACAGCGACCGTTTTGACGCCAACGTCGACGCGGTCCACAAAGAACTTTAGCTCGCCCATGCCGGCCACGGTAACGAAGCCAATGTTGTTTGCCTCGTCAAGACGGCACACCACTCCGCGACGGCGCTCGTCTGATGCGAAGAGATTCGTCGCAGTAAGTGCAGAAGCACGAGCGGCACCCGCGCCGCTTCGGTGCATCGCGGCAGGCTCAGCCCTCGGCTTCTGCTTTTCTTCAAGGATGCGGCGCAGCTCCACACGTTGCAGGTGCTCCAAGTATTTCTTCATCACCGAGGGACGAAGTGCATCCGTTGACGATGCTGCAGGCGACGCGGTCGGGCTTGCGCTGCTCGTAACGGTAAGGGCCGCTGGTTCCTCCGGCGCGGCGGCTGACGTAGAACGCAGACGCTCTGAGCAGTGCAGGCGGGTGTGGCCGCTTTCACCACAGAAGCGGCACCACCGTTCTGACCGGAGGGAAAGTAAGCGCTGCTCATGCCACCGCGTCAGCCATGTTACCTTCTCCTCGTCAGACCCGAAGAGAAACGTGTCTTTCACAGTGTAGCGCTCCGGCTGCTTGTCCGCCGCCTCATAGAGCTCGTGCAGTCGTGGATGCGCGGCCAATATCTGAAGGAATGTGAAGCCATTACACAGGACATCCTCCGGGTTCTCCCAGTTCACGCATGCGTTCCTCTCCTCCGTCCATTCGGACAGCAGCGGCATCGGCACGTGGGAGAAGCGTGGGGAGCCTTGGAAGGTGTGTGTGTGGGGGGGGGGGGCACTATTCTCAAAGAGCACAAAGGAAAACGCTGATAGCTGTACCCTCTCGCCCTGATGCCTAGACGGGCCGGGCTGTGTGTTCAGAAACAGGAGCAGGGACCAACACAAATATGCAGTCCCTCAGCCCCCCCCCCCGACTCGCAGAGCTCAGCTTCCCTCGTTCTCACTCCCCGCCCCCAAGAGCGTGCGTTGTGACGAGGGTGCACTTAAGCGAGAGACGACGGGAGCGAAGCCAGGATTCCGAGACGATTGCCACAGCGTTTGGTAGGGCGTGATGACGTTTATGAACCTGACCTGTATTTTACTCGAGGCTTAGACGACGGTAAAAGAAAAAAAGAAATAGAGGGTGACGACGGCAACGTGAACGCCAATATTAGCACATGCCGATGCACACCACAAAGATGGCAACACACACGCACACGCACAGGCACACGCACACAGAAAAAAATCCTGAGCGGGTGCAGTGTTGCCGAAGCACCAACCGCTTTATCAGTAGCGCGTAATGTGAGAGGAAGGGGGGGAGCTACACCGTGCTTGTATGCAGGCGCCCCAGCATGAGAACTCGGAAAAAAAAGAAAGGGCAGGGAGGAACTAAAGGATGATTGGGGAGCGGCACAGTGAAAAGTAGGGGAAGGATCTGAACAGTGGGCTTGACCGGCTCTACATGTTATTCCCCCTGTCACCAGGTACGTGCGACTAGAATGCCAGATGCAGATTCACCTTCCGTTGCTGCAACACAAGCAGTCATGCGCACAAGTTCCAGCACATATGTGCGGTTCGCTAAACATAAGCCAGATTCACAAGACGACGACGCTGCTCGATTTTCTGAATTCTCCACGTTTCAGTTGCGTTACTTCCGTAGGCGTGCCCCCTCACCCGCTTGATCTCCTCCTTGGGTTCCACACGCCCGACGCTGAACGTTCTCGAGAACCATAGCAGGGCAGAAATGGTTGCCTGGGTTCCATGCATGAGGAAGTCTGCGCATTTTGAAATGGGCACGCCGTCAAGATGGTGCGTTTTCCCAGCAACGACACATGCAGGGATATCACGAAAAAATCCGTGGCCACGCTCATCTCAGCACACTCGAAAGCACGCCGCACGCCGAACGAATACATGCCGCCTTTGAGATGGTCGTCTCCTTCTTTCCTATATGCCCCCTGTCTGCCGTACAGCGCCCGCTACACGCCGCTCTGCACACCTCCAGCGCCTGTCGCATGCCTTATCCCGTGGTGCAAAAGCAGCCGTAGACACACACACACGCGTTGCAGCAACGCGCCAACTCGGTCATCGGGGCATCGCCCTGAGCCAGAGCCTACCGGTTCTCCACCTGTATCACGTGTCCCCGTCCGGTGCATCTTTGCGTGGTGGCACCCAGGCGCACCACACCGGTGTGCAGCGCGAGGGATGGGCAGGACACGCTCGAGTCACGCTGACACCTTGTCCGTCACAGGAATGGCACAGGCGGGGAGAGGTGTGTGACCACCTTCCTTTCATCAGAGGTTTCCGTGAGGCAAACCTCACCTCCAAACTACGGAATCGAAAGCAAGCAAGACGAAGAAAAGTAATGCCATGACAGGGAGGAAAGATGACAACGCTGAGGAAGGCTTCCCTCTCCGTCTCTGTGATGGGGGCACACACGCACACACACACACACACACATATATATATATATATATACAAACGTACACGTGAAGAGATAGGTGTAACAAGAAATGAAATAGGAGGTGCAACAAGGGAATCATTAAAAAAAAAAAAAAACGAATGACTCGTGAAGTGCCGCAGGGATCCCCCGGCAACCGTGAGATGAGGGAGTGCACAGTTGGCAGACAGCACAGTATAGAAACGTCAAAGACGTGAGAGGCCGCCAGGGAGGGGGCCGGCAGTGTTAGAGAGCGAGAGAACGGGGATCGAAACATAGCAGAGACTAGTGTAATCAAGTGCCCCCCCCCCCAACACACACACACACGCGTCCACGGATACACACACACACACACACACACAGTTCATGTTCTCCTTGTCGTCCTTCTCTACTTGCTGGGAGGGTCATGTGAACGTGCCGGTGTGGGTGTGTCGCTGTGGTGTGCATCTTGATGTCCATGCTCCCGTGCAGCAACTCTCTTTCCCTTCTTTGCGTTTCATTGCTACTCGTGCACGGAAGGGTTGATGCAAACTTGGCACGGCCACACAACGAAAAGTCAAACGATGCCGCGCAACTGCGGGTGTGGATGGGTGAGGGAGAAAGTAAAAGGAAACAATGAGAGGGGCGCACATACAATCGTGGAGGCTATTGACTCTCCCAGGATGATGATGGCGTGGGGAGTGGGGAGGGGGGGGGGGGGGGATGCTGCTGCAGACGGAAGCCGGGGTATGACGTGCCCTCCACACCCTCTCCCGCACCTATCCGTACACGTGCACACATGTGAGGGACAAGAAATGGGTAAATGAAAACACAAAGCGAGTGAAACCTCCGCCCACTTCCTGCGGGAACACGTAAACATCTCAGCGAGAAGTGGGCGGAAAGAGAGAAACACAAGCAAAACGCCACCTCATGTCAGCGGGCACAGAGCAAAAGAAAGGAAGAGCACGGTGGACATGTGCCTGCACCCTCGTGCACAGGCCTGAGGGTGCGTGTGCGTGCAACATGCTTTCATCTGTTGCGAAGAGTTCCAGCGAATCCTACTCATAAGACCATTCTCTCAGCACGCCACATGTCAGAGGCCACGAAGGAACTTGGTCTCGGCGGTGGTTTGTCTTTCTTCGCACAGTCCCCTCCTTATCCTCCCTGTAGTATGCACGCGCAGATGATTACAGGAAGATAAGTACTGCACTGCTGGAGAGAGCCTGACTCACAACCCGTATATGGTGACGTTGCTCGGTGCCTCCACCTCAAATGCGAAAGTGAGCTCAGCAGTTTCGCCAGCACACACCCTGCGCTCCATTTCCACAATACCTTCGTGGTCGGCAAGCCGTGACTTGCGCAGCTGCTGTTCTGCTTTGTCCTCCTCATCATCGTAGATGTAGACGTCTTCGTGTGGCTTCAGTGGGGAAACAAGCCGTACCTGCAGCTGTTCCTCGTTGCTGATTGGCATGTGCTCCACAAGCTTGACAAGGACAGCGCCGTCTGCGGAGCCAGTGGGGCGTTTTGTGTTACGAATCGTGATTCTGTACGCATACGTCGTCACGTTTCTATTCTTTCCCTTCAAATAAGAGCTCTGCACCTTTTTCGTCTGACGCAGCAGCACCCGTTTCACCTCCACGCTCGGGTCAGCGCCAAAATACATATCCAATTTACACCCTGGGGCGCACTGCTTGTCAATCTGCGACCGCAGCACGTAGTTCCTATCCAAGAACACGGCCACCTCGCCCGGAAGTAACAAGAAGTCGCTTGTGTTTTTAATCTTGGCATGTGTAAAGGCTGCAAGGGATTTTTCGGGTATGCTCATGTAGCTGATCGCCGCAGGCATGCGGAGCTCTGCCAAGGGAAGACGCGTCATCTTGCCGTTCGCCATCACCGTTTGCATGTTAGGGATGGCAAAGTTCACGATGGCGCCGGTACCGGCTTGATCCACCTGTGCCATTGCACGCTTCATCATCAGTGATGCACAAAGGGTAGGCGCACTCTCCTCCAAGGAAGCGTCGTCTTCATCGTCCGCGCAGTCGCACATGACAGCGCTTGCGTGCATCCTGAGCTGGGGAGTTGGCGGGGACGGCTGTACGACGCCACAGCGCCAGATGGCCATGGATGGCGGCAGCGCCGCGTTCCGTCGCGGGGCCGCGGAAGTTAGTGTCAGTGACACATCCTTCAAGTCTTCGCCGGAGTTCAGGACGACTTCTGCGTTGTAGTACAGCACCACTTCATTCGTCATGGTGTTAAGGTGCGCCTCGTACACGGCATTCCACCTGCCGCTCGGAACCATGTACGACACGTATACCATGGCCTCGGGCCCCGCTGGAACGGGCTTCAAAACCTTGAGCGTCAGCACCACCACATCCACCCTCGTCCCCGCTTCATCGCTGCGGCCACACCGAGGACTTTGCTCACCCCTGGCCAAGCACAGATTCATCTCTAACTCTGATTTCTCAGCCTCAAGAGCCTCCTGCGCACGCAGAAGCGCCCCCTTTGCCTTCGCATGTTCTCGCGTTGTGTTCTCCAACGCGTCAAGGTGCGCGCCCCACATCTCTGGGTCATACAAGGCGGCACTATACATCAGAGGTGCGCCCTTGCACTGCTCTACTGCACTCTGTATAAGATCCACAGTGTAGTCACGCACAGCGGCAGCCTCAGCTTGCGCAATCTCGTTGAGTTGCAGCTTCTGATTCACGGCGCGGAGCTGCGACTCGAGCTTGCGACGTGCATTCGCCGATGACTTGTCACCTGCTCCTTCACCGTCTGCATCTGAGTCGCTTGCGCTCGCCACTTCCGCAGCCCGCGTCGTCTCTACTGCCACCGTCCCGTCGCTGAGCAGGCAGTGCCGATCCACCTCATCCACCAGTACACCGGCAAGGATGACTTTGCCGTCAAAGGAAGCACCGAACTCCACCTGAATCGAGTCCTCATCAAACCCACACTGCCCGTAGCACTTCTTTGGCATTGGCACCATCACCTGCACCTCGTTCACTGGTGCGCTGAACGACAGCGGTGCGCACCGGCGTTGCAGTGACTTGTTCTGGTATATGGTCGCCTGATCCACGCGTGGTGTCACATGCAGGGTCAGGGGCAGTGCGCTGGCGGAGGCAGCTCGGGAGGCTGCGGGGGCAGAAGACGGCATGGCGCGTTCTTTGGAGAGTCGCTGAAGGTTCACACGGATGGAAAGGAAGGAGGCAGAATTGAGCTAAACGGCACCAAAACAAAGAAAAAACCCTGCGGACGCTCTCGCTGCACGTCGGCGCGGTGACCCAAAGGAGGAGAAAAACAAAGAGAGACGGAGGAGGAAACACAGCGGGAGTAAGACTTTCCTTTGCCAGGGGAAGAGTTGTAGCTATGAGAGGTCCCCCCCAGTGTGTGCGGAAGGCCGTGAAAAACTCCCAGCCAGCACCCGAACAATCATGCGTCTCCCCCACACACGCAAAGCACACACACACACACACACACAAACAGTGGGATTACGCAAAAGGATGGGGTTGAACGTGTTCTCGTCGGCGCGCAGTGAAGGAATTGAAAGCGAGAGTCACAGCGGAAAGAAATAAACGAATCAATAAAAGCCCCTCAAAAAAAAAGGGCTATGCATACGCGCCGCGGTACTTGGTGCGCGTGCCTGTGTCTGATAATGAAGAAGGTATCGTGACGCCAGAGAGCGTTTTGGAAGAAGCACTGCCAACGTGACCGGGGGACGCGCTCGCTCGTGTAAATGTGTACATGCGTTAATGAGCAGATGATGGATTGTGTCAGCACCCAGGTCCGAGATTCAAGACCGGTCACCGCAAGCGTATGGCACACACACAAAAAAAGAGCATACGGAGATAAACGAGAGGAGAAAGTTGTGATGAGAAGGTACTTGAGAGACCACATCGGCCGCGTATTTCTCGTTACTGTATGCCCCCCTGTCTGCCGTACAGCGCCCGCTACACGCCGCTCTGCACACCTCCGGCGCCTGTCGCATGCCTTATCCCGTGGTGCAAAAGCAGCCGTAGACACACACACACGCGTTGCAGCAACGCGCCAACTCGGTCATCGGGGCATCGCCCTGAGCCAGAGCCTACCGGCTCTCCACCTGTATCACGTGTCCCCGTCCGGTGCATCTTTGCGTGGTGGCACCCAGGCGCACCACACCGATGCGCAGCGCGAGGGATGGGCAGGGCATGCTCGAGTCACGCTGACACATTGTCCGTCACAGGAATGGCGCAGGCGGGTGCACTGCCGCAGCTCGCCCCAACGCAGCGATGTCCACAACCTGACCGCTGACATCCGCAGCAGTGCGTCGCTCTGACCTCCCTGCATCCTCGGTGCTAGGTCCTGCCATCACCGGAGGTGGCTTGGGACTAAGAGAGATAGGGGGTGGGTTGCTTGGCTTCCCACACAGAGAGCAGGAGGAGGGGGGTACTGTGCCGTCAGATAATGCGCGCGGGGAGGGGCGTGTCCACCTTCCCACCTGCCCTCATGAGGCACGAAAGAGTTCCTCTCCCAAAAGGAAAATAGGGAAGGCGCTGTGTAGCACATACGCCCAGTCCTGCGTACGGGCTACCAGATGTTGCTTACATATAACGAAAAATGGAAAGAACTGTGTGTATATGGGTCACGTGTTACATAACTTGATTCAGCAGATGCCGCCCTAGCAAATTCACAAGCGTTAGCCGCCGTTTGTGCGTATGTGTGTGTGTAGGAACGGTCAACACTAACATTAGGATCGTAGCGCGAGCCTGATGGCAGTGCCCCTCAATAGCGGGGAGTAAAGAAGAAAGGGCTCGCAGAAGGGAGCGGAAAAGAAAGGCATGGGTGGGCTAACTCGCATGATGGATGTGGGCGAGATAACCCTGGAATCTTGAAGGCACACACACGCACACACGCACGCACAGAGATACTCGTCAAACGGCGTATGCGAGTGAGAGTGGGTGGTGTATCAAAATGGGCATGAGCACCATCACGCTTCCCCTACACAAATGTAGGGAGGCACATATTCATCCTCCATAGAATAGCACGCGTAGGTGCAGTGGACAAGGAGGTGTGGTCGAGAAGGGAAAAAGCAGTGATAAAAGACGACGACAGAGGGAGGCAGAGAGATACATTGGCAGTGCACCGCATGTACATCTGTCTGTGTGTGTGTGTGTGTGTGTGTCTCAGAGGACGATTCCACCGACCACAAAAGGAAACAAGACGAGCGTTCCGCTACTCGTGTTTTGCCTCCTATCCATCACCACACTGTCGGAAGAGGCGCTTCGCCTATCTGGTGCGTCTGCTTACTTTGGGAAGGGGGAGGCGGGGCTGCTCTGCACTCGGAGTCCGTGCAACGTCGCATCAGGGCAGAAATGCGCGAAGACAGACGCACTCTAAGGAATCGAGCAGCTCAGTACGCTCCTCTTTTCGCATCCCCCGAAAGCCCCCGCCTTCGGTTTCTCTCTGCTCCCGGACTACACTCGCTGATGTTCTTTTTTTCTTATGCGGTGTCACAAGGCGGCCGAAAGGACGCTTCTGCTGTATGTCATCTTCGCAAGTGGAAAAAGAACACAAACACCTAGCAGACGCTTCAGTAAATATATACAATATATATATATATATGTGTGTGTGTGTTTGTATAGGTGTCTATCAGGGTGTGCGTGCGTGCGCGCTCATGCACCAATCGAGTGAGCGAGCCAAGACGAAAGAGACGCAAGCATGCATGGTCGTCCATCACCACGAAAGGGAATAAGAAACACGCACGACGGAAGGAACAAAGCGAAGGCATCCGCTCGTTCTCCGCTGCACCCAAAACTAAGAACCAGCGAAGCGCGAAGAGGGAGTTAAGGGCCCCGGACAAGTAGGGCAGGTGCACAACTAGCTCAAGAGACTCTCCGTAGACTTCACATCAGCCCAACTACCCCTACACTCGATCATCACGACCTACCCATCCCATTCGACGCAACTCAAAGCAGACATCCTCCGAGTTTTTTTTTCCTCCCTTCCGGCTCCCACTTGTGCATTAGCGCATCTTTCACTTCACAATACCACACCACGAGCTGCTACACTGAAAAAGAGAAGGCCATCGACCTGCCCTTCACCAACAGCACAAACAGGGAGCATTGGCATTGGCAGTCGACAACTGCAGATGAAAAGTATCGGAAAGGCTTCATCACGGCACAGACCCGCCCTGCCTTTCTGCCAAGTGCCCGAGTGAGCGGCCCGCATCCGGTACACAAGGTGGGTGGTTCCCGTACACGCAGCTCCCTTGCCGATGATCCACTCCTCACCTTCCTCTTCCAACCCTACTTCACAAGACAGGATACGGCCCACTCCACACCATGCACGGTACACAGAAGTATACATGTACGCCTCCTCCTTTCCCTCGCTTCAGCGTGTGTTTCTACCGCAAGGTACTCAGCGAATACGCGCATGCAGCCGCAGCACACCTACACTCTGCGGCGCCACCGCTACACACTCGTCGCCCAGCACGAGTCGTCAGTCGTGGAGTCAGGTCACACGCTCTGTAGTCTCGTCCGTCCTCGGATACACGTGGCGCCGTCAGCGACGCACGGAGACTCGCACCCGCTGTTCGCCGCGGCCCAGGCGAGCCGCACGCAGCTAGGGCAGAGAGGCAGTCCGCCGGCATGCGCGTGTGGGGTCCTCGGCGCAACTCGTAGTGAGCTAGCGCACAGGAGCTAGCGCACAGGTGCGATCAGCACGGCCGCACGTCTCTTCGGCGCACTGCCAGCACAGTGCTGTCTGCCGGCACCAAGGGTCCGAAGCCCACACCCAAAGGGCTGGCTGCGGGTGCTTGTCCTCCGCGCAGCGTTGGGCGCTGCACCCGGGCACCACAGTAAGCTGTTCGGCCGTAGAAGGGAACAATGAGGCGCATATTAACAGTAAAAGTGACAGTGGTGCACAGCCTTAAAGGAAAACCTACTTGCGAGTTTGCCCACTGGTGTGTGCAGACAAAAGGAAAGAGAAACTCACTCAGTAAAGAAAGGCAGCATACAACATGCACCCGGTCCGTAGGTGTGGGCTTCTGCAGAGAGAAGTCTGATAATGGACCCCCTCACCGACGAAAGGATACCTTAAGGGGGAAAAAGAAAGGAAGATGGTGTTGTATGCCCTCAGCTGCACGGACGGCAATGCTCTCTGTCTGATGTTTCTCCAGTGTTTTAGCTCTTTCTGCCCCGCTATCCCGCTTGCCCGGCTTTGCTCTTTTTTTTCCTGAGCTGCGACGTGACAGGCGGGTAGCGCACACCGCAGCACACCGCACAGTCCATGCAGGGTACTAGGCTCCACCACAGCAGTCCTTTTCGCTCGTGTCGAGTGGCTGTTGTTGTTGGTATTCGCTCCATCAACAAGTCTTGGGCTCCACCTTTTATGCCGCTCACCGCCGCTTCGGTCACTACCATCCCCATCTGCCAAGTCGTAAGTGGCTCTATCGTACGTAGAGCATAAGTCTGTGTTTCTCTCACGCCCAACGCGCCGCAAAATAGCTGAGGGCGAACACGGAACCAATGCCAGCAGCGTTCGACACGGTGGCGTGAAGCAGAGCCGGCGCGTGTGCGTATGCGCCAAAAAAGACCTCCGTCTGCACATAGCTCAACACCGCGGTGCACATACAAAAAATGCCCGCACCCAACAATTTGGCCCGCGTTGTTACAGCAGACAGGCCAGGAACCGCGTCGCCGCCGTCAGCATGAATGCCGCCGCCCTGTTCGCGGAAACCTGTGCGTAGTGCGCCCGCTAAGCATAACAACGGGGTCGCAACGCCAATCACGAAGCCCATTAGGGCGGGTACGCCGACGTTTGTGACCGCCTCACTTGTGGTAGGCGGCTCTAGTCGAGAGTAGCCGAGCTCCTCGACCATCATCAAGTTGGCGAAAACCGTCTTCTGTTGCGCGAAGATACGCGTCACGATAAGTGCCTCTTCCTCTGTCAGTCCTTGGCTCTTGTAGATGGACAACATCTCCTGCACTTCGCCAGACAGATGATTTTCAATCTCCCACATCTCACGCCGAAATTCGAGATCGTAGATGGCACGCTCAAAGGAAAAGGAGCTCGTGGACACGTACGCCAAGCACACGCCTCCAGCCACCGTCCATAAAATCATGCACGGCGCATCCCGTGAGCCGCGCAGACCACCCAACAAATGTGGCGCGCCCACAAACACAGCAACGGCCCCTGCCGCTGTGCACAGACCCGCGAGGGCAGAGAGTACCATGGCTCGATTGCGCATAGCCCCATTCTTTCGGATATCCACGTTAAATGTCTCCATCTTGGCACCATGAATCTCGATCGATTTCTCTGGGTTACCGTAGGCGCACCGCGCCTGGTACTGACGGTCGCTACCACAGTCTACCATGTCTTCGAAGTGATGAGAGGAGAAAGACACTCACGTCGAAGCAGAAAGAGGGGGTGCGTAGAAGGGGAGATCCACAGGACACGATCACGGTGTGGGGTGAAAGAGAAACCCCAACGCAAGGACAATACGCAACGTCTCTACGCTCGACTAGAAATAAAAGATAGCGAGAGAGGGCAGCCGGCACCCGAAAAGGCGAAAGCCCTCAATGAGAAGGAAATCGAGCACGCCGTCGAAACAAAACAGAATCGCCTCACGGAGAGCAGTGAAGGAGTCGGCCGCTCCTCTCCCGCTGTCGGTGCGGGGGTGTTTGGGTCAGGAAGGAGGGTTCAATATAAACGCCTTGGTGCGTGTGCAGCACCCCTCGTGTATGTTCCTGAATTCTTCGAGACAGAAACCAGGCAAAGATGGAAGCAGGTATGCACGTTTATATGTACGTGTTCACGCGCCACACGAGGTTTGTAGGGGGAGGGGGAAGAGGTGAAGAGTGTGCGTGCAAAGCGTCACATGAGAATCCCAAAGGGAGGTGATGGCGTGAAAGGGCGTTGAGGAGCGAACGGTGGGTGAAGCGCTCCGCGCAGCACGCGTGCAACACGCGCCAACTACCGAGAGCAGCCGAAAACACCCAAGGATATAATATAAAAAAAAACATGGGTGGAAGTAGGCGATCTACACAGACTACCGTTGTAGAGAACACATGCTTGTAGCGTCGGCTGGCCCCACTCGACCAAAGCGTGGAACCACCATGCTACTCAAGTGTATGCAACCACCAGTGTGCGCAAGATGAGCACTCATATAACAGCGCACACAGAGAGAGAGGGCTCAGCAAACAAAGAATGCATCGCAGAGAAACACGAAGAAAAGAACCCAACAGAAGAGTAAAGTCACCAGAGCAGCAGAGCAAGGAAAGAGACCCGCCCTGCCTTTCTGCCAAGTGCCCGAGTGAGCGGCCCGCATCCGGTACACAAGGTGGGTGGTTCCCGTACACGCAGCTCCCTTGCCGATGATCCACTCCTCACCTTCCTCTTCCAACCCTACTTCACAAGACAGGATACGGCCCACTCCACACCATGCACGGTACACAGAAGTATACATGTACGCCTCCTCCTTTCCCTCGCTTCAGCGTGTGTTTCTACCGCAAGGTACTCAGCGAATACGCGCATGCAGCCGCAGCACACCTACACTCTGCGGCGCCACCGCTACACACTCGTCGCCCAGCACGAGTCGTCAGTCGTGGAGTCAGGTCACACGCTCTGTAGTCTCGTCCGTCCTCGGATACACGTGGCGCCGTCAGCGACGCACGGAGACTCGCACCCGCTGTTCGCCGCGGCCCAGGCAAGCCGCACGCAGCTAGGGCAGAGAGGCAGTCCGCCGGCATGCGCGTGTGGTCCTCGGCGCAACTCGTAGTGAGCTGGCGCACAGGTGCGATCAGCACGGCCGCACGTCTCTTCGGCGCACTGCCAGCACAGTGCTGTCTGCCGGCACCAAGGGTCCGAAGCCCACACCCAAAGGGCTGGCTGCGGGTGCTTGGCCTCCGCGCAGCGTTGGGCGCTGCACCCGGGCACCACAGTAAGCTGTTCGGCAACATTGAAAGCATTGCATTCCTAGCAGGAATAGAAATGAGCATGTGTAGCCACAGCCATCTATGGACACTCATGTAGGCAGATGCACGCTAGAGGTGGTAGTGCTCTTCTCCATTGTATGAGTGTGTGCTGAGTCACCCCGTTGTTGGTCATTGCTTTTCACGTGCACCACCCACTCACGTCGACTCCTAAAAGCATCGGAGGGAAAAAAATTAAACTAAAGCGGTACTTTAGAAGAAAATCGAAAAATGAGAAAGACCAACGAAGCACTGCGCGTGAGCTGCTCATCATGCAAGAATGCACTCGGCATTAACCTCTTCCGCATCCGCTACAGGCCAAAGGTGCTCGCTCATCCCCACCAGGCACAAGGCTGCCTTGAGCTCCTCCCTCTCCCCCCTGCCGCCGTCTGGCTACATTATCACAGCGCTTACACAGCCCCCGAGTGAAAGATGTACATGCGCAGTCGCATACAGGGATGAAAGCAGAGGTACACGGCTCAGAGACAATGGGTGGCGGAAACGAAAAGCTGATGCTGCCACCACCATCCCCACCACCATTTTTTTTTTTTAGAGCGCCCTCCTCCTCCTGCCGTGGGCCGTTTCAGCTTACCTGGTATGGTCCCTCCTCACAGGGCGGGCAAGCGGTAGTCCCAGTTGTTGTGGTGCACCAGGATAAAACGAAGGCCGAGTGGCAGGTCCACGAGGTTGGCCTCGCCAGTGAAGTTGTTGTACTCCATGTACACAAACTTGAGAGACTCAGGTAGCTCTGTGAAGTTGACCGTACCACTGAAGTGATTATGGCTAATGTTGAAATAAAGCAACTGCGGCGGCAGTTCCAAGAGGTCAACATCACCTGTGCAATCGTTGTCAGAGAGATCAAGGGAGCGCAGAGTGCGCGGGAGATCGCTGGTGCGCAGGCCTCCCTGTAACCCGTTGTTGTTAAGGCGAAGTACCTCTATGCTCTCGGGAAGTTGAGAGAACACTACGCCATCGAGGCGGTTGTGAGAGAGATCCAGCACCTTCAGCTTTGTGCAGTTTCTAAGGTCCGGGAGGTTGCCTGCTAGGCCGCACCTGGAGAAATACAGTTCGGCAAGGTCTCCACTACTTGTGTTACACACACCCTGCAGCTGAGAGGCTGACACAGATAACTCTGAGTTGCCGCTTTCCAGGCCAGAGACATCCAGCACCCTTACATGCTTCTTTGCAGATGGTAGCATGTCGGGGGTCAGGGTGACGCCGGTAAAGCTGATGTTCAGAAGCGAGAGCAACTCCGGCGCAGCCTCTAGTACCTCGCTGACCGTGGAGTGAGCCAGCTGTGTATGAGAGAGATGCAACGTATTCAGGTTACGTGGTAGCGCTCTGAGATCGATGACCAAGGCTGGATTGCCAGAAAGGCTCAACACCTGCAGCGACTCCAGCTGGGGTGCTGTGAGTGTCACCTCCGCCTTCACAAGAGCGCAGTTCTCACATTGCAAAACGCGAAGACGAGCTAAAGATCCTTTCACAACTTCCTTCTCACCACTCGGTGAAACTTCAAGAATCGAGTTCGACTCCCACTCCACATTAGTCGCCACAAACTCCTCGACGTTCGCAGGTAAGCTGGAGATCACGAGTGGTTGCGACAGCCTCGAGTCTGTGATGTGGATCCGCCTCACGGACTTGGGGTACTCTGCCCACTTCACAGTTCCGCCGTGCATGCCCTTAATGACTGCCTCCTCGAGAGCGCCGGTCATGTGGTTGCAGCGGTACAGCGCCGATCGGCACCTGTTGAAGCTTCTCGTGTCTTTGAGCGCGAAGGCGATCATTTTCTGCAGCTCAGAGTCGTCAATCGCACGCTGCAGTGCCTGCAGCGCCTGAACAGATTCGTAGTGATCTTTCGCACTTATGCGCCCCTTCATGGGAAACAGCTTGTCCATCTCCAGTGCACCGACTTCACAACAAATAGTACACAATAGCTGGACCGCATAGAGGAGAACACTGGCGCAAACCCTACGACGGCTGTGCGGAATGGACGGGCCGCACATCACTCCTACAGCCGCCGTGTTCACCCAACTTGAAGAGAACATATTTCCGAGGAGCCCGGCAAGATTTGTGGGGCTATGACCTCTCTCTCCCCTCACTTACCCTATCACTTCCAATGTCAGGCGCCGTTCGTGGGCACAACGCTTTTCGCTCCGACGATTAAACGAGCGGCACGAAGAAAGGCGGTGTTGAGATGTAGCAATATATATATATATATATATATGTGTGTGTGTGTGTACAAAAATAAATCATATATATATATATATATATATATGTATCTTTGTACATGTACAGATGTATTATTTGCGTAGATAAATGTAGTACACTCCAAATCGAGAAACGAACGCGGCACACAGAAATATCACGACAATGAAGACACACGTGCACGAACGCCCGATCAGACATACACTCATGAAGGGGGTAAGGTTAATTCAAGACCACACCGCATATGCATGGAGAGAGACACACACACACCATCCATATGTATATATGTATATATATGCACATATACATAATTCCGCAGCGAAAATAGGTAAATTAGAAGCAGCACTAAAAAAAAAAAAGTAAGTGCGCAGTCACTCCGGCGACAACTGAAGTACGTAATAATACGAGAACAGTAAGCAAAAGGCGCCCAGGTTATACTCTGCACTGACTAATGGGGAGAAAGACATGGAGAGTCAACGTGGCTTTCACGTACGAATGGCCGTTGACTGGTGGAAAGAAAGAGGGAGTCGGAGATCGGAGACAGCAGTGGGCACGCTACAAGAGAGAGAGAGAGAGGGAGGGAGGTGAGAGTGACGTAGAAATGCCAACAGGAGGTTAGGTGTGAAGGTCGCTGCACCACGCGCCAGCGTACACTGGCGCGAACGGAAGAAAGAGGTGTCACAGGAAAGGACGTTCTAGGAAGCACGTACCCGCTGTCTGAAGAAACCATCTCTCTCCAGCTCACCTTCGCGCCAGGGAAAAAGCGAGAGTGGGTGAAAGCGGTGAGCAAAGCAACGGGCGCCTGAAATGGCGATGTCGAGCTCCAGCACGCGGCGCAGGTGTGCTTGGCGAACACGTTTACGCACCACCATGTGGATTGAGGAGTGCCGCTCGGAATCGATCCCTGACAACCAGACTTCCAGCAGCGAGAATAAGAGCGGATCACCGCACCTTTCGCAGCCATCTTTCACGAACGTCACTGAACAAACGAAACGGCCAGCGCATGTTTTCCTTTTTTGTACTCTCCTTGACTGCGCTCCCAGTAGCCGTGCACTGTCCCACAAACACAAATCGAGGCCTCCGCGCAACGCCAAGAAGCCAAGCAACAAAAAACAGGGCGACAATTTAGATGAGATACAGCTGTCAATCGCAGACAATGAGAAACGAACAGACGCACCTAGTCAATTTAGCGAGTGCACGCAGCCCAAGCAGCGCTGCGCACTTCCGCCACGACAGGCATCGACTAGAACATCCTTCTACATGTACAGCAGAGTACAAGCCAGTGTACAGCAGTCCTCCTGAGTCTACGCCAATCTTATACCCTTCTCTCCCATGCATATCCTTCGACCGCAAGGTACTCAGCGAATACGCGCATGCAGCCGCAGCACACCTACACTCTGCGGCGCCACCGCTACACACTCGTCGCCCAGCACGAGTCGTCAGTCGTGGAGTCAGGTCACACGCTCTGTAGTCTCGTCCGTCCTCGGATACACGTGGCGCCATCAGCGACGCACGGAGACTCGCACCCGCTGTTCGCCGCGGCCCAGGCGAGCCGCACGCAGCTAGGGCAGAGAGGCAGTCCGCCGGCATGCGCGCGTGGTCCTCGGCGCAACTCGTAGTGAGCTGGCGCACAGGTGCGATCAGCACGGCCGCACGTCTCTTCGGCGCACTGCCAGCACAGTGCTGTCTGCCGGCACCAAGGGTCCGAAGCCCACACCCAAAGAGCTGGCTGCGGGTGCTTGTCCTCCGCGCAGCGTTGGGCGCTGCACCCGGGCACCACCCTGAGATGACAGTTGACACACAAACAAGTCGATGAAGTTGAGCAACGAGAAGGGATGAAGCCACTAGCTTCTTTCCTGTTTCTTTTAATATTTTGCTTCGACTAGCTTGTGATTCCTAATGGAGGGAGGTGCACACATCTCCCTGTACGTGATACCTTAGAGACTACTAAACCCTCCTCTCTCTGAGTGGGAAGCCAAGCATATCAGTCTCCTCAGACCCATGGTATGGTTGCGTTGGGGCGAGCTGCAACAGTGCACCCGCCTGTGCCATTCCTGTGACGGACAATGTGCCAGCGTGACTCGAGCGTGCTCCGCCCATCCCTCGCGCCGCACACCGCTGTAGTGCGCCTGGGTGCCGCCACGCAAAGATGCACCGGACGGAGACCTCCGATTCGGGTAGGGCGGGTGTGGGGCGACCTGCGAGATGCGCCGGGTCGAGTATAGTTGCACTTTTGTCCTACGGCAGAGGGGGTGGGCATTTCTATAGTAAAGAAGTATCTTTATCCGTTATAAGGAACGTGCGTTAACGCTTTATTGAGTTCTTGGGCCATCTCCTGCATTGCACCGCTTTTGAATTTCACATTGTCCACTTGCGTGTGTGTGGGGGGGGGGGGAGGGGGGTGTGTGGCAGTGTCGTTCGTGCGGTCACCGCCAACACTGCCCGGCACCTTTGTTTTCGACGTTGGTCCTATCGCTCCGGTGTCTAGTAATGTTTCTCAGATTTTGCCCTTCAAGGTATTCATCATCATGCTGCCAGCGCTTGCCATCACCGTTTCGTAGATCGTGGTTACATCCAGCGTGGAGGTGAGCATGTCAGCGAAGCCAAAGAAAAGCATGGAAACGATGTTGCCACGGGCATACTCGAGGGCCCAGCACTCTTCCGGCATGCGGTACTGCTTCGCCGAGCCGCGTGGCAAGATGTGCTGATCTCCTGGGCGGTAAACTTCTTTCTCTTCCGCTCCGGGCAACGCTGCCCACTGCTCACCCACGAGAATGTTGAAGAAGTCGTCCGCCCAGAAGAAGCGACCTGTATGACCCTCCGTACCGACTGCAGAGCCAAAGATAATCAAGTATTCTGAAAAGGAGCAGTGCAGCACTGTCATTGACCCCATCGCCCCGCCTGCGTTGTTCCAGATCCAGTGGCCTGTGTAACGCGTGGTTTCCGGGTAGTTCTCCAGTATGAGGCGAACCGTCTCGTCCGTTACTTGCTTTGCCGTCGCCTTGCCTCCGTTTGCCGCATGGGCGTTGGCAATGCTTTGCCGCGCAATTTCTTGCAGGCGCACGGGGTCGTAAACCCAGTGCGAGGGTTGGTCCACATACACAAAAAAGCCTATGATTACCGCCAGGACGGTAATGCAGACCACCTTCGAGCACTTCAACGACACCATTTGCTTGGATGGTGCGTGGGGAACTTTGCTGTTGTTGTTTTTTCCGTTTTGTACACGTGTCTTCCTGTCAGAGGCACGCCTTCAAGCGACTTTGCAGGAGGGGATCCGTGTGTGTGCTGCGGCGGAAGTGGGCAAAGGTGTCCTCCGGCAAGCAAACCAAAAAAAAAAAAACTCCCCGTGCAAAAAAAAAAAAATACACACACACACGCACAAGGCAAGTAAGGAAAGAAATGCGTAAGAAGGGTGTGCGAGTGAGAACACACAAAAAAAAAAATAATAAACAAAGTGGCAGTGCACAAAACGAAAAACGGTGCAAAGCACGTGAGCGTGTGCGCGTGAGTGTGTGTTCGACGAGAGAGGAAGAGTAGAAGAAGAATTTCCTCAAAAAAAAAAAAAAGGGCTTTAGAGTGCGGATGTTTCCACAGTGCAGACACAAGAAAGGAGTGGGCGGTGAGACGTGTCAGAGTTAAGTAGCCAGCTTGGGAAAGGAAACAGGAGCAGATGACCACAAGAGCAAAAGAGCGGAAAGTGACGAAAAGGAGGCGCGGTGCTCCCAAGAGATCTAAAAAAATGCCGCGTCGTGGAATGACCGCGCATGTGTGCGTGTGTGTGTGTGTGTGTGTGTGTGTGTGAATGAAGGAAGTGTGTTGGGCATCGCAGCAGCGCAACGCGCACACCACATTCGAAGTCATCATCGGCAAGTGCGAAAGCGAAAGAGAGAGAGAGAGACCACAATGAGATCGACAAGGACGGAGAAAAGTTGGCGCGCGTAAGGCGGTGGGCTGATTTGCCAGGGAACGTGTGGCTCTCCAGGGCATGTTCGTGGATGCGACTCCCCAAGCACCATGCACAGGAGAATACAAGCACGCGCACACATGCACATGCATCGCTCCTGTGGAGCGAGGGGTGTATGGAGAGCCTGTGACAGCCCTTATGAGTAGAGCGAAAGTACCTGCGCGTGAGCAGTACGCTCGGGGCTCCGGCTCCTGCGAAAGGAAGTCCTTGCAACAAGAAAGAGGAAGGGCTAGGTATTGTTTTGTGTACCTCCACCTCCCCATCACTCTGCATGTATTTTGGCACCGTTCAGTTACTTAGCCAACTCTTTCTCTCTCACACACACACAAGGCTCCATCACACGCACAAACACAAACAGAAGCAGCTAAGAGAAGGGCGGGGGAGGGGGAACAAGCGGAACGGAGGATCATGGCCATCAGAGCCCAGCAACGATACCAGCATACGCAAATGTGTCGGTGCACATTTTCCCAGAAACAGGCGTAGTGAAGCGGTGACAAAATAATGCACACACACACAACCTGCCCCCATCCCTCTCCTTGCTTGTTTGTCGTTGTCCAAGGGGAACAGAAAAGTGACGGGGAGCACTAGAGAGCATAACAGGCACTCCGCAACACAGAGAATCCCTTACATACATATACATACATATATATATATGTGTGTGTACAGGGAAACAGAAGCGAGGGAAGCCAACAACAGACGAAGGGCAAGTAGAGGAAGGCAAGAGAGCAGCACAGGGCATCGGTAGATGACAGAGAAGGTCCCAACCATACAAAAAGCAGGCACTACAGAAGTACACAACACAGACATCGAACATCGCATAACCGCGCACAGTCCACATCCGTACAGGAAGCAAAAACGAAGTCAGAGGTGGAGAACAATATAACGCATGTTGGAGCAGGTTCGGCAATACAAGACAGCGGGGCATAAACACCACACACTAAACAGCAAAGGGAGAGCAACGGCTCACACACACACACACAGCAGAGGAACAAATAGAAAACACCATGAATATGGAAGAGGAGGCAGAGGCGTAACAAAGAACAAACACAGAGGAGAAGGAGGGGGGAGGAGGGGGGTCAGAGTGACAGCTGGTATTCACATAGTTGGTTCTCGCTCTCTTTTCTGTATTGTTTGCTGTGCGCTTCACGGGGGCCTCCGGATCCCCTTCACCATCACAGAAGAACCCGCACGCACGACTCCCGATCCAGTCCTTCCTTTTCCTCTGAAAGGGCAGAAGGGAAAGAGAAGCCCGTCGAAACGAGAACGGGGCGTATTGTACACTGTGTGGGACCGAGCGACGGTGTCCGCGCACTCCACTTTCTCCCTCACCGACACCCATGTGCTCCCGAGTGCAGTACACAAAGTCGCCGAGAGCAGTAAGCAAACGCAGGCAGGCAGTGCAGGGGGAGGGGGGGGAGAAGCGAAACACGACTACGCATCAACCAGGTGGCGTGCACACACACACACACACACATCAATGGAGGAGGGAAGAGGAGTCCAGCGTTCGGACCGGAGCGCGAGCGAACGGAGATGTGCGTCGAAACGCGAAAGAAACGGCGGAAGGAAAAGGCGAGCGGAGGCGTCAGCATTCGGCTGGTGCGGCTGCCTTCCCCCATACCGAGAACTCGTGACGGACACAGAAGCAGATTGAGAGAGAAGCAGGGGAAGAGGGAGGTGGCAGACACCAAAATGTAGGCAAGCAACGAGGAAGCAACAACAACAACATCGCAAAGAAGGGGGAGAGGGACCTCTAATCAAGGTACATACACAGCACATAGCAGGAGTCTGGCACACGCCCAGAGAGGAAAGGAACGCCAATCGAATAGTGGAGAACATAAGACGACTGAGGTTGGTGGGTGAGGACGGGGGGGGGGAAGATGGCCAAAGAAAAAGAAAAAAAAAATGATCTCAGTAGGGCGGCAAAGTGGTGAAGGTTGTGAAAAATGTGAAGCGCTGTGCACTGAATGGAACAAGCGTGGTACGAGCAGTTGGAACGTGGACTTCTGAAAGCGCACGGTACGCACACAGGCTCAGAATTTGTCAATCACAGCGATGCGTATTTCACATGAATAAGAAAAAAAAGAGTGGGGACACTGCTCCTTAAACTTTCAGGAAAACGACCAGAAAGCCTGCAGTCGCTCTTTTTCCGCAGCTCGTCCTGTTCTCCCACTTGCAATCACAGCATGCATGTTTAAGAAGCTCGTCTCGCTGCCTTACTATATATATATATATATATATTCATTACTCTCCCTGTGGCATGCCAAATCATCTCTCCCCACTCCTCTCCTTACTCGCTGCCCAACTGTACCTCCGCATGTCTCACGCTGCGTATCGTTTTCTTTTCCCTGTTTTCGACTCCTTGACAACGCCTCTAGTACACACTCCAGGCCAAAGAAAATAAAACGCGTAGCTAGCTATGCACAGCACACACACACACACACACACACACACACACATACACACACACATACACACACACACATACACACACACATACACACACATACACACACGCACACACACACATACACACACATACATACACATACACACACATACACAGACACACATACACAGACAAAAACATTTACAGAGTGAAAATCCCTTGTATTCGGATGGGCCGTCAATAAAGTCTAAGAAAACGGAGAAAGACAGGGAAAGTTGCAGCGCGGCAGGGAAAGCAACGAAGCCAGCGCATGCCAAGCACCGCAGTGAAACAGCAAAGTGGCACATACGGTGTGTTGCCCACGGAGCTGGGAAGTGGCACACAAGTGCCTCCCATGGAGAGGGTAAACGAGGGTGCCAGAGCCAGCAGAGGGAACAGCACAACGACAACAGTACAACAAGAAAAAGGTGTGCCTCCCAGAGCCCACCGGTGCGCACCTCCTCTCTCCTCCATCATGTGAGGAAGGGTTCGGAAGAAAAGGGAGGGGGGGGGACGAGGGGGCCAGACTCGAAGGGGAGGAAGCAGAGCTACACTGTTTGGGGAAAGACATACGCACACGGGCAAGACGTCCACAAGGAAAACAAGAGGGAGAAAACATGAAGCACTAAAGAGCCATGGACAGGCACAGGCAGCAATGCGTGCTGATTCATGCCGGGGAGAGAAGGAAACCACGGAGCAAATGAGGCAATGGAGGTGTGAGCTGCACCTGAAGAGGCAGACACATAGCCAGACATGCACGGGAAACTATACGAAAAACAAACAAAAAAGGTGAAGGCATCAACAGAAAAACTTCCAAAAGAGCACGTCTTATCTTCTTATTCACCTACTCGCTTTCTTGTGTGGGAGGAGAGAGGGAGGGAGGGAGGGGGGGGGGGGCTGTTGGCATGCATGCGTATGTGTTTGCCTGACGTTG
Source organism: Leishmania tarentolae (assembly GCA_033953505.1). Taxonomy (NCBI): domain Eukaryota; phylum Euglenozoa; class Kinetoplastea; order Trypanosomatida; family Trypanosomatidae; genus Leishmania; species Leishmania tarentolae. Next base: position 924,929 of record CP119853.1, read on the forward strand.
TCTGCAGAATCTCTCCGAGATCTCGACGCGTCTTTCTGCACTGTGCAAGCATCAAGCCATGATGTAAAATTTATGATCTGCATGAAAGCAGCAATTACCACAAACAGTCAGAGCCTAGCGACACTTGCACGCTGTGGGCAAATGTGCGAGGCCTCACTTGCTGAGGCTGCGGCGGCCTGTTGCACCACAGCCACCGTGGTGCCGACGATTGACCATCTCCCTCACATAAATAAAGCGCAGCGATGTTGAGAACAGAAGAGGGGGTCAAAGAGACAAGACAAGACAACCAAAAAAAAAACGAAAAGAGAGGGGCCACGCAAGCGTAAATACGCTAAAAGGTGCATAACAGCTGGGGGCACTCCGCTGTACATGCCCATTACTGCTCTGCAACAGATGCGTCAGTGAGAAAACAAGGGAACCCTTAGCGATGGACGGCCTCCTCTGCGGATGCCTCTTTCGCATCGGGCACGTCACCCTTTTGCTTCGTGGGTGTGCGTGCGTGTATTCTTACTGTGTCTGCTCTCGGTTTCTTCTAGGGGAGGGGGGAGGAGTCAAGGCTCAAAACAAACGCATGCCTCCAGCGGCCAACCCGCGAACGTAACCAACTTCATGAAGTGGCGGCCCTGAGGCGGAGAAACATCAGTCGGTGATTCCTCTCACCGGGTGTTCACCTTCCCCGCCATGCGACACGAGTGGAACTCTACTCAGCCCGGCGCCTGTCGCACGCCTCATCCTCTGGTGCAAAAGCAGCCGTAGACACACACACACACGCGTTGCAGCAACGCGCCAACTCGGTCATCGGGGCATAGCCCTGAGCCAGACCCTACCGGCTCTCCACCCGCATCACGTGTCCCCATCGGGTGCATCTTTGCGTGGTGGCACCCAGGCGCACCGCACCGGTGCGCAGCGCGAGGAATGGGTGGGACACGCTCGAGTCACGCTGACACATTGTCCATCACAGGAATGGCGCAGGTCGGTACATTGTCGGTGGCCTCTCCAACAGAGCGCCCTATGCAATCGGAATCGCCAACATCCGAAGAGGTGCATCGGTCTCGCATTGCCTCGGGGAGTGGGCTTGTGTACGAGACCCATAAGATCTCACAAACGTCGGTGTGTCCCCCTCCCCAGCCATGATAAGAGGCACTCAAGCGAAGTAGAGAAGCCGCCAAACAAGAAGAGAAACCTTCCTTTGTACTCGCCATCAAAAGAAGAAACCAGTCACGGCCAAAAGACGGGAAGGGCGGGAAAGACGGGCACTGCGCAGATGCCGCGACAGCGGTGATGAGGCAGAACAGCAGGTGGAGGGATGAGGCTTGATGGGAATGTGCTGGGAAACGGACGAAGAAAATTTTTTTCCAACACCGATCACCTGGCACATCGACACGAAGAGCGAAGAAGCGGAGCAGAAAAAAAGGGGGAGGGGAGGATGTGAGGAGTCAATGGTGCAACAGAACCGTTCAACAACCAGAAAACAAAGGAGAGTGAGCCCCAACATGTTCCACAGCACACGTGGCCGAAAGAAGCGAACAAGAAGAGAGACAAGGAATGAAGGATGAGCCGGGTTGCCAAAAAGGGAGGGGCTTGAAAAAAAAAAAAGGCGGAGGGAAAAGAGAAGTGCAGCGTTGATAGACATATAGAGGGATGCAGGGGTGAGCGCACAGAAATGGACGGACAAAGAAAAGAGAGAGAGAGGCAATGTCATGGGGATTAAGAGTTTGCGTGTCTGTGTTCCGGTGTATGTGAGTGCAGCAGAGTGTTTGATGACCACCGACAAAGGAAGCAGGAAGCAAGTGAATGGGAGCTGAGGTGGAGGTGGTCGTGGTGCAGCTCATACAGCACCTGGAGCACAGGCAATCCAGTTCCTTTCCCCATGAGACAAAAAAAAAAAAGAAACAGCGAGTGAGAGGATTACGTTGGCCAGAGCAGGAGGACGTGGGCAGTGGGGAGAGAAAGCAGCCAAAAGTGCGCATGCACACATATGTCCGTAAATCGAGACGAGTGAAGCTGGATGTGAGCGAGGAAAACGAGGAAAGCAGGTACACAGAAGTGGAATGGCCGAAAACCAACAACAACGGCCGCGCAGAAATCCAAACATGTGGAAAGGCAAAGGCGACACTTACAGGCGGAGGGGGAGCAGAAAGGTGCGTGCACACACACAGAGAGAAGTACACGACGGATGTAAAAGAAAACTAAAATGATAACAATGATGACTATCAATTATGATATGGCAGACATATGGAGAAGAGATATGATGAGCGAAAGGGCAGCGACGCGCCATTAGCGAGAGAACATCCCTTTCCTACCTCGCCCCGACAAAAAAAAAAAAACGAACACGCGCGCGCGCAAGCATGCCCACATATGGATATAAGGAAAAACGTGCGAGCTGAGGTGACTACTGAGGGAGGAGAGTCAAACGCCTCAAGGAGATCGGCTGCAATAGATTCTCCTCAAGGTCTCCTGCCCAGCTATTCAAGGTTCATTTCACTTTCACGCACGTGAGCAGATACACTGAGGAAAAGACGCAACGACGTCAAAGGAAACCACCACGAAAGAAAAAAAAGAGAGAGAGCTGGGTGAGAGAGTGGAAAGAGAAGAGAAAGCAAAACATGAACAGTGAACTCTGCAAAACAGAAAAGGTGATAACATCGCAGCGTGACTAGATATGCCACGAACACGCCAATGGCTGCAAGACACCCACACGCACACACACGTGCTCGCAGACACCTGCACACACGCGCTCTTTCTTTCCTCCCTTCTTCTTCCCACTGTCGCGCACAGCAGCAGAAACAGAGAGGGGAAGAGTTCCAACATTTGAACGTACACGAGCAACACGAAAACCGGAAGCGAATACGTAGACAGAAAAGTATTCGATGGCATGAAGTTTGAAGCACATCTTCCTTTGATGACCCCATCACACGGGCACACATGCACATGCTAACACATCCGCGCACGTTAGCAAAAAGGGCATTCCTTCCCTTTCCCTGTCGATGTGCGCCATCTTCTCCCCGAATAAAAAAATAAAATAAATTTCATCATAGGCACAGGGAAGTGAATGAGAGGCAGGCAGTGTCAGGGGAGCAAGCGCGATGCAACCAATCAGCAGTAGGAGCGGTATTGTGATGAGACAGCTCCACACAATCTCTCGTCGCTCCCACTACCTTTCTGCACAGCATCTCATGGATGCGCCTCTGTAATGGGAGCATGTGCACGCCGCCCTCCAGTAGATCCGTTCATACATGGAGGGCCCGCTTGGTTGTTGGCCGTATTCACGTTTCTTTCTCCTTCCCTACTGGAATCCATGATGTGGCCTTGTCTAGAATTCTAGCCTCGTTGCTTTCCTCGTGTTCGCGCCTCGGTCATCCCTTCCTCTCCTCCCGCCTGCTTGTCAGGCTGAGGCGGAGGCTTTTCTCTCGCTACATCGCTGAGCTCTCCAGTTATCCCTGCATTAGACCGCCCACACCCTCACCCGTGGCTGTGCCTCCTCTACTATTCAAGTCTCTCCGTTTCCTTTTGGGGTGATCCTTCGGTTCTCCTTCTGCATGATGCGCTCGTGTGAGCTCATCGCAGCCGGAGTCGGGTGATAGCCGCACAGGTGGTGGAAATAGCGCTGAGTTCAAAGACTCCCGCCAGACCACATCGCTGGAGTCGTCGGGTGTCTGCGGGGTGGAACAGAGGTGTGTGAAAGATGAATAAAGGTGAAGCGGCGCACCGCTGAAGCGGAGCTGCCGGTCACTACGAATCGGCGCCGTACACCTCAGCATACGCGTTTGTGAAGAAGCGATGATTCATCGCCTCGAGAACGGTAAGACGACGCTCAGGATCGAGGATTAGCAGCCGGGCAACCAAGTCCACGCCCGCATCACCAAGAAGCTCGAGGGCGTGGCGGTCGCGTAGAAACGCGCGCAGGTGGCGGATGATGCGCTCCAGGTGCATCTGCATGAGCTCCTCTGAGGTTATGTTCTCGGCATCCGCCTCCTGATACCGGCTCAGCACCTCCGTGTACCGCCCGCTGTAATGGTACTCTCGCATTCGCGGAAAGATGGAGGGTGATGGGCGGCAGCCACGCATGAAGATGTGCCGCAGCTCGTCTGCCTCGTCCTTGCCTTTGAAGAGGACACTTCCCGAGGCCATTTCTACGAGAATACACCCCAGCGACCAGGCGTCTGCGGAGTACGTGTAGTTTGTGTTGCCGAGCAGTACATCGGGGCTGCGATACCAAAGTGTGACTGCCTCGTGCACGTATTTCTTGTACGGAATCTCTTCCAACCGCGAGAGGCCAAAGTCGCCAACCTTCAAAGTGTACAACTCCCCAGATGCCACACCCATGGCATCACACAACTGGTTGGTGTTGGCGCTGTCAGTAGCAAAAGGTGAAGGAATTCTCGTATCTGTGCGCTTGGCTAGCATCAAATTCTGCGGCTTGAGGTCTCGATGGGCGATGTTGTGCGAATGCAGAAAGCTCAGTGCCAAAATTAGCTCCACTGCCCAGCGCCGAAACACCCGCGCTGACATGATATCGCCGAACTTTTCCGAAGAGGATCGTATGGAGACTTTCATATCTCGCATGAAGTGCCACAGATCGCCGCCTTCGCAGTAGTCCATCACCACGTACGCCAGTTGCTCGCGCGGCCGCAGTATTGCGTCCCGAATCCCAATGAGATGCTGCCGCCCGCGGTTCACACGTCGTCTCTGCTGAGCTGGCAGTGCGTCAAAGGCGACTTTGCGCAGCGTCCCGGACGACGAGGAGGCCCCGTCATCCCATTCATCCTCACCGGCCCCACCGGAGAAGTAACGATTGTGGTCCATTCGCGCTGACGGAAAACTCTCCTGCACGTGCGTGGTGGAGGTCGCTGCCATGGTTGGCCGAAACACGGCCCGGCCACAGCGAAACGCGTCACGCTCCACACGATCCCGACAAGGATTCCCAGCGCACACCTCGTCCAGCACCATGATTTCCCGTAACGTCGCGGCTTGCAAGCCGTCTTCAACACTGGTGTTGTCCATGCGCTTCAGCACCATGAGGCGGGGCCCATCACCAGTGTGTCGCGGTCCACTGCGCCCTTTCGGTCCCAACCCCACTATCGTCCCGTTTGCAGGGGATGGCAAGAAGGATCCTGGCTGAGAATGTTGCAGGGGAAGATGCGTTTGAGGTTGAAGAGTGGCGTCAGCGAGGAATACACGACCATACTCGCCTCGCCCAATCTCTTCCCGAAGGGTATACGTGCACAGTGTACCTTCAACTCTTGTGCGCTCAGCCTGTTGCGCCGTTGGCATGGGCGGCGATTGGGAGTTTGCCCCCGCCGCGCAGCAGGGTGACTGATCAGCTGCATCATTTGCGTCATTCTCACATAGAGAGGGCCGGTGCCGAATGTTAGTTGCGGCAGATTGTATTCTTACGTGAGCCATCGCATCTTCGCTGCTCCCCCGCTGCGTGTTGTCTTCTTGAATCTGGTGCATCGGTGTCATAGATGTCCCTCGGGTACGTAGTTCACCGGTCACAGAGAAATCGAGAGAGTACACACGACACGAAACTCACGGAATAGATCAGCTCTACGATAGTAGAAATTGACGGAAGGTAGAGAGAGGAAAAAAAAAAGCATAGTGAAAATAAAGCGGGAGTGTGGAGCCGGACCTCGGAAAGAAGACCCAAGAGGAGGGCAACTGAGGACACGTGCGCGAGTAGAGCGAAAGATCAGGGCGGCGTGCTGCAGAAGGCGAGCGTGGGGTCAGCGCTGGCAAGAAGAGCAATAATCCGCCCTTTTTTTTGTTAATTTCCATGCTTTTTTTTCTGCGTTTTTCTCTCTCTCTCACACACTCACACACTTTTGCTGCTGCAACGATTTTGGAGAGTGCGTATGCCCGAGTGAGTAACAGGAGGATTGGTGACGTTTCGTTTTCCCTCGTCGCCTTCGATGCCCCCAGTGTTACGGCCCTGCGTGCGTCCTCTGCATACAGATACACGGAGTCACTCCTGCTTCTCAACTAACCCCAAAGCAGGCAGTAGAAAACGAAGTACAAAGATGATCGCGGGAAGGGACCCCCCCCCATTCGCTCGAGTCAGCCCGCAATTGTACACAGAAAGATGTTCTGAGCTTCCTCTAGGACACACGCATGTACACGTACAAACGGTGACACAATACGCATATCACCCATTCAACTCCGAATATCGCGACGCTCGATCCCGGGCTCAGTCCCTCTACCTCGCTCACACCTTCTCCGAAGCTGCACGGACAGGGAGAGAGAAAAACAAAAATGGACTACAATAGGGGCAGAATCAATGTGGAAAAGAAGCGGAAGAAGTGTGTGCAGCGGGACTCGGAATCACACGCACACACGAGGGGGGAAGGGTAGACGATAACAGACAGGATAAGCGGAGCCCGAGGGGCTATGAGAAAAAAGAGGGAGATCGAGCAAGAGAAAGAAGCGGATGCCTGGACGTGTAGAGACGTGATCGACACCGACACGCACACACAGACATGAACAGGGAAGCGCGAGCGAGCGCAACAGACACGTCGCCAGCGAGTTTTGATCAGACGCTTTTGTGGTTCATTTTTACCTTTCCGCCCACTATAAGTGACCCAGCAAGTAAACAGCGAAGAACACTACAGACGTGTGTGGATGGCGTACGGCAGCGACATGTGACACAGAGGAGAGGAGAGGGCTGAAGGATTGCGCGTGGGTGCGCCAAAGCGGGGAGAGGTGCGACTCTGAACACCAACCACAACAGAGGATGCCTATAATAGAGCGTGTCAAAAAACGAGACGGGGAAAAGTAAGGGGGAAAGCATCGAGTAACATTAGTTGTGTGCTGACTGTGCATGCAGGTATGTGCACATGTGCGACTGTTGGGGCATACGTGGCAAAGGATGATGTTGACGCAGACACCATATCCAAAACAGCGGCAGGCAGACGCGAGTCCATACGTCATCTCCCCGTCTCTGTCCTCACGCAAAATTTGCCACGGTGGCGCGGCACGACCGACAGACTTTCCTTCCCCCCTTTGCGCGCGGCGTCGCATGCCCTTCGTATTTGATTCGGCCCTCGCCCTTGCATTTTTGCAAGGGCATGCCTTCCGCCCTCACGCGGTGTCTCGAACGTAGACGGTCCTGCTTCGAGAGTTGTATCTCTCTGTAAGGAATAGTGGCGCACACGCAGTCACACGACTGCCATGCCGTTTTTGATGTTTTTTTGGACGGCTTTGCGTTCAAGGCTTTCGTTTGGCATGTGAGCGCGTTCGCGCACACCTCTTGGCGAGGTCAGAGGGATAATGGGTGGGTAGGTGAGGGAGGAGCCGGGGAGGACGCGAGGGTCTCAGTTCGTTTTCTCCTCTGCCGCCCCCGAGCTTCACCCACGTCTACCCGCTGTGTACTTCCACACACACGCACACACCACTTCTCCTCGGCTAAGGGCGCACATGACTTTATTGAAAGATAATCACCTATACGGGATGCGAAAGGTCAAAAAGCGAACGGCAGTGACAACGAAGAAGAGGAGAACGTTCATTGAGTCGTCCCTCCCCCTCCGTGAAGGAAGAGAGCACCGCTGAGGCCTGCCGAACAACAGCAGAGGGCCTCGTCAATGCCCAAAGATGGAGATCGGGATGTAAACTTCGCCTATAACGAAAGCGCCAGGAGGAGAGCAATAAAGCAAAAATAATTTTTTTTTTCGAAGTACAGAGAGGCCTGGGGCCTTCGAGTGCGTACATCGTCTTTCGGTGAGCCCCTCCGGTGACCGTGTGTGTGGTCGTGGGGGAGGGGGTCACCCTTCCCCATGAGCATAGAAACTACATCTGCACAGAAAACCAATGGAAATAGGTCTCGTGGAGACGCAAAGGGAGAGTGAAGCGATGGCCCAGTCCATGAAAAACTGTGAAGACGGCAGCGTCGCCCACTTGTCCGCACGATGTATCCGCTCGCGCTCGCGACTAACCCAGTGACCTACACTACCTCTCTCCTTCGAGCACACGTGCACACGAAGCACAACAGCAGCAACAAAAAGGCCGTCGCGCACCAGCAAAGCACTTGTGAAGCGACTCAGCGAGGAGGGGAGGGAAACGACCAAACACTCAGAACAACCGAAAATAGACGTATATATATATATAAGACATGCGATGACACGTACGTAGGCGCGCACACAAAGATGCACAAAGCGCATCCCTGCAAGGCAGCTGCAGTGGCGAGAGAAGCAGGGCACCCCCGCGCTATCACTACCATCACCCGCCCCCCTCCCCCTGTCCGTCAGCATACACAAGAGCATCCCACGCCCACCTAACGAAGGAAAAGAAGTGGGAAGCAACTTCGAGAAGAGGACCGAGCGATAGAAAGAGAGTGCAAGACAAAGCACAAAACGAATGACAACCCACCTGGGCGCAGGGTAATACAACGCAACAACACGGAGCGTACGTGCGGACATGTGCATTTGTGTTCCCACGCGCATCGTCATCGGGCGACTCCACGAGCCTCGAAACAGACGTACGCGCGATGCTTGCGCGTTCGCAGGATATGCGCATGCGCAAACTTCCGTACATGCAGCAATGCCTCGAAGGGATATCATCGAATGAGGTACGTGCTCATGCGCATAGACTTCGTAGAAAGGTGCGGCATTTTACACTTTCCTGCCCTTTTGCTGCCCCCGCAACAGATAAAAAAACGCGTAGCAAGAATCGTACCTACGCATGCACCTCCTCACCTGTGCGCTTGATGGCCTCGAAACTGTATGGCTTGCCGTGGATGCGCTCAAAGAGGTTGAGAATGTCCGCCGCAGCGCTCTCGAAGTGCGTGGCGGCATCGTAGCTCTTGCTGATGAAACAACGACTTGTGCTCCCGTCTTCGAGCGGCTCGTACAGGTCAGAGACAGAGATGAATGTCTCCAGCGTCGGGCCGATCAGCTTGAGGCCAGCCTCCAGGTCAGCCCTGGGGTTTCCTGGGTGCTCGACCACGGTGCCGATCATCACAATGAACTTACCCTCGGGGCACACCTTATCTTCTTCACACAGTTGCAGGATGTACACGTCGTTTTTGCGGTGCAGCTCCGACTGTGGAATGATGATCTGACATGCGTTGGCAGCCACCTTTAGGTTGGGGATAGGGTGGTCCATGATAGCGATACAGCGCACCACCTGACCACACGACCTGACACGGTCTGGAAAGTACGACGGGTCGCCCAGCACCAGCTTCGCAAACGCCTTTTTGCCACCGCTCTCGATGGACTGGAAAACACCGTTTGCGTCAAAGTTCACCTTCTCCACAGGCGTCTGAAGCATATATGTTCCGCCGTACACAGCCGACAGGCGCGAGAAGGCTTGCGGAAGCTCGCCGCTACCATAGAGGGGGTACACATACGGGGAGCGGTTGTACATCAAGAAGGAGTTCTCGTATAGCTTGCACCGCATCACCGTGTCGATGGCTGGCTTGTGCAGGTAGTCGTCGTTATTCTGCAGTGCCATGGCATGCCCGACGAAAGTGATTGTGTCAGTACCGAGGTCAAACTCCTTGAAGAGCTGCTGCATTGACATGACTTGCAGGTTGTAGCCCTTGTAGGTGCGACTATCCTTTACGTTGTAGCTGGACACATACTGGAGGAAATTGCGCAGGCGGCGTTTCTCGAAGAAGCCCATCAGAGAAGACGACAGCGCCTCCATCTCTGTCGCCGGAACCTTGGCAATCTTTCCCTCTTTCATCACAAAGGAGCAGTCCAGCAACATAAACTCCATGTTGTAGCGATCCACAACGGTGGCGCGTAGAATCTTGACCAGCTCACCGGCGCACATGAGCACTTTCGGGATCAGGTCGACATTGTAGAGATGACTGCGGCCCAAGGAAGCGGGAGGCGTGCCCTTGTTAAACTTCTGGTAAAGCTGTTCCAAATTCAACGAGGCACTTTCACCGCCGTAGTACGCGTTTCGGTCCACATGCAGAACCCTGTAGCCGCTCACAGAGAGCAGCCCAGACAGCACGCACTCCACCAGGCCTGTTCCGCACACAATCGCATCGTACGTCTCCTCCATTGTGTTGGACGTTTTTTTTCGTGTTCTGTGTGCCTTTGCGGTTGCGTAGATGCGCAGAATAATTGGAGTTGCAACGTGGCACAGGTCCTGCTTTTCGCCAATACCTACTGTGCTGGAGTGGAGAAGGAGGGGGGGGGGGGGCAGAAACGCGCTGCAGAGATGAAGAGAAAGCAACGAACAGTGAGCAACAAGGGAAGACAGCGGAGTTGTGTACGCGCGCGCGCGTGTGTATGTGTGTGTATGTGTGTAGTTACGTAGTCGCAAACAGCTGCAGTAGTTCACGTGGAGGCCACAAGAGCAAGAGAGAGAGAGAGCGTATCCGGAAAACAAAAAAGGGAGAAAACCTGTTGGCAGCGGACGAGTCGGACCGGAGGCAAGAAGGGTACCATTTTGACAGGAAGTGATGCTGCACGCATGCACGCACGCACACACACAACACAACAGGACGCGGGAGATGGCCTTCCAGCACTGCTCCGCCGAGAAGCGGGACGTACACGCCCTTCATGTCGTCAACTGCGCAGTGTGTGCTGGTGGTGAGTAGGCGGCGGAAAGTGGGCAGCGGGGTGAACAGCCTAGGCGAGGAGGTCAGCGCCTATGTGGTGGTGGTGAAAACAACTAGAGAGAGAGGAGGTGGGCCTGCGAATCACACGCAAATGCGCACATGCACATACGCGTCAAGAGGAATGCAGACACTAGGCAGAGAGAAAAAGTCAGAACAGTTCAGCAAGCACAGCTACGAAAAAAAAAAAAAAAAACGCTGCCGAAAAGTGGCAGAGAGGATGTGGTCGCCTCTCTGCTTGTCTCCTTCGCTTTCCCTTGTGGATTTATTCGTCAGAACCGACGGGCTGAGGAAGTTAGTGAGGCAGGTGCTCTCGTGCTGCTTCCGCGCCGTTGAATTGAGGCGCAGTTGCGTTGACCCTTTTCTCCTTCAGGCGCCGTGGGCGTGCGAAGTCCGGCACCACGACTTTGCGAGACAATGCAGAGGGGGTGGACGAGGGATTGCCCTCGAGTGTCGTTTGATGGCTGCGGCCCATCACGTGCTCTATCATACGATGCCATCCAACCATGCAGTCGCAGGTATAGCAGTAGTTCAAGACTGGGGGGAGACGCAGGAGCTTAGCACTCTCATCCTCTTGCATCTGAGTGGCACAGACTTCTTGGCGACGGGCAGCATCCCTACGGCACGCATCGTCGCGCCGGTTGCAGAACTCCTCAAGGGCCTCGCTATTGGTGCTGAACTGCGCGTTAGCGTGCTTGAGAAGGCATTGGGCGTCCACAAACTGCTTCATGGCGTCCAAGAGCGTCTGTAAGGTGGATGCAGCCTCGGCGGCGTAGCCCATTGCCCCCACACACTGTGATATTGCCATGCTAGTCGCTTCCAACGTGCTTACACAGGTCCCCCGAGTGCGCTTGCGCAGCGCCTCAAAGAGGGACTTGTAGTCATCAGGAATCTCGAGAGAAACGCGAGGGATCAAGCGAGTGATGTGCCGGTTCAAGGAGAGCGCCTGGCCCCACGTGCTGTCGAGAAGGATGAGGTGCAACTTACATGGGGAGTGCGAGTCACATCCTGCGAAAGTCAGCGGTGGCACGGGGTGCGCTACCGCACCCTCGGCGTGGTGTTCCGTTGAAAGAGCGGGTTCCAGCGACATCGCATGAGTCCTGTTGGAAGAAGCACCAGGGTCTCCACTATCGATGTCGGCTTCTCCTTTCGCAGTTCTGCGCTCATCTCTTCCTCTCTCCTGGCTGCACCCACCGTACATCTCGGCGTGATAGAGATGCGCATTGTGAATATAGTGCTCGATGCTGACCGCGTCCGAAGATGGATAAAGAGAAACGTGATAGACAACCGCTGGCCTTTCGACTGAGCACGCCTTGCGACGGTGCTCGACTGCCGGCAGCTGTTTCAGATATGTATCGTCCTCGTCGAGTCCCCAGACACGCAAAGGGGCGCCTAGGAGGTAGGCAGCGATGTGGCCCGAGTTTGTGCCGCGCATCAGCTCCTCACTGTGCAGCAGCATGGTCACCTCCACATGCTGATCCAGCACGTCAGCCGGCAACATGGCACGGTACGCGTCGAGCTCGGCGCAGATGCACACCCCTCGAGGAAACCAGCACCATAAGCAAAGATCGCGCTGATGAGCGTACCAAAGCGCGACAGACAGCCGGCGCAGCACTGTCACAGAGTGGCGATCCTTGGGATCCACGCTGGCAAGAAACGCCTTCCACTCCAGCGATTCCTCACAGCTGAGGTAGATCGTGGGCAGCGCTGCGGCCTTGACGTTGGAGCCTGCCACTGAATCATCGCTCATAGTGGTGCGCTCGCCATCGGACTCTACTGCACCAGAGGCAGCTACGGTACACTGCGTAGCACACACAAGTTTCCCGTTCAGCTTGCGCTTGTTGATGCGTATGTTGCGGCATCGCACACTCTCCTGGTGTCGAGCTACCGCCTCCCTCACCTCGTCCATGTGCTGAGCAATACGTGCACTCTCCTCACTCGTGCGCGGCGGCATCGTGGCGTACGGGGTACCGTAATGCTGCAGCCCAACGCACTTGAGCAAGCGCAGCATAGAGCGCTTGTACGGGTTCGAAGCAGCCCTACACGAGGAAATAAGCGACTCATCGATCTGCTGTACAGCAGAGGATCCTTTAGGCGCCGATTCCATAGTTATGCGTCTGTAGTGTAGCGCGCCCCTCGGCCAGATAAACTCGTACTGGACGTTTCAGATGACAGCGACACGCGGGCTGCATACTCAGGCCTGCCTCATGCACGTTTGAAGCCCCTACGTGCCAAACCTTCTGTGTGCGTACGTCGTTGCCTCCGAGCTTGCGTGGGTCTGCGTACGAAGGGGATACAACAGAAGTGAGAAGAATGACGAAAGGCAGGAACGTAATGTCGTTTGACGTGGCGCGAGAGAGCAGGGGGCGCAGGCAAGCACAGAGACAGCACCACTGCTGCCCCGCCAGCAACGATGCCACATGGAAACACACGTGCACAGTCATGTGAGCACCACTACTACAGAATTCGTCACGGTGCTCGCATACAAACTCTGGAAAAGCCTCCTCACTGCTGAGACTGGCACCTTGCCCAAACACAGGCATCACGAAAACTATTTGGTCAGCAGACATGCCAACTTGGCCTCCCGGTACCTTCGTACACGCTAAGGCGCCTCCACAAGTAGGTCCCGGGGCCACCACCGAGCTTTCTCAGGACAGGTGCCTGCGTGTGCCTACATGCAACTCTTTGCGTAGGTCCTCGTGCTATTTTTTAGTTTTTCGCTTCGTCTTCTGTGCTTGGCTGCCCGTTGGATGGTCTTGGCGACGGCCTGGCAGATACACACGGGCGTCCACAAAAACGTACACACACGCGCGCCAGAATCGAGAGCAGGTATATGATGGAGGGAGGTCAGTAAAGAGTAGGGACTGGGAAAGACGCTGCACAAGCCATACAGTGATCCTTTTTTATATCTGCTGAAGTCATGCACAACCAACCAGAAATGAAAATCCCAGACTGGCAGAAGCGAGCAAACAATGAAGAGGAGGGGAAGTAGCCGGGCAGGGGTGCACCAACGGAGACCACGCCACCCCCACTCCCTCTCCTGCACAACAACAAAGGAGCACATCCACTAAATCGGCAACAACAACAAAAAAAAATAATTAATTTTTGTGAAGAAAGGTCAAGTGATGGCCGCCACTGCCGTACCCCCATCTCCTGCTATCACCTCTCCCTCTGTGTCGCTTCACTGCGCCAGCTCTGCCATTCCTTTTCCATGGCATACAGGGCAAAGACTTTTCCTGCTACGCCGCCAGCGTGAGAGTCGAGCAGCAAGCGAAGCTTCCCACTCATGCCCGCACCCGGAGCAGAGCCACCACACCTTTGTCTTTGTGTCTGTCGGCGACAGCTGCTCTATGTGGAGGTCTCCGTTCTTTAGTGGATGCCACTCCTGCAGCACAACGCTCTCCTCCGAGGCCAGCATACCGGCCGACTGGGAACGCGACAGTGCGCAAGATGGGCACCTAACCTTGTCGAGAGCCCGGTCCTTAACGCGAGCAGTATAGCTCTCGCTACACATTGGGCAGTTCCAAAAAACATTCTCCTTGCTGTCTGCTGGGATCTCCGCAGGCTTGAGAAACGGGTTGTTGTGCTTGTAGTCCCACAGCTGAAGCAGGTCAGGCCGTGCCTTCGCCAGCGTCGGCGTGCGGTTTGCAGCACACTGTGGACATCCGTTTTTGAGAATGCACCGAACAAAGACGCCGCTACGCCAGACGTGGTCGCATTTGGCGCAGCGCCACGCCGCGACTACCGCCGAGTCCGTCATGACTTCGTTCACAGGGATGGCGTTCGTGCCGTCGCCTGCGGCGGCGTACTCGGCTGCCAATTCGGGGAATGCAAGGGCCAAGTAGCGGTTTACCATCTCCTCATCAATAGCAGTTGTGTCCGCCGCACACTCTTCGCTCTCTTCTGGCGAGGAAGGCACGCCGGCCCCATCAGTCTCGCCCGCGTCTGCATCCGCGGCCGACGTCTTGAGATTACGACGTCGTGCTCGCGGAGCCACATACCCACCGTCGCCGTCCTCCGCGTCAGTGGCGCCGTCCAAACGCGTTTCCGTGTCTCGTCTGCTACATCGTTCGCCGCTCTCACTCTCTGGTTCATCACTGCCACCAAGCGCATCCTCGAGAGTGGAACCCATGGGATCCTCTGTCGGTGGCTCTGAAAACGCGTCACCGCCGCCACTTATAATAGTGTCCATCTCGTCTGTGGTATCACGCGACTCCGCCGCTTTCAGTCGTCGGGCGCTGCCGCGGCCACGTACTGGACGGAGATTCGCGCTTTTCTGTTGTGCTGATGAGGATCGGAAGAGATGGTCACTGTCTTCCGTATTCTCTTTCTTTAAGGACCCAGCTGATTCCTCTCGTGAAGAGAGGCCTCGATCGAAGAACGTCACACACTCCTCCGAATGCTCGTCCGCGTCCATAGAAGTTGGTAAGAGTGAGGCTGACTTCTGCTGAGCAGACGCGGCGGTCGTCTGCGCTCGCCTCGACGAGGATGCTGCAGCCTTACCAGCAGCTGCGCCTGCTCCTTTTGTTGTCTTGGCTACCCCTCTAGTGCTTCTCGCCTGACCGACGCGACCCATCGCCGACCCGAAGCGACGCGCTTGCAAAAGCGCAGCCAAACCGCCGTCCACGACAATCGCTGGAGATCTGCTCAGCGTCGAGGAAGTGCTACACCCCCACGACAGAGATGCTGGTGAGGAGGAGACAGCGACGCAGCGCAAGATTAGAAAGGGCAGGCGGTGCGCGACGCATTGGCCTGCAAGAGGTTTTGCAATACGCGAAGGGCGCCACATGGCTTACGTGCGAGGACGTGTCTACCTCGTTATGTATAGTTGTGGTTCAAACACTTATATGTAGACATGCTAAGGACACAGACTTCTCTGAAGCAGCCAAAAAGATGAAGGTAAAGTGGCAATGCACAGCTCTCCGTTCATGTGGTCTTCTCCCACGACGAGTCAACGGCGCAGCAATAAGAAAAAGCAGGAGCCGGATGATGACTACCGTACGCGTCTTCCTCACTACAGCTCCCCCTTGCTTTATGCCTTTCTTTTTTTTCTGGAAAACCTATATGCATCAAGTGTATGTGTGTGTGCGCGCGCACGTGTAAGCCATTCGATGATGCAGGGAGAAGAGGAGCGGGAGCACGACGCATTGAAGGAGGGCGGGGGGGGGGGGTTAGAGGGGCATTCGCTGAAGAGCCGCTTGGCCAACGGCCAAACGAGAGAGACGCGGAGGAGACCCAAGGCAGAAGCACTGGTGAACCACTCGGCATTGCTTTCCAAGGATCTAGTATGTCGAGCAGGAACGACTTTTTCAGCCTTTCCTTCCTCCTACCCCCACCCTCCCGCCACCGCGGCCACCACCATCAGACGCAGCAAGGGTGGAGAGCCCGTGGCGAAAAGAGATGGCAGGGGAGAGGGACTGCAAAAGAAGCGTTCCGGGGGGTGGGGGAGGGGCACAGGCCACGTCGAGCACGACAGCAGAAATCCGAAGCGAGTCGTCAGCTAATAATACAATAAATGACACTATGGCGTACGCCTGAAGAGAGGGAGTGAGAGGAAGTCATTAGGGCCGTACGCACGTGTGTGTGTGTGCGTGTGTGTGTGTGTGTGTGTGTTAGCACAATCCCCGTATACTTCCGCGTCGCTTCCCCAACCGGGGCTGGGGCAGGGGTGTGTATGTGTGCTTCAGGTGCACCTTTCGACTCTTTGAGTGTTGTGGTTGTCTTCTCTGCGACGGTACCGAGAGGGGAAGGTGACACACTACGCTCGAAGACGCGCATGCTCACAGCGCGAAACTGCACGCGTGCGCATAGGCTTTAGTCAGAAGTGGGGCACGGCCGTCGTGAAAAACAGAAAAGGGATGCATGAAGACATAGCAAGGATGCCCAGCACCATCAAGAAAGCAACAGTAGCTGGAGAGTTGTTGCAGAAAAGAAGTTCGGTGAACACGCCTCATCAAAGCACGCCAAAGCTATGAAGATCTTCAGCCCAAGCACGGACGTACCTGCACGACGCACACACGGGCACATCCACACACTTCTCTATGGTGGGTTAATCGGCGCAGTAGCACGCAGCCAAGCCCACATAAAAGAATACGACAACATAGCATGTGCACAAAGATAATCACACAGATGACTGCCATGCGCACGAGAATGGCATCAAGCAGAGCAGTAAACGACGACAATAGATAACCCTAGGTAGCTGCGCCTACGCTACACATGACAAGAGGGAGAGGTCTCACTCCACCGTCACGAGAACACGAGAAAACAAGAGACGGCGAAAACGAAGGATGGAGGGATATCAGGTATAGCATTTACACAGAAAACGTTAAAGTAAAAGACGATCTGCAACGTTCAAGACAGGGAAACCGAACGTGGAGAACACTTCGGTCCGTGTCAGTGCTGCGAGAGAGCCGAAAACGCACCAGGAATAAAGGGTAGGAGAGAGGTGCGACAAGAGGACTTTACACACCTCTCCGCGCGCATTATCTGACGGCACAGTACACCCCTCCTCCTGCTCTCTGTGTGGGAAGCCAAGCAACCCACCCCCTATCTCTCTTAGTCCCAAGCCACCTCCGGTGATGGCAGGACCTAGCACCGAGGATGCAGGGAGGTCAAAGTGACGCACTGCTGCGGATGTCAGCGGTCAGGTTGTGGACATCGCTGCGTTGGGGCGAGCTGCGACAGTGCACCCGCCTGCGCCATTCCTGTGACGGACAATGTGTCAGCGTGACTCGAGCGTGCCCTGCCCATCCCTCGCGCTGCGCACCGGTGCGGTGCGCCTGGGTGCCACCACGCAAAGATGCACCGGACGGGGACCTGCAATTCGGGTGGGGCGGGTGTGAGGCCGAAGGGGAAGGATGTGCAAAGAAGACATATAAAAACAAATGGTGGTGCCTGTTTCACTTTCGTGATTATGCAAGTGAAAAGCGTGCAAGGAGGCTAGCGAGAAGGCGTCCGCACAGCAACGCCAACTGATCGACGCAGGAGTGTCTCTGAGTGCCACAAAGATCAATCCAGAGTACCGCGAATAGCAGAGAAAGGGAGAGAGAGAAGCATAGTCAGATGCGAGCAAAACAAATACAGCCCCTGACAAAGAAGCGATAGATGCGGTATGCAGTGTGTGTCAGACGTGTCCACCACCAATAGCGGGAGCATACACGCGGGAGAGGGAAAGGGGACAGGCACGCAACCGTCGCGTATGAGCCCTGGGAGAGATGAGAGAGATGGAAGCGAGGGCAGGCCACAAGAAGTGAAAAAAAAAAATGAAGAGAGGGGGAGAGGAATAGTGGGTGAGGCAGCAGTCCGATACGATGAAAATTGTGTGTGGGACAAGACACGCGTCCCAGTGGACAACGTATACCCGGAGCGCGGCGCAATCGACGAGTGACCGCATCCACTATTGAATCGGTGTATTGTCGTCATGCAAGGGCGGCGCGGGGGGCACAAGGTCACCACTCTCGGTGTATCGCCGTGGTCTTGAAATCGACTAAAACGTACAGGACAAGTAGCAAGGTGTAGGTCTCTCACACACGTGCACACACGCGCGCATACATCATCGTATGTATGAGGATAATCCCCTCACTGTAATGAGTGCGGCGCCATCTTGATTTAGTCGTCTGCTTCCTCATTCGCCTTCGCTCTGAGGCATGCTGTTTACCGCGTTTGCGTAACCGATGGGCGCTTCTTGCTTTCTTCGACGCATTCATAGTTCGGGTGATACGGCAACAGAGCACACACATACACATACACACAGACACAGACACAGACACACACACGCACACGCACACGCACACACTTACAACAGAGAGAAAGAGACCTATCAGTTTGAAAAGTGCGCCCATCCAAGGAAGCCGTGCGATGCTTCTGACGCAATCCTCAATGCCTCAGCCTTTGTCCTTGGCACAGACACCAGTCAAATTGCACAGGCAGGCGAGACACAAAGAGAGGAGAACACAAACGTGAGAGAGGTGTCGTCAATGACGACAACAACGAAAAGGTAAATCGGCCACCGAACAGCTGAGGAAGAAGTGAGGTGGGTGTGAGCACATCGAATATGTATTCAACACATACACGCACACACATACACATAGAACATGGAAGAAGCAACGACTAAACAGCATCCTACCCCTCTCGTCTTCCAAAGGCACAGAGGGGAAGGCCATGAAAGAGAGAAGTGTAGGATGCACACAAACATATAGGGCGAGAGAGACGCTGCGCCATCTCTGCGACGGATATGCAGTACCGTTTCGCAAAACCGCGAGTACGCCCATGCGCAGTCTTCAAAAAAAAAAAAAAAAACATAGCACACCTACGCACGCTACTCGCTCTCGATGCACTGTAAGTTATCACACATGAGCGCAACTGATACATAGAGAGGTCATCAGATGCCACACATTTTTTTCTCAGATCTGATGCGGCACTCCCTCTCTCTCTCCCCTCCTCACTTCCACCCGTACGTCACGTCTACAGCAGGTACTGCAGTGAGAATCCATGAGCCCACTCCGCTAGCGGTCCCACTGGGCTGGGTGCGTTCCACCTCTTTTCTGTACCCCGCTGCCTCCCGCATCCTCCGGCATCGCTGGCACGTCAGCACTTCTGTCTCGTTAGTTCATTCACTTTCAGTACCTGCCGGAGCTCATAGCGTCGTACATGTCCTTGTGAACCACGGGCTTCGGCTTTTGCTTCCCACGCAAGCCAGCCGGCAGCACCGACAGCGCCGTCTCTTTAATGAGCTTTCCACGCGGCACCCACTTGGGCAAAGGGCGGCTGTTGTCCGCTAGCATGAAGAAGATGACCGTCACCACCAGGGCGAAAGCCACACCGGCAGTGGTGCTGATGGCGTAAAAGTCTGTCCTGTTCTTTTCACGCTTCGGCGAGGAATACGTCGGCGGCGGACCCTGGCGGCTGCGCTGCGTCAAGTGCGGGTCGATGTGCAGCACGCGGTGGAACTCCGTTGTGCTTTCGGCCGCCACACTAGACTGGATGAGGACCTCAACCACCACCTCAATGTCCGCGCCCACCCCTAGCGCGCCAGGGATGAAGGTAAAGGCGTACACGACATCCGCCGCCGCTGCGGATGACGCCATAAGCGTGCTGTAGGTAATGCTGTTGTTCTTCACCTGAGCCCCCAGGTCACGGAAGGCGAGGAAGGGGTACTTGTACTGCCACCAGTCACCGTCAGCGCCGCTTTTCGGAGTCGCAGCCGCGCCAGTGATCGGGTCCCTGTAGATTAGATAGATACGCGTGTTGTTGTGCTGCACATACACGCTGCGCACCGTCACATCGCTCGGCTTGACGCCGGGGATGTTAACGGCGAAGAGGGCCCAGTCGCTGGGACCGTACGAGGAGCTGAGGTCGTCAATGCACAACGGCGTCGCCTCTGCCAGGCTCAGAGGGAGCGGGCTCGACGCCAGCGACGAGCCAAGCGGGTCCAGCACTGGCCAGTAGCTTCCGCTTCTACACGTGGTGAGCCTGCCCTCCATGGAGGGAGAACCCTTCGAGAGGTGCGAGACGTACGTCGAGAGGCGCGAGACGTACGTCGAGAGGCGCAAGTTAAGCCGCTTGTGACTGTGGTCGTCCATCAACAGCATAAGTTGCACCGTACCCTCGTAGTGGAAGGCACGCGAGAGGGTCTCGCTTAGGTTGCCGCTGCCCCGAACGATACCGCGCAGCGTCACGTTTTGGTATGCCGTGCTGCAGTTACGCGTAGAAGAGAACCCTGCCTGGTTGAAGACGTGCATTTTGCTATCCGGGCAGTCGCCCGGCATCATGGCGGCCCCCTTGAATAGGTGCACACGGCCCTCGCCATTGGCACAGTCCCCCTCCGGGAAGCCAGGGCCCGTGTAGGAGATGCCCGACCCCTCCAGCGGTGCCACACACTTCATCTTCGAGCCGGTGCATGTCGGGCAGACCTCGATGCTGGGCGATATCCAGTCCTGTAGTATCCACTTGAAGCCTTTTACGTGGCGATCGCGGGTGTAGCCGGTGGTCATGTACGAATCTACATAAGGGTAGACAAGCATGTTGATACCAAACGCCTGATCCTGCGTCTCGCTGTCAACGTACGTGAAAAACTCGGCGTCTACGGAGATGAGAGGCGCCTGCGTGTCTGTCTTGGCCACGGTGACGAGCTGGTGCAGATCGATGTGGATGTTGCGACTGCTGTAGAGCGCGTCGAACTGGCCGGGCTCGAGCCACGATCTCGCCTGAACGACCTCCGAGTAGAGTGTGGCCTGCAGCTGGAGGTTTCCTGCAAAGGACCACACCGGAGAGCCATCAGACTTCGCCATCTTCAGCATCGAGCTGTACGCGAATACACCTTTCCACGTGGCATCGCAGTCGTTCACGTCGATCGTCCAGAGGCCCAGGGAGTTATTGCTGTAGTTCGCCGGCGTCAGAAGCGGCGCGTAGCGGCACGGATCGGTGAAGATGTCGCAGTTGACATGCTTGCCGCCAAACTTCTGGTACCATGACTGGCCGGAGTTGTAGTAACCGGCAACGCCTCCGGTGTCCGAGTCGAGAGACAGCGTAAACCACTTCCACACATCCTCACCCACACCGGTACGACCTTGATTAGCCAAGCAGCTCATCTCGAAACCAGGAGAGCTGGGAGAAACGCTGCTGGCAAAATCCTCCGGCTCCATGTACGCCCCCTCGGTCGTTGTGATCGGTTCGAAGGTGGGAAAGCGCACACCCAGATTTCCAATCATACTGTAGACAAAGACGACGAGCGAGTTGTTGCGCCACGTCACCATCACATCGTCAGCTGGGCGGCCATCCTCGCGCCGGTAGCCGGTGCCAGGCGTGATGTCCCATACCTTCCGGTCCGGGTACGTCTTCCAGGCGCTCGCGTTACACGTCCCGCGGCAGGTGATCTGCTCGTTCGTAACGCTGACTTTGCTGTCCGAATCGATTGGCGAGTCTGTGGGCACCGGGTCCGGCGTCCACTCCTTGCCAACAAGTAAGTGGGCCGTACCGGTACAGTATTGCTGTTTCATGCAGTGCATGGTGAACATAAAAGAAAATTGGCCCTCGTGTTTCGGCGGGAAGTACAGAAAGTCTCCCGTCAGGGAGACACTCAACCTCCCCTCCGTCGGAGAGGTGTTCAGTGTGAAGTAGCGGCCGTACACACACATTTCTTGTCCGGCCATATTGTTTAGTGACGCGTTGATGGCCACGCCGGGGCTTGTCTGGTAATAGTACACGTTCGCGCACGGCGGCAGCGGCAGCGGCAGCGGCGGCGGCGGTGTGGTCGTAGACGTGGTAGGGAGTGGGATGTAGGCGACGAACACTAGCTCTGTGCGGCACAGGAACACTTTGGCACAGTATACGTCTATGACGGCGTAATCTACTGTCTGCGACTCCGGCGCCGTGTAATAGAACTCCCCCAGCAGGTTCAGCAGCAGAGAGCCTTTGATGTAGCTACTGCTGTTCACGAGAAGGTAGGTGATGATGTTACACGAGGAGTCAAGAACGCGGTCAATCGTGCCGCGTATCGACTGCCCAGTCGGCACTTCGGACCGGTAACGTTTGGCGCACATCACCATCGGCGCACCGGTGGATGTTGTTGAGGTCGTCGAGGGTGCCTCAGTTGGGTAGGCAATAAGAAACCTGGCCTTCATCTGGCACAGCTTCTCCTCCCTGCACTTCATTAGAATCATCACCGCCACCTCCGCCTCGGTATTCGCGGCCTGGTAGAGGAAATCGCCATTGGCGTTGAGGGAGAGCCCCGGAACGGGAGAGAGAAGCGAGGACGACGGGGTGGCTCCGCTGCTGCACACGGCACCGCTGCTCAACGCGCCCGTCACGGAGCCGCCTGCCTCCACAGAGAAGGAGACAACGCTGTTCGGGCATGCAGGAAGGTCGTGTGTCAGGTGAATTAATACTACACCATGGCAGGTGTTCACGCCATTGCACGCAATGGTGTACGGGATGCTCGTGTTCTGTGGAGCCGTGCCGTTATTGGTTGAGTAAACATAGCTCATGGGGTCTGACGGCTCCGCGACGACAGCCATGCCCACCGAAGGATCTTCGATCATTGCCGTGTACCTGCATTCAGTGTTCTTCACGTCCAGCAGCAGATCACTCACGTACACCTCGCCAATGAGATAGATTTTGACATCGGTGTGGTGCGAGCATGAAGGCAGCGTTTCTGGTAACGGCGGTCTTGGAGCTGGGTCCGATGGCGACGGAGCTGTCGTGGTCGATGCAGGCGTCAGTACCACCGACACCACGTCAGCACACACAGTAATGCCGTTGCACTGCACAATATAGCCCAACGAAGTCTGGTAGCCAACTGCGGCAGTGCTGGGGCAGGAGTAAGTGTACGAAAACCCTGACACGGCTACCGCCACGATGCCAACAGCGGGCTCAGCAGTGATACTCGCTGTGTAGACGCAGCTGCTGTCTTGTATATCTATCGGGAAGGTGTCATTGACCGTACCACCAACTGGGCAAGTGCGTATCTTGGATGAGTGGGTACACATTGGATATGTGGGACTGGGCGGTGCACTCTCCGAGGAAGACGACGACCCTATCGTCTGCGGCAGTGCATAGGTGAGGGTCGCCTGGCACTTGACCGTCTTGTCACACATCGCATAGAATGTAAAAGTTGCCGGTGTTCCGTTGTTAATACTCACCATGTACCTCCAATCACCCAAAGCAACCACAGCGTTAGGTGGCGCAGGATCTTTTACGATCCTGATGAAGGCAGACTCCTTGGAGGCGCAAGAGCTGCTACCCTCGTACGTGAGAACGCCAAACGCTGTGCCATCAGGACTGGTGTAGGCAGTCGCACTGTTGTCACAGAGAGGAGGAGCATCTGCGTCAGCGCTCTGCCCGGGCGTGGCGGAGGTCACCAAGAGCAGTGCCACAGCAATCACTGCCATAATGGATGACTGGCGCACTAGCGCCACGTAGTGCATCATTTTCTTTCCCTTTCGGCAGTCGCCTCAAACAAAAAGAAGGCTCCCTTCAAGGGGCGGGTGTGTGGAGGGACAGTGGGAAGGGATGTGAGATGGTGCACGGAAAGACGGTGTACGCAGTGGTGCTGACCGATGCCTTTCGGGCATTTACAGGCGCGCACCCGCACAAAAAAAAAGTAAAGGAGCAGGTACCAACGAGATCCCAACAAACTCACAACGGACACAAGAAAGAGGCCACAGAAGAGGTCGCAATAGTTCGCGAGAGCACCGTCAAAGTGCAGGGACACAATCGGAGTATGTGGCCTCCTTCAGCAAGCAGGCACACAGACTCGCCGCAAGCAAGGAAAGGGGAGGGGAAGGGGGCACTAAGTGAGATAAACAGAGAGAAAATAACGACACAACTACCAACAGTGCAGCACGGAACTCAAAATAGGAAACATCCCAGCAACAACGAGAAGAGTGCGCCGCCCATACAACGCGCTCAGACGAAGACACAAGAATGACGGCCACACCGGAAACCAATTGCTTACACAGCTGGCCTCCTATCCTTTCTCTCTATATATATATATACCTTTTCAGCTTTGTGGAACGTCGATATCGAGGAAGAGAGAGATGAAAGGGTGACACACACACACAGACCATCAATGTGGAAGTGCCTTGTACACGCGCCAGCGCAGTGAGAAACTGTAAGAGATCGAGCACCACAGCACCGCACCTGCACACCACGTTACTACACAAGCGTATGGGCGAGGTGCTGCGCACGAAGAATGTAAAAATGGGAGAAGACCGAGAAGCCTGCAGCTCCTGTCCCTTAGAAAGGTTTCTTACGTCGAATCACACAGTGCACACAAAATAAGAAGCACGCACGAACACGTGCGCAGGGAGAGCACTTGCGATATACAAAGTGTCTCTCACCTAGCTTAAGCCTTAACCGTTTAGCGCGCGTGCGTCACTCTTTCGCCCGGTTGCTGCTGGAGTGAGGCCGTGCGCTCTCGCTGTCGTTGTGTGTTGTTATTTTTTGTTTTCGTGTTCTCGCTCCACACGCACACACCGTAGCCTAGGGTAGAGTTGAACACTTGAAAATAGTCAAACAAAAAAAACAGATAAATATGCGTTAGGGATTTTTTTTTCGGAGATGACTCGGTGGCGCGCGTGTGCGATATGACGTCGATGGAAGTGCGCCTTTCAGCGTCTGTTCGGCCAGAAGCGACGAAACAGCGCTGATTATATATATATATATATATATATATATATATATATATATATGCGGGTGGTTCTCACCGCTTTCCGCTGGTTCTGAAGGCAATGCACAGATCGAGGCACACGCACACCTCGACACACGCGCAGCAGGTGCAACACCTCTGCTCAATTGTGGCGATGGGGCGTGGAATACGGTAAGGAGCTGAGAGCGAGTGCGTCACGCGGGTTCCAACGAATAACACTGCGGAACCACCAGCGATACGGAAATCGTCGATAAGATCGGAAAGAAGACAAAAAAGAGGAGGCCTACAACTAACAGTCAAAAACAGAAGCAGAGAACAGTACGCAGCTGTTCTCCTGTGTACGTGCGCAGGTGTGTGTCGTGTGGTAGTGAGCGCGCGAGCATCGTGGAGAGAGAAGAGTTCGGAAGGAAATGAACAGATGCGATAGAGTCGTAAAAAAAAAAAGATGCGGCCCATGAAGACAACAAGAGAGGCTTCGGACGAGGGCACACAGCGGCTCCAGTTGGCGCGTAGGGAGTCGTTCACTCGAGCAGTGAAGACTGAAGTTGACGACGGTCATAGTCGGTCCACCCCGATCGGCGCGCCAGTAGGCGAATGAAGAGGGCAGATTAGCTTCTCGACTAAGCGAAGGTCAAAAAAAAAAAAAACGGCTCAGAAGGAAGTGGGCGGGGGGCAAACACTACACGCACTGTAGTCGTGTGTACCTTCCCTCCCCCGTTTCGTTCCTTTTGTGTCCTGCTTCTCTCGTTCGGGGTGAAGGAGACATGCGTGGTGTTGAGGGAGGGGTGCGTGCATCTCGAATCCAGCAGCAAGCTTGTCCCTCGACCGTGCTGCGCGCTGCGCAAGTCGCTGCGGAGCGTTGCACGTCCCCTATACGCGCACGCGGTCTTTCCATGGCATTTTGTTATTTGTTCTTGGTTTCGTTCTCTTTTTTTCCTTCAAACTATATTAATCATGTCTTGTACCGACCGTAGCGCACCACACGTGAGCTCATCGAGAGGACGGGGAGGAAAGACCCGATAAAAAAAAAGGAGGTGTGCCCATTGCACATCCAAACCACATCAAAGGAACAACAAACAGATGACACACCAAGTGACGCCGCCACAATGACCGCCATCACCATCATCACATCCCTTCCTTTCCATCATTGCACCTCCTCCTCCGTTTTTCTTTGCTTTTTTTTCGGTGGGCCTTTCTCTCTTTTCAGTTTTCCTGTGTTGTTGTTGCACACTTTCCTTCAAAGAAATCTATATAGATGTATGTATCGCCGCTCCACCTCCCCCTGCTGCCCCCGGGCTCGCTCGCTCGGCGAACCGAACAGCCACCATCACAGCGACAACAGCGACAATGAAATTTATAAAAAAGGGAGAAAACAAAAGCGCAAACAGATGGGGCAACGCAGCACTGCAGCGCTTCGAGCACACACACAAAAAAACCCAAGAAACACCATGGACGCGCGAAACAGCAACGAAGAAATTGGTGAGATGCAAGTTACACGACTGAGAAGCAAATCAGCCTGAGAGAGAGACGCACAGAAATCCTCGAAGCGTCTTCCCTCCCCCTCGTACTCATCGCAAACTGCAAGAAGGAAGCAAGATCCACTTCGTACACACGCTGGCACACCGGCTTCACATTGTAACGGTGCGTGCCTTCATCCCTGCCCGCTGCACGCACCCTTATCTCCTTTTTCCTTGTCGTATGTCCTCCCTTCCTCAAACCCACACATGCACAACACGCATCCATATCGAGGAGGGCAAACGATTCTCTCTCCTGTTCGAGGGCAGATACAAGGCGAAGGAAAGACGTATGCGCACCACAATCATGTACATATATATATATATGACGCAGAAAACTCGAAAGCATCTGGGCAGAGTCTCTACACCATCGCCCTCCCCCACCACCTCACCCACATATTTCAAGAGGAAGAAGAGAGAGCCATCAGCACAAGAGCGCCTGCGTAGAAGAAACCGAAGCCAAGAGCATCTGCTGGTGGTGCCCTCGGGTTCATGTGTGTGAGCGTGTGTGTCTTGGGGGAGGGGGGGGGGGGTCGGACTCTCCGAATCCGGAATTGAAGACTGCACACAGTCCCCAAGCAGCGGAACTGAAGAACATAGTCGCAAGAAGTGAGAAAAGGAGATCACAGAAGGGAAGAACGAAGGAGTACCGACCACCACAACGACATCGGTGCATCCCAAGCCTTCCATTTTCCTTTCTATGTTCGTTCATCTCCGCTTCTCGATCATTCAGCTGCAGTGTAACGGGTGCCCAAGCCCATGTGAGCCATGCGGTTCTTCTTTTTTTTTCTTTTCCGCTTGCTCTTCACCGGCTTCCCACCTTCGGTCCGATGTGAACAGCACCCACATAGGAGCGACATAAAAGGGTGCCATGCACAGGAGGAGGAAAATCGCCCACATATCACTTGGCACGCATATAAAGCGGCTTATAAACAGCACAGCAGCAGCAGCGATTGTGTGGAAGAGAGGAAGAAAGAGAGAGGACGAGCAGGTGAGGGGCGGGGAGGGACGCAAATGAGCGCTGGCAAAGTGGCTTCAAGCTGCACCACAGCAAAGCTTATCGAATAACGGAAAGCAGGCGCCACGCAATGCCCCGAAAAAAAAAAGTGAAGGGAGCAACGAGAAGAGCGGAACAACAACAAGAGCAGCAGCAACAACAGACGAAAGAAAAAAGAAAGCAACAGCAATGCAGAGATGGCTCACCAGTAGCAGGCACATATGTGCAGATATGCAGAATGACCACCATGCATGTATGTCTGATACCTGTGTGCGGGGCGTGTCCGTGTGTCCTTCGTAAAGTCACCGCGGCTCACTGGAGCCGCGTCCCTTCGTCTGTCATCTACTCACGAAGAAAACAAAGCGACTGACGAGGGGGAATCTCGGTGGAAAAACTCAGGCACTAGGCCTGCATGGACGAGGGCGGTTCCTTGGCGAGCTGGTAGTCACGCACGCTGTTGAGCGCATTCTGCGCCTTGGTGAGGGCCTCGAGCATCTCCTTCGCCGCCTTGCGCTGCATCGCAATGCTCGGAGGCTCGGCGAGCAGCGCCTTGGCTGTCTTATCCGAGTAAAGCTCACACACCAGGCGTGCATAGACCTCTTCTCGGAGACGAGTGATCATTAGTAGCGTGATGGCCTTCGGTACCTGATCGGCGACGTTGCCCTTTACAATCGAAAAGTATCCTTCCACCATCTCTCGGATGGCGTTGTTCATGTACTGCTCGTGCATCGTCATATTTTTCCCTAACATAATGCGCGATGGCACATCGTTCATGTCAGGCTTGCTTCCGGGGTTCATGGAGGTGTCAGCATGACTCGGATCCTTCGACCGTTCCGGTCTCTTTTCATCCTTGGAGCCTTTCCTTTCATCCTTCTTGTCTCGGATGCTCTGCTTCCCATCCGCCGTCGCACCACCAGTTGCTGAGGCGTTCGGGTCGCTCGCCTTCGGCTGCGTCGAGGACGACTCTCCGTTGGTTGTGCCGTAGATGTTGGCGAACGCGCGCTGCGCCAGCTCGTCCATCATAGGATGCTTCACGTTAATAAAGCCGCGCTCGGCTTTGATGATGGTGCGCACGTGCGTCGATGTTGGTAAGCGGTAGTCGAGCAGCATTTTCTTGCAAATCGAAATGATCGCTTCCTTCAAGTTTGGATAGCGTTCCACCTTGCCAGCGCAAATTTCCACAATCTTTGTCAGCTCCTCGTAGACAAAGGTGACACACTTGATGCAGGGTTCCTCGAGTCGGGCGATCTGCTGTTTCGACAGGGCCACAAACACCTGGTCGGAGGGGAACAGAGTGGCGTGCATGCCGGCCATGTTACGCGTGTTGATGCGGATGTAGTCGTCTGTGAGATCTTTCGTGGCACTCAGACTCGTCACGTAAGTGGCGAAGCACTCGTGGAAGATGTAGTCCAGACGTGCGCCACCAAGCAGCTCCCTCGTTGCATCTGTGATACCGCCATCGATCGTGTGATTCAGCGAGTCGCTAAAAAGCTTGATCAGAGACAGCAGCTGTGCACTGGGCTCCGTGATATCCTGATCGAACATGCCCAGCTTCTCCATCTGCTTCTTGGTGGCTTCCATCAGCTGGTCCACATGGCGCTTAAGGTCTGGAATGACAGCTTTGATGTGCTCTAGCAGCAAGTAGTTCAGTTTCTTGGTAAGGTAGGCAGTGCCGGACTCCTCCGCAATGGGCGAGTAAATAGAGGAATTCGCAAAGAACTCGTATTCGCTCCGCCGGGCAGCCTCCATGGACTTGCGATCGTTGATATCCTGCTGACTACGGCACACAACACCGACGAAGCCGTGACGGAGATGTAGGACCTTGTTCTGCAGTACGTCAAAGCAGTCCGTGCCCTTGTCCATCAAGTCAATTTTTGTGAGCACACCGACCGTGCGCACACCCTCAGGGTCCAGTTGCTTCGCAAGGCGTAGCGACTGGCTCGTGGCCAGATCGGTATTGGCAGGGGAAATCGCCAGAATGATCGTGTTCTTCGGGGACACATAACGCGTCACCATATCCTTGATCTGGCGGTCAATGTCCTTTGGCTGGTCGCCAACTGCGTTCATCACCAAACCAGGCAAGTCCACGAGGGTCAGGTTTAAAACCATATTCGAGTAAACCTTTAGGCTGATCGCTTTATCTGTGATCGCAGACGGGCCGGCAATTTCGATCGTGCGGCGTGTGATCTCATCTTGGATCTGGTTGAAGTCATAGAACTTCTTGTCGGGGATGTGTAGGAACTCTCCCCACTCCTCATTGTTTGACTTGGGCAGCTGCACAAGCTGCAGCACGAGCGGGCAACGTGTGACAATGCCGGACCCACGCGGCAGAAAGTCCTTGCCAACGATCGACTCAAGCACAGAGCTCTTGCCACAGCTCTGACTACCGACGACAGCGATCTGAGGAAGGTTGAGCTTTATACTCATCTTGACGCCAGCGAAGGCGTCATGAAGCTCATTTATCACGCCGATCAACTGTTCCATGGCTGCGAGTGTTTGTTGCGCGTGTATGCGAGGGGAAGAAGACGGGTCAAAATACGCGACGAGCAACAAGGGGAAACGAAAGTGGGATATAAAATGCCAATGGCAAAAAAGGCACTGCGAACAGAAAGAAGAACGCCGGTTGCGCACACGAGAACAAAAAAAAAAGGTGCGGTGTGACAGCCCACGTTACTGTTGATGATGCAAGGCGGTGAGTTCTGCCTGCAGCTGGTCCTGGTATCGAAGCGGCCTACTTCCCTCTCACACGCCCGCGCAGGGCAGAAAACAGACACGTAAAGACGAGCAGAACCAGAGAGAGCGAACACGAAAACAGGCAACACCAAGGCGTGCAGCGGAAGCACAGTAACGGGCTGAAACAACAGCACACCTCCAAAGAAGGAAAAGGCAGATAGAGAGAGAGAGGAATGCTTCCACGCACGTATACGCACACGCCGAACGAAAGCAGAAAAAATGCACACAGCACTAAAAACTGCCGGCTTCCGTAAATGTTCGTGCAGCGCTAGCCTCCTACTATGCTGTATAACAATAACGCGCCAACTGAACAGCACCGGCACTGAGAAAGTGCGTGGCAGTGCGCAGTATGGAAAGCTTGTAAATGAGCTAACAGCACGCACACCGACGGAAGAGGGAAAGTCCAAGTAGTAGGAAGAATTGCTGAGAGAAGATATCAACACCAAACGCACATGGATTAGGATGAGGCGTGGTAAGAAGCAGTGGGTGCGCAATCTTGGTGTTCTCTCTCTGGTAGCCTTGTGCTACGAATTCGAAGGTTTTGGAAAACAGAGAGGGAGAAAGGATGAGATGTAGAAGGGGTCACGCGGAGTACAGAGAGGGCATCAAGTGCTGTGGCAGAAGGCGAAGAAAAAGGGAAACACACAGTGTAGATGCCAGTGGCGAGGAGGAGATAAGGGCAGCGGCGTATGGAGTCAAAAGTGCGGGAGAGAGAGAGAGGTGCAGGTGGGAAGAGCAGTAAAGCAAACGAAGACGCAAGAGAGAGTAGTGCGATGTGGTCATTTAAAAGAGCCAAACAGATGGGAAAAAACCCTCAGTCTGTTGATCAGAAAGACGCATGTTTTTGCAGCTATGCAGCACGACCATGTGTCCGAAGTTCAGCATCCAATGATCATCTCTTCCTCTCCCTGAAAGCACACAACAGTGCACTTGCACGCATGAGCGCAGTAGGAAAGAGAGATCGCTGCAGTGGATTAAAGCCACCGCAGTGACTTGACGAGGTGGCGCCACGTGCAGCATGCAGAAAGACCGCATTGCCCTTTTGGAGATTGTGCCTTGCTTCTACCGTTGTCGATGCGCTATGCGGCGTCCATGGAAAGCAGGAAGAAACGATCAGAAAGAGAACCATGAAGGAGTGCGCCGTTACGCAAGAGAACGATGTAGACGTGCGCCGCGCCGCGAAGAGTGATGAGCACTCTTCCAGTAAGAGATAGTAAAATCGAATCAGCGGCAAAGAGGGGAAACAATTGGGCATCGCGTCCCCTTCGCATACAAGAGGCCGCTACGCGCCGCATCACGGCCGACGACAATAGCTCAGTTATCAGAAGGTGCAAGCATCTCGCACATTGTCTATGCCCTCCTCGGCACTGCTACGACACACACACACACAGACACAGACACAGACACATGCAACGAAACTGCTCGGTGGGTGGTTCACGCACGCCACGCTCTCCACATCCTTTGCGTAGCATTCTTGAGCCACTCTCCAAACGATATGTACATCTGTAGCAGGCGGGGCTAAGCGCTCAAAGGGGCCGAGAAGCACGCCAGTCTCTGTCGGTTGGGAGAAGCCCAGCGTATTGGCGTTCCTGTCGCCAGCCAATGTGCGCGCTCGCCCTTTGTTTTTGTGCCATTCTCAGTGCTTTGAGTGTGGCCTAACAGAAGTCAACTCAGGGACTCGATGCCGCGGTGATCGGACTAGGCACTGTGGCTATGGTTTGTGATGCCTGTATAGCCGCATCTGCCGAAACCGTCATGGTGGACGGCACACGCCCGACTTCCTCCACCGATTTCACGATGCCCCTGCTCGCCGTGGAGTTGCTGCTACTGCATTTGAGCGTGCTTGTTGTACCTGATTGGTTGATCGATAGAGGGGGTGGCTTACTGCCCATGCGACTCTCAATCTCCAGGAGTGTGGTGCGAGTGGGTGGTTCAGCACTCCTTGAATGAGAAGCTGTAGACGGTAGCACTGTATTCACCGCACCCTTCCCGGTTGCACTGGGAGGCTTTTCGGACACCTCGCACAAGCCTCCAAGACGCGCACGCACGCCACCCCTCCGTTGCTGCACCACTGGAGCGTACGGCACCGTCACCTTTAGCTGCCCGGTCGTGGTAGAACGCTGCACCTGCGCCGCGTCCGCCGCAAGCTCGTCCTCGACCGGAACCTGGAGTAGCTTTCCCTTGATGAAGACCCGCACCACATCAACCTCTACCTGCACAGAGAGCAGTGTGGTGGAAATAAACTTGCCAGGCTCCACGGTGAGCACGAACTCCGCGGCGTCGTCTTGATCCATGTGGAAAGGAACGCGAGGCTCGTTGCGCAGCAGCAGACGGCCATACTTGGCGCGCTCTTCCTCGGAGGTCAGGTGTTTTGGCGGCTGTTGTTGCCTCTTCAGTTCCTGATGGAGTGCAGCGATGCTGCCAGGCTTAGGGGTCGACTCCTCTTCCTTTTTCTTCTGCTCCATTTTCTGCTGCTCGCGCAACATCTGCAGACGCTCTTCCGGTGTGTGTCCGTAGACACGCTCGCCCTTGTCATTATACTTGGGTGGAAAAGGATCGATTCCCTTTGCTAGCATTTCTTGCTTAATACGCTCCGCCTCGCGCACCTTCACCGCCTCCTCCTCAGCCACCTGAATTACCACATCCTCCGCCTGCCGCGCCATGACGCGCTCCGCTCTAATGATCTCATCGCCGTCCAGCTCCTTCAGCTGCGGCAATGCGCGAATGACATAAGCACGGTAGCCCTCTGTCTTTGTGCATGGGTTCCCCGTAAGATGCAGCGACTCTAGAAACGGATTCGCAAGCAATGTCTGCACCGATGTCGGCTCTGCAATGAAGTTCAGCGTTAAGTCAAGCCGTTCCAGCGCCTCGCACCCTTGAAGCCCGTCAATTACCGTAATATTGTTCACGGCGAGGTTGAGGTACTTCAGCCACTTCAGGTGCCGTAGTCCTTCAATGCAGCTAATGTAGTTGTTGCAGAGGTAGATAATCTCCAGCTGGCGGCACGCGTCTCCGATGAGCTCGATCTTTTCAATCTCCTGCTGATGAAGAGCGATCTCTTTCAGGTTCGACAGGCATCCTTCGTTGTGCTCCGCGCGGCGACGGAGCAACTCCACAGTAATCCGGGCCATGTAGTAGTAGTGGTGGTGGAAATGGTATATGTATATATATATATATATGTGTGTGTATTACTTTGTATGCCTTTGGGGAGAGGCAGAGAGGGTCAGCGTGGCCCGTGATCGCCTCAAGTACGAGAAAAACTGCAGAACAGGACAGGGAGCCGAACGTGGCGTAGTATAAACCGGCAAAGAACGTTTGTGCGTGTCGGAGATGTGGAGAAGCACAAAAAGAGTGCGTACGAAGATGTAAGCGCTGTCGAGAGAAGTGCCCGACGCCTTGGAGAGTTATACAGTGTACTGCATGTGGTCATCGTCTGTTTGATTCTGAAGGAACGGTCTCTCTTTCCCTGCATCTCCTGTCCTGTATTCGGGTTGGTAGAAGATACAGGCGGCCCATCGGCCCATCGCGCCTCCCCTATAACGATCTCCCCGCCCAGAGTGGAGGAAACAAGGTACAGAAACAGATGACCGATGTCCCGTCCTCTGTCGCTAGGGGTGATGCGCACACACACACACAGAGCTCCATGTCGGCTCTACACATGCGACGGCCGTTCTACTTGGCAAAACACCAGCAGCACAGCCCCCGCACATTGGGTGCGGTCCTCCGCTACGGCACTTCGCTTCTTGCGTGTCTCCTTCATACAGACGTTTACAGACGTACATGGCATCAACGCTCGCCTCTTCTCCGGTTTTTGGATTGCATACTTGTCACCTCCGCCCCTTTTTCGCTTCCCATTCTGCTTGGTGGTGACGAAAATCGAACCTCTTGGCGAATCCGCGAGACGCGGGCATCCCCACAGAAGACGCGTGGGGGGAGGGGGGGGGAAGTAGCATGAAGAGAGGAAGCCCGGCAGGGTGCAGACCGCGATGCAAACCGAAAGCAACACAAAATAAGAAGAGCCAACGTATATATATAGAGAGAGAAATACATACACATAGATGTGCACACACACACACATATATATATATATATAAACATATATAGTGATTCCTATACCATGGCCATTTGTGCTCTCTAGCCCCACCTAAACTCCATTGCACCCCCTCCACCGGAGTTGCCAAGGGCCCCCCATCGCGTAGGGCAGACTATCGCTGGGCTCTTGTCTTACAGCGGTGTACCGACGCAGTCCACTGAACACGGCCCCTGCCTCAAACGGCACCCACACACCCGCTGAGCGGGTCACCCCACCTGGTGCATCCCCTCAAGGTGTCCCCGGATCCGCACACCAGTAGGTCAGGGTGAAGGCCGAATGGCATGCCTTCGAGTCACGCTGGCACCACGCCTATCGCATGAATGGCACAAAATATCGTCACTATTGAAGGCAGCCCCGACGTCATGCCAACCAGGAACTCGCAACCGGCATCAGTAGCGCCAAATCGCTCTGACCTCCCCCTCCCGTCGCAGAAACTGGGTCCTGTCACCGCCAGAGGTGGCTCTGCATTGGCAAAGATACGCGGCGACTGGTTGGCTTCTCCCACCCCCCACAGAGTTGGGTGTACTGCACCACTGGATGATAACACTCGCGGAAGTGTCCCTTGATTGTCAGAGTTCCGTACCGACCCACGATAACAAGGAAAAACGAATAGCTTAATAGGATATTTTTTTAAAAAAGAAGGAGCGCTGCGGGCATACCAGTGCTCAAACCATGACCACATCACCTATGCCAACGTCACCACCACGACGATTCAGTCGCGAAGACCAATGAGAATGCAACGAAAATAAATACGGAGGGGGTATACCGCGGAGAATATTCAAACACGCACACACGCACACGCATACCCGCACGCACGTATGCGTACACACGAGCACAACTATACAGCGAGTAAAACAGAGTGAGATAGACACCCAGTGACACGTAAAGAAGAGCGTGAAGCTATAAAGAAATGCAGGCGGATGAGGAAGTCTCCTGAGCACCGTCCCCTCTCGCGAGGAGAGAGGGGGAAGGGGCGAGTAGAACAGAAAAAGCAACACAAAAAGACATCAAGAACCGTGCCATGACAGAAACAGCCCTGCGGCTATGGCGCATCCGTCTTCAGCACATACAAAGGGGAAAATGGCGGGAAAATGGACTTCCTTCCCAGCGTTCCTCGCGGACTGTACGCGCAAGCACGTGAAAGCAGACACGTGCACACGCAGGTGTGTATAATAAGTGCTTTGGCTTCCTCCTCATTCCACTTGACCGCGGCATCTCTCCCAAATTCGCTGTATCTGCAGTAAGGGAGGGGTTGCAGCACACGTCAACCACAATATAAATTGACAGTGGAGAGGAGGTGCCGCTGCCAAATTGTAGAGAGCGAAGAACGAGAACGGCAACGCAGAAAGTCTGCGCTGCACTGGTCAGGGTGCCTTCGCTATGTCGCCCTGAAGCTGAGGCCCACTAGGGCCAATTTCATATTCGTTTCGAACCTAATCGTCCACGAATGCGTGTGGATGTGCTCACTGAGAACGCTCATAAGGGCTTCAGTACTCACCGTCGATTGCACGTGAGCGCGCTTGCTCAGGTCAGGCGGATGCGGAGCGTGGCACGGCAGACGCTCCGGCAAGTGCTAGCTAGTGGAGCTGCGATAATGACGCACACAGCTGCCTGGGCATCTTTTCAAGAAAATCTCCTAAATAGGCCCATATCCTTTTCTCGAGCTGTTACAGACGCCGCAGCGCACCACGAAACCGCGGCACCGCTTACTGAGAAACTCCTTCTACCTGTCTCTCGACTCTGTCGCAGTCTGCCAAGAGTCCCGTCGCCCCTGCCGCGTATTTCTGCTGTTGAAGTGCCGCTGTGAGATAAGAAGTCCGATGCATTGCTTATGTCTCTCATTCGGTAACAGCTGTCACCGACCGGTGAAAAAGAGCCTAGGTAACGCAGGAAGCCGTCCATCCCGCGCCCCTTCGAGGACCAGGGGCGGCCACGGTCTACATCCCGTGACTGCTGCGCCTTTGCTTTCACCTTAAAGCGCTCAGTTGTCCTTGTGCTCCTCACCAACTCGACAGTTAGCTGCACCAGGCTGCAAAAGGTGAAAACTACAAGGTAGCTCGGAGTCGCCGCCGCGGCGGCCTTTCGAAGGCTTAGGCACGGCTGTGCCCTCGTTGCGCCTCTGCTGCCTTCCTGACGACGTATTGAAATCCGTTCTATCAGCCTTCAGCAGCGGGTTCACACTACGACGCGTTGCAGAGGTTGGCACAGCCAACGTGTCCCTTGGCAACCCCGTTAGTGGATGCGCAGGCGATGAGCTGAAACTGCGTGACGACAATTCCAGCGCCTTCCGATGATCGGCGGCGTCAGATGAGGTGAAAGAAGAGTTGGCACTGAACGAGGTCTTGTGTCGCTGCAGCGGTGCTACATTAGAAACACCAGCTTCACTTCTTGAGTGTGGCGCTGAGCCAGATGCGATGAGAGAGGAGATTAGCGTCTGTGCACGAGAAGGCCATAGATTTCCACTTGCTCCCTTCGATCGAGTAGAGCTGAAGGCAACAGTGTCAGTTCTCCCCTCCGACCGGATGTCAGCTATGTCATAGTACTGTATAGCCTTCTTCACACGCACCCCGTCAGGTGCCAACACCAGTGACGCCTTCCATGTCTCGTGCTTCTTGAGCGGGCGGCACAAAAGCGCTCCCTTAGTGCGGCTATGATATACGA
The DNA here is from genome assembly GCA_033953505.1 of Leishmania tarentolae. NCBI lineage: Eukaryota > Euglenozoa > Kinetoplastea > Trypanosomatida > Trypanosomatidae > Leishmania > Leishmania tarentolae. The sequence goes on from CP119853.1 coordinate 961,637, forward strand.
AGCATAACACATTTATGAGTGCTTCATACTGAGCTTCAGAGGTCGCGTGCACCAAGAGGTCCACCGGCATCTCGTGGAAGCAGTTCCAGCGGCGGAAGTCCTTCGGTTCAACGGTAAAGGGATGGCTCCGCATGCGGACACCAATGGCACGTGCCTGAGGATCGAAGATAAGTTCCGAGATGTCTTCGACTTTGGCGCACCGTGAGATGTGCCCTTGCATGGAGGCAACACTAATCATGTGATCTGTGACAAAGAGGACACGCTTGTCGCGGAGGTTAATACGGTTCAGCTTTCGCACCACGTCGAAGAAGAAAAGCTGAGCACCTCGCAGGTAACAAAAGAAACGGCTGTGCTCGTCAGGGAGGTCGATAAGAGCGCACACCGCGAACGTCTTACCTCTCTGCGCCATCGAAGGGTCGCCCTTCTCTTTCTCTTTCCTATTCCACAAGGCCGCCTCGAGTGAAGAAATGATGATGCAGTGGTGCAGTGAGACGCAGTTGCTGGGAGCTCGATGAGATTCCAGTCTGTTTTACGCATGCCTGTGCACGTAGACGATCCTTCATGAGTGTAACCGCATAGGCGGAAAAAAAGACACACACACACACACGGGGGGGGGGGGGGCACGCCTGCAAGCCCTGATATGTATCCCCTTATAAAAGAAAGCTCGTCCACCTTCGCACGCCTGGTCCTCCTTCCCTGCGTGTGTTTGACGCTTTTCCTTTTGTGATATATATATATATATATATATTATTTTCGCTCCGTCGGCTGTGTCGGTGACAAGAACGAGCGCGGTGGCGTAGTAGCGTGATGTGGCGTCTAGTAGTGAGCACCAGAAACGAAACGAAGCAGGGAACGTATGCAGGCGGTGAAGTCAGAGAGGGGAAGAAATTGCAAAGATGTTCAGTGTCTGTTGCGACGTCTACATGGCACAAGGCGCATCATCAACCCGGGAAACGGCTGTGCTGAACAGAGGCAGCCCCGCTACACTCACACACTGAATACAACAAACAAACAGACTTTTTTTTTTTCCATCAACATCCCCATTTTCTCTGCTATATAACACGAGTTATACGCTACCCATCCTGAGCTGTCTGCAAGCCCCATCGAGTGGTGGCAAGAAGCCGTAGACAGACATGATGCAACAATGGGAATCCATTCAGCCCGGAGGCGAACTCTACCCACCTGACCCCCGTTTAGCAGGTTGCCGCATAGCAGCGCCACACACTGGGCAGCACCCCCATCTGGTGCATCTTCGCAGGGTAGCATTCAGGCATACCACACCAGTGCACAGTTCGAGGGCCGGCTGAGATACGTTCAAATCACGCCGGCACTTTGTCCCTCACATGAGTGGCACACCAAATATATCCGCTGTCGCTGTCCTCGTTGATGCTACCCCGCCCACGGCATGCCCGCCGACATCCGCAGCGATACAGCACTCGAGCGACTCCCCATGTCGCCGGTAAAAGATGTTTTCACCACTTGAAGTGGCTCGGCGTTGATCAAGTTAGGGTGCAGGCTTCTTAGCATCCCACGCGGACCGTAGGGGGTACACTGGGCCGTGATACATCGCGCTTTGCCATCGAGCAGATGAATGGAATGAAGGGAGACTGGCGCCGCCGCCCCCTCCCCCAGCGAGTTATGTACGACCTCGGCTTTTCTGTTCCCTCTCCCTCTCGCTCTCCCCCCCTTTATTGCGCCTTTTGCGCGAGCTTCTCAAAAGGTCGAGCCGGAGAATACCTTCATTATGCGCTCCTTGGCTTCCGTGAAGCGCGCCTCATCGCCGGAGAGCATCGCCTCATCCACGCGCGTCACCTGCCGCAGAAGCTCGCCACAGTCCTCACCGAGCGTATCGCGATAGCCGTAAAAGCCCTCCTTAACCAGCCCCTCGCCCGTACGTGAAGCGCGAATCATGGTGTTGTAGGTGTCCATGAGCACCTCGTAGAAGGGGCTGGCAACACCACTAGCCTGCATGCGTTCGTGCAGGCCATCCACTGTCGCAGCGAAGAGGTGGTGCTCATGACCACGGAAAATCGCCTCAGTGGCATCCTGCTTGCGGAAGTAGAAGTCCAGCTTGCGCCCAAGAGCAAATTCGCGCGATACAAGACACGTGCATGCACACCAGAGCGTGGACACAGCTGGGAGTGGCAGAGGCGTGCCACATGCACGGCCCAAGAGCTTATTCACCAATTGCTCTGTGGCCGAGACGGCGTGCTGGGCATAGGCAGCCAGAGACGTCACGCTCGTACCTGTGTAGACGCTACTCACCAAGCCAGCTCCGAAAGAGCAAAGCGGCACACAGCCATTCACAATAGCCAGGATGGCGGCTGCGTCGTGGGCACTCAAGTAGGTGATGGACTCGCGGGGAAAAAAGAGGCGAAGCTTCTCTGCCAGCGCCTCTTGTCGGCCGGTGTCAGCGGCAACAGACGGTGTCCATACAGCGAATGCCAACGCTACACCAGAAAACGCATGAGGCAGCTCCATGCCAGACACCGACGGAGGCGTTGCCCTCCTTCTCGTTTCGCTCCCATCACCGTCTGCAGCGGCGATCGCGGACAGTGCACTTGGCGGCCGAGACGGAATGGGCGAAGAAAGAGCAGCAGATGCCCCTCTCAGAGCCAGTGGCGTCGACTGCAGGGACCACTCTTTCGCCAGCACCGGGCCAGACGCCACCAGCACTGGCGTCTCGCCTTCTGCCAGTGGGTCCGATCCTGCTGAGCTGTCATGCTCTGCGATGGGGCCGTTTAGAAGTGCATCGGCAAGCTGCGCTGGCACTGCTCCGTTAGCGGCGAAACCTCGTGTGAACACCACGGCAAACCGAGTGGAAGAAGCTCCTTCTGGTTTCGACGAGTCAACCGTACCGGACGAGGAGCGCCATCGGGTGAGCACATCATGGGTAGCTGAGCAGTGCTCGTTGCCGAACACGGCGCGCGCCCATGCATCGTGGCTAGGCAGGTACGAGGCACAGGGAGTGCACAAGAACAGAGGGTGCTGAGCCCGCTTACAGTTTGTGTCGGATGCGGCGTCTCGGTAGAATTTCTTTAAGTCCTGGAGGTGAACGACAGACGGCCACACAGTTGCGGCATTGTTTGATGCTGCAGCGGTTGACGAAGAGGCGCCGGTAGAGCTGCCTCCTGCACCCGAAGCATTTGCTAGGTCACTGCTGTGAGTAGAAGGCGACGTCGCAGTCGTTTTCTCTGGTGCCGCCATAGAAGCATCCCGCGTCAAAAGAGTGACGGAGTCGACACTGCGGTTCGCTGCGAGGGCGCAAGCGCACGCCTTGCCCAGCTCTCCAGCACCAAGGATGGTGGCCGTTCTCATGTGAACTCGCCCTCTCGCTGAACAAAAATGTAAAGACTACGGGATGCAACAGGCGTGGCCGTTAATGGCGGTGGCCAAACAAGTACGTCCCCGTGTAGTGGACGTACAACCGTGAAAGGGCACACAACCGTGGTTGCCTGTCGGCAAGAGGAGAGTAGAGGATGAGAGGGGAGGAAAGTTGAGCCGCCATCACCCAGGTAACAGAAAACTATGCGTTTCGACGAGACGCGTCAATCGAAGAGAGACGGACATGTTACACACCGAGATTCTCTATCGTAGCCTCACTGAATATGTTATTCTCCATCGTTCCCTTTTCCTCCCCCGCTGGCCTCGCGTGAGCTCTCGCGTCTGCAATACGCAGTAACTCCCGGGCGTGCCTTTCCTTTCAACGACACGGAGGGGGGAGAAGGAAAGAGGAGAGGCGAAGGTGGTATGCAAGGAGGTGGAGTAAAACGAACAAGCGGCAGAGAATTTCGGTGAGAAGCAAGCCTCTTCCCTTATTGCACCACAGCAGCTCTATGTATCGCCTTGCAGTACGAAGAACGCTGACCTGCTTTGGCCCACCGGTAATTCACCTCTTCAGCTCTCGTCTTCTCCCTCCTTCCTTTCTGTGGTCCATTTCTAGCACTCAAGTTAAGTAGATTGTATTTTCTTTCGCTTCTTGGGCTCTCGTTGCATGTTCCTTCATGTGCGCCTTCACTGCGCAGCCGTGTAAAAATCCCACGCATTCGGAAGGCCACTAGAGGAGGCGGTGGTGACGGTTCAGACAAGAGCACGAGCACGCGAAGAGGGGTGCCTTTTCAGCGTGCCATCGATGCCGTCCCAACCACAATACGGTAAATAAGAACAAATCAATATACAAAACCATCCATATGTGTGTATATATATATATATATTGCGTGTGTGTGTGTGTGTGTGGGTGTGTAATCACAGATGGAAGAAAGCGAGCGAGAGAGCAAGTCAGCTAAAACGCGCAACAAACACATGAACCCTCGCCACATGCGGCATGCATATCTGTTGCAAAACGTGTATGAAGAAATACTTTCCGATAAGCGGGGCAAAGCATAAATAAAATAGTAAATAGAAGCCAGACGGGTTCCAGTCATCCAGATGAACAGCAGCGACGAATACACAAAAGCGCACATGCCAGAGCAGCCCTTTTCCTCCAACTTGTCCACCCTCTCGGCCTTGCAAAGTGAGTTGCACCCCCCTCCACCGGAGTTGCCAAGGGCCCCCCATCGCGTAGGGCAGACCATCGCTGGGCTCTTGTCTTACAGCGGTGTACCGACGCAGTCCACTGAACACGGCCCCTGCCTCAAACGGCACCCACACACCCGCTGAGCGGGTCACCCCACCTGGTGCATCCCCTCAAGGTGTCCCCGGATACGCACACCAGTAGGTCAGGGTGAAGGCCGAATGGCATGCCTTCGAGTCACGCTGGCACCACGCCTATCGCATGAATGGCACAAAATATCGTCACTATTGAAGGCAGCCCCGACGTCATGCCAACCAGGAACTCGCAACCGGCATCAGTAGCGCCAAATCGCTCTGACCTCCCCCTCCCGTCGCAGAAACTGGGTCCTGTCACCGCCAGAGGTGGCTCTGCATTGGCAAAGATACGCGGCGACTGGTTGGCTTCTCCCACCCCCCACAGAGTTGGGTGTACTGCACCGTAAGGTACCACGCCGAGGTGTCCTCTCCACCCTATCTGAGTTGAACGAGGGCAAGCACAGAAATAAAAACAAAGCATGAGATGCTAAAATCATCAGCGTGCCATGTAAGGCGCTAAAATAGTTCGAGGAGACGTACAGGAAAAACGAATCCGAGCGCGGCGAAGAGGTACCAGGTGAGGGGGTGAGCAGACAGAGAGAGAGGGCGATGCCCAGAACTCCTTCTCAGCGTGCTTCCACATGACTGCACGGGCGTGTGTACAGACGTGTTCGCACACCTAAGAGAAATTACCTAGGTGCAAACTCCTCTCCAAAGAGGGAGCTTCAAACGCGCTAGCGTGCACGCCATCTCATTACCCTCCAGATCGAAGCCTCCTTCCTCCTCTCCTTCCCTATTATCGCCCTCTCTCGGGGCACACGCTCCCTTCTCCCCTTCCTGAACCTCGTCAGCGCATGTGAGTTAGTGACGGCAGAAAACCTGAGCCAGGGAATCCTTCCATTTCTTGTTCATCCACGAGCGGACGCGCAGATCCTCAACAGCGCAACCGATGGCGAGGCGGGCATTAGGAAGTGGATGCGTCTCGAAGAAGGTCTGGAACTCGTCCGCAGCAGCATCGCCAGAGAGCGCCTCGCCTAGCAACGTCACAATCGCCTGGATGCTGAACTGGCCGCCACCCCACTGTGCGTTCACAGCTTCAAAGTTGTTCTGAAAGGCCCGCCACAACTCCGCGCCGGGGATGTCTGGATTCGAAGAGAGGCTCCGGAAGACCTGTACGCCGTACTGGCTGCGGACGCCGTCGTTGTCAATACATTTTTTCATGATACCCAGCGCAAATTCAACTGAAGAACCGCTCGTCATGGCCATGACCAGCGAACGGCACAGCTCCTCGTTGCCGTCCACCTCAAGCAGTTTCGCATACAGCTGCGCGTTGCGCGCTGGAAGATCAGCGGCGTCGGCAGTACGAATCCAGGCAAGCAGGCACGCGCTGAGCGTGCCGGCATTAAAATCTCCCCCAGAAAGGAAGCTCTGTGCCTGCTGCAGCGCCCACTGGATCAGCGGATGAGCGGATATGTCCACCGGCTCCCAGCTGCTCACCAGAGTGGTGACGGCCGCCCCCAGGTAAAAATTGCGGCGTAACGACGCGCCGTCATCCTCCGGCCCGACCTCTATGAAAGACTCAGCCACTGGGATAAGGAACCCACACAGCTCCTTATTCAGGCTCTTCGTCAGAGCTGTATCGTCAAAAGAGTGGAGGAAGGTAGACATGAGCACCACGTACTCTCGCAGCACGTAGATATCCCTCTCGAAGGCCGCAACGACCGAAGAGATTCTCGCTAGCCGTGAAATGTCATCGTGACCCATCCGAATTGAGGCCAGCGTGTCGGAGAAGAGGGAGCGGCGATCGGCAGGGGAAAGCTGACTGTAGTTGGCGAGCCACGCATCGAAGGTGACGTTGTCGTAGCGGCAGCGGTAGAAGCCGGTATGGCGCGGGTTGACGTTGACAAAGGCACCACTTGCAACGTCGACCGGCAGAGTCATCTCCATGGACTTGTCACCGCGCAGCATCAGTGTCGCACGCCCAGCAGCACCATCGATGCCCTCCACCACAAGAGGCACACACCACGTCTGCATACTCTTCTCCGACGCAGTGAAGAAGCGGCACGGTTCCTGTGACACCACGATGGTATTGTCGTCCTGCCTTGCCATGTGAATCATTGGGTAACCCATTTGTGTGGTGAAGCTGGTCAAGGCCTCCGTGATGGGCAGCTGCGACGACTCCTCGAGGGCCTCCCAGAGTTGCACCGTCTTGGTGTCCTTGAATTGATGTTTGCTGATGTAGTGGGCCACGGCAGATCCCCACTTATCGCCGAGGAACGACTGCAACATAAAAACCAGGCTCATGCCTTTGCCGTAGCTGATGTTGTCGAAGATCTGGGTAATATCTTCAGGGTCGCGGATGGGCACCTCAACGGGGTGACTGTGCTCATACGTGTCGTCGTTCAGCGCGGACATCAGCTGCAGTGCTGCAGATTCCAGAGCGTTCCACTGAGGCGCGTATGCGTCCGTACCGTAGTAGCCGCACCACGAGGCAAAGCCCTCCTTCAGCCACAGACTATCCCACCAGCTGATGGCGACAAGGTTACCAAACCAATTGTGCGAGACTTCATGACAAATCAGATTCGACATGCGACGCTTCGCCTCCACGCTCGACTGCTGCTGATCCACCAGTATTGCCTCTGTGCACGTGATGCAACCCCAGTTCTCCATCCCACCGATCGGGTAGTCGGGTATGGCAACCACGTCCAGCTTTGGTAGCGGGTACTTGCACTGAAAGAACTTTTCGAAAAATTCCAGAGCGAAGACGGTGATATCGAGGGCAAGCTGTGCCCTTTTCGTCTTACCCAGCGTTGCGTACACACTGACAGGGACGCCGTTGACCACAGTGCTGATGTGCTCCAGCTCACCGACGACGCAGGCCGTCAGGTATGGCGGGCACTTGGGCACCGTTTGGAAGGTGTGCACAACGGTGCTTTCATTCACTATCTTCGATATCAGAGGGCCGTTGGAAAGGACGACGTAGTGCTCCTCCGACTTTGGAAGCGACACGGTCAGCGTGAAATCCGCGCGCTGCGCGGGCTCGTCATGGCAAATGTAGAAGAGCCGCGCTGACACTGGCTCAAAGTGCGTGGAGGCCATGCGGTGCGGTTTACCGTCATGCTTGACATTCACCTGGTAGAAACCGCGCAGCTCCTTGTTGATGACATGCTTAAACTCAAACCGCAGTGTCGGGCTTGCCGACGCTATAGTCTCCGCATCCAGCTTAAGTACAAGCGTGTGCGCCGTGTCGTCGCGCCGTACCAGAGTGGCGCCCTGCACTGAAGTCACCTCGATCGAAGGGGCTGCATGCAGCTGGATCGTGTCGCCCTCAGGGAAGGCGGGACAGCGCTGCAAGTGTACCGTTTCCAGCGCCGTGTAGCTCCACGTGGAAAGATCCACCGAGACACTTAGGTCATACCCTGTAGGCACATACGGGTTCTCGAGTTTCACGCTTTTTGTCGTCGACATGGCTGCCAGCGGAGAATAGAAATGAGAAGCAACACCGGGGGAGGGATGGGGGTGTACGAGGTGAGCGACGCAAATAGAGCAGAGGAACGATCACAGACACACAGGAAGCCAACAGAACGACCAGTGTGTAAGAGCCACCACACGCAAAGCAAATACATAAAATAAAATATTGAATATACGCTAAGCAACCAGCAAATAGGCAGAAGCGCTTTCCTCTCACTCTGTACTGACAACGACGTACGTGACTCTCTGACAGGCAGGACTCAAAATATTCTGCGCCGTGGTGGTCATATGTGAAGTTTTGTTCACGTGGTGCGCGTACGCGAGTGCGGAAAGGGAAAGCGGAAGCAACGAAAGAGTAGTAAAGAAGGCAGTCAGAAGCAAGCCAAGGTGCAGGCAGCACCACATCATGCAGAGGAGAGTATCCGAGGAGCAAGACGCACCACGCGGTAGTGAGACAGACATTCAAACAGACTGTTTTCTTTTGAAGGGGTCAGTCGACCACAAGCACACCAGCAGGGGAACGCATCGGACTACAGCCCACCTACGTCTGCTGCGTGCCAGCTGAACCCTGGCCAACCATGGCGAGCCGTCCTACTGACAGATCGGGTCATGCGTCTTGCGTGCTCTTCTCGTCCTTCCTCGTTCCTTTTTCCACACGTGCTGCGCCATCGACTCCACACGGAGACGCACGCAGTCTGAGCTCCTTGGGCCACGTGGTGCGTGTGCAGCGTCCTGCTCAAGGGCTCGCGCGGGCAATAAGGTGTGATCCAGGCGCATGCTGGAGGGGTTCGGGGAGCGAGTCATATGCGCGTGGCTGGGCCCTCCGAGACTCTGCACACCCGCGTCTCCCCCATGACTCCCCCCACCCTCCCCTGTCGCTTCAAGCCGCAGCATCCCATAGCATGGCGCGGTGGCTCTCCCGCAGCGGAGCCTGGAGGGCTCCATGGTGGGTCGCGGGGCGCGCTCGCCGTGCATCCGGCATCCCCGCCTGCTTTTGCACGCGTGCAACTCGGCGCTGATCCGTATGGATCTCGCCACACCGCTTTCACATATCACCCCTGCTCTGCTGAGTTCTGCACGCCGTGACTGGATATGGCACGCCATGGCAGTTGCGTGTGGCAGCGCGTGCACGCAGTGGTCGCGCGTTCCGACCTTGGGATGTGCTTTAGCACGACAGTGCTGACTGGAGAGGGGCCCGCGGCACTCACACTCCAGTTCTGTCGACGCCAGCAGCAGATGTGGGCGCGACTGATCGCCTGGCCGCGGGCGCTGTAACGGGGGGGGGGGGGGGAAGGAGGCGGCTACCGTAAGCGCGGAGTGGCATGGGGAACTCCATCTCCTCCCGAGGCCGCACGCTGTTCACAGGGAGGGAGGACTCTGGCGGGCGTGGAAGCGCCACCAAGCCAGCGCCGTAATCGGTGGCACCGCATCTGCACTCCCTGCTGTCACCCCCAGTCAACTGCCATTGCGCCAATGCAAAGTACGGACAGGTGCTCGTGCGCAACCGGGCTACCATCGTCTCCTACCGTCTCGTGAGCGCAGTGTCCTTGCGCTTCTGCTGTGGGACGGCGGCCGCCAGTTAACACTCCTGTCGTAATGCGTCGCGGCACGTACCATGCCATCGGGGGAGGTCGGCCTGGCGTGGAAGACCGGCAACCGGGTCCTTCATGGCTGTAGTGGAAGTCGACACATTTGCCCATCGCAACTTGGCGCGCATATGCGTTTTCTGCTTGTGTAGAAGTAGACACAGGTGAGCAGTGCTGAGGGGTGTACATGGCAGGGGAGAAGGCGGGACGCATACGCTTTCGAACTGCCGACAGGATTAAGAGCGATTTGAGACAGCGGTGCTCATGGCCGCCAGTCCCTTCGGCAGACCACACCAGCCCATATCCGCCCGCTGGCACGAAGAGTCAATAACGAATATCTGGAGGCGTGCTGTAGGCTTGTGGCTTCCGCACCCCGTTGGGCTCTACGTTATGAAGCCACGCGGTGTCACCCGATCATCAGGCGTGCAATACGATGGACATGATATGCATTGGGACACGACTGTGAAATGGAAGGGTGAGACCTGAAAGATGTGCGTGCATGAATATGAGCATGCGGTAAGAAGAGGGGTGAGTCTGGAAAGAGTCCGTCGGCGGTCGTTGGCCGAGCAAAAGGGGAAACAAAGCAGCGCAGGCGTAGCAGCACAGACAGGCAGTGACGCGCACGCGCACGCACACAGACGGGAGAGGGTATGCGAAAGGGACAGTGGAGGAAAGGACGAGGGAGGCTGGAAGACGGGGACGGTAGGGGGTGAGCGGGAGTGGATAGGGAGAGCGGGGAGGGGGGAGGGGGCTCCCCACTCATGTATTTCACGTCAGGAGGCAAGCCAAGACCGTGGAGAGCTTGGGGAAGAAAGAGAGGCAGGAGAATGGAAAGGGAGAAGCGCTGGTACAAGGATGTGAGACCGTGGTGTCCCGTCTCTCTAATCCATCGTTGTAAGTATGTATGCTGCGCACTGTTGAGGGTGTGGGCAATTGGACGACGAGGAGCCAAAGGCCAAAGAACAGGACGCAGAAGCGGGCGTCTCGTCCTCACGTCAGTAAAGGGGCAAAGAGGGAGATGGCTGAGCCGTTGATTGTAGGATTTTGAATGCCGAGAGTCGTCCCGCTACGGTGGTGACTGTGCGGGCGAGGCACTCGACATTGCCACCAGTTGCGTCGACAGTATGCTGATTTGGCTCTGTAGGGCTTCGCGTGTGTGTTTCGACTCCGCGCGTTCTGCTACGATAACCTTCTGCAGGTGCGCGACAGCCTCCAGCGATGTCTGCACAGCATCCTCTTTCTCGGCCAACTCCACATACAGGTAGTTCATCTGCGTATAGTAGCTCGCTGCCGCACGATCGGCAGCTGATAGTGCCACAAGCAGCTCTTCGTAGTTGTCAGCACCGACAGTGCCGCAGGCGATCTCCGCTGTTGGTGGTGAAGACGATGCGGCAGTAGCAGCTCTGGGACGAAAGGTCAGAAATGACGTATCACTCGATGGTATATGAGCAGGCATTCGATGGGCAAAAGCCTCAGGCGCCAGTGCGGCGACAGCCGCATCTACATCGGCGTCTGCTGATGACGTGCTCATCTCTTGCGAAGCTGTCGCTATAGCCTTCAGACACTTGCAAAAGTAGTTCAGAGCATCACGGATCTCGCTCTTGTTGCAGGCCTCCGCCACATCAACTAAACCGCTGCTGAGGGCCCCAATGGAGGCGCGCAAAGAGCGCAGAGACGCGCAGCCTTCCCACCAGAACTGCTGCAGCGCCAGCAGTGAGGAAAGGTCCAGATGGGGCTGCGTAGCCTCCGATGACGAGGTAAGCTTCAGCGTCTCCTTTAACGAAGGCGGCTCTGGTGGTATAGCTCCTCGGCTGCCGTCATTGTAGCAGCGGGAGTACGCGGTAGGTGAGCCCTGGACGAGCATCCGCATCGCCGTCAGCGACCCTTCAATAGACGCCAGGATGGCATAGCTGTTCCTTGTGACCTCCTCGACAAATTCGCCCCGCTCCACCGTCGTCCGTCGTGGTGCAGCAATACCATCCCCGTTGCCTGGGCTGACATGTGCGGTGTGTATCGTGTAGGAGTGATCATACGGCAAGATTGAAACACAGCTCTCTACAAGGAGCGGGACCTGTGCCCTGAGAAAGCCGATCCACTCCAACACACGCTGCATAATAGTGTCTTGAGCCTCCGCAAAGGCATCCGCCGAGACAACGGTGGAGCAACCCTCCTCACCAGATTGCTGCAGCGCTGAGAGCTGACTGTCCAGCTGCTCGAGAAGCTGCATGAGATCATCTTTTTTTGCCGTGTGCGCTTTTAGAAATACGGAGAGCCGATCACGCAGGCACTCCAAATCCCCCACCGTCGCGCGCTCCCGCGACGGCAGCTGTTCCTGCAACACCACTGCAAGTACCGAGACGCCGCGCAGAAGGGTTTTGATGGTACCAGCGGCATTCTGCAGAGTAAGGACAACGCGTTCGCGCACCACTTCTGGTAGAGAGTCCGAAAAGGTGGCGGCCGCCGAATTCGACGAAGATCTTTTGGCAGGCCACCGCATCTCTACTGTGGTACCTGGCAGAAACGATTCCTGCCCCTGCTGCGATCGGAGAAGCTCAGCCACAAAGAAGTGTCGGCAAAAGTCGCCCAGAGCCCGCTCGGTGAGGTAGTCGGCGCGAAGAAGGTCACTGGAAGCGGTCGATGCCTCCAGAGAGCAGCGCAGCTCCTGCGTGTCGCGCTGAAGACGCGTAACCTCGCTCCTCAGCTTTTCCACATCTTTTGCGCTGGATTGTTGCACTTCTTCTAGTTTTGTCTTGAAGGTGTATATCTGCCGGTGCAACTGCTCATTCTCACTAATAAGTCGCTCCACATCCTCCGGGGATAACGACAGCTGGTCATTAGCTGCGCCGCGTTCACCGCGAGCACCACCACGGTTGTTACCGTCACTGTTACCCATGATTGAGGACAAACCCTTCAACATGTTGTGGCTGAAAGCCGACCCACTGCTGCGCTCTTGCTCCAGCTGCGCTTCCAGTGACTTCACTTTGCGCTGTAGGGCGGCGTTCGCCCGCTGCGCCTCTGCCAGCTGCTGGGTCGCGGTGCTCAGTTCCCCCTGCAGTTGCGTTTGACGCTCCTCAACCTCTTTCTTCTGTTTCGTGACCGTGACGACCGCCTTCTTGAGCAGTGAGATCTTCTTCTCAAAATCACCGTCAGACGCCATCAAGGCAGCCAGCTCCTCCTTGCTCGGCATCGCTAATCACCGGCCCTCGTGTGTGTGTGTGTGTGGTGTGAAGATGCACACAGTGCAAGAAACCAGCTCTTCACAGCCACCTCCGCTACCCCAGATAAGAGAACCAAGAGAAGCGGGAGGAGGCGAGGGGACGCTGCAGCATGTAGATGGGTGAAGGAAAAATGCCACGAGAGTCGGGGTGGTGGCAATACGATCCTCGAGGTGAAAGAGGCGAGACACACGCCTTGTGTGATGCGATAGGGGGGAGGAGGCTGTTGGCACAAGAAGCAAGCCGCAGGATTATTGATGCTGTCAATGAGACAAACTTGGAAGAGAGAAACAGAAAGCAGCGTGACGAGCAAGCAATAGCATGGGCACGCTGCCAGCAAGTGCATGCAGGGGAACAAGATAGCAGAAAGACCAAGAGAGAAGCTGGCCAGTGGCTAACAGGTGAGCACACCAGATCCCTGGCCAGCGAACGAACGAGAAGGAAACGTGCAAACGGAGAAACATCATACGACGTAGAGCAAGAATGTGTAGAGGAAGAGAGATGGAGGAGCACTGATGTGGACCTCATTTTCTTCACCGAGCTGTGGATTTGCAACCACACAACTCTGTACACGCGCGGCTGCACTACATGGAACCCATGACAACAAGGATCGATTTCCTCGTTACGAGCCGGTAGTTGCTCAGGGATCTGCACAGGAGTACAAGGGTGAAAGTATGCGGCAAGTGCGTACATCTTGTTAAACCTTCACCTCCTTTTAATGTACGTCTATGGGACTTTTATGTCGCTCCTGGGCGAGTTTTGATGCGAATGAGCAAGGGGTTAGACGGGAACAGGGCATCAAGAGCAGCACGGCGTCTCTGCTGATCCCGCATCGCTTTTTCGTCCCTCGCTGTATCAAGCATAGTGAGAATCCTCTGATCCTTGAGATCCACTGGGGTACAGCCCACACGTATCTCCTATTCCTCTCCCTCTGCCCCTGAAGACACACGCGCAGAGGAAGAGCGCACTAACCCCTTTTTCGGCCCATTACACTAACCTCACTTGCCCTGACATGACATAGGGGCGAAAATTGTTGTAGGGGGTGAGGAATAATTCGCCGGCGTTGATCGCACGCGAAGCGTCCTGGCCACCCTCCCCGAGATTCACAACACCCAAATCTTCGAGAGCCACCCCGAACACGTACGCCCCAAGGTCCGGCTCTGGTAGTATCTCCAGCCCCTCTGCCTCGGGAGAATGGGGGGTAAGATACTGCAACGCAGCCGGCATCGATTGCAGGCCTGACTCCATCAATGCCGCATGTGCGCTTTGCGCCAGTCGATCTGCCACCCACTGTTCTTTGGGCGACAAGTTTTGCCGCTGCGGTACACGCACCTCTGGTAGAGCAGCAGCAGCAGCAGAAGCAGAGGATAGCGCTTCAATTTCATCTGCCTGCCCTGGCCCTGACTGCGGCGTAGAGGACTGCCCAGCCACCAGCCCTTCGTAGTAGATGGATGTGGCCAGATGTTCGATCTTGCGCAGTCGACAGCGCAGCAGCTCACACAAGAAAAACTGAATGCGCTGCATCTCCAAGCCCATGATATCTGACGGGCGAAAAGGCAAGAGTGACCGCGCGGCTCCTTCGCGCTTCTCCTCCTCCACGAGCGCCTCTAGCCGTTCCTGCGTTTGCTGAATGAAGCGAACGACTGTACTGATGGTGTTCGCGGGGTAAGGCAGCACCTCGGGGCTGAAGCGTTCATTTGCGGTGGCTTCTATCAGAAGCTGGATCGCCGCCGCGGACGCGCTTTGCGTTGTCGTCGCCGCTCCCTCACCTGATCCAGCCGACTCGAACGGGAGACCATCCATCCCGAAGGAGGTTCCGATGCCACCCATAGAAGGGGCGCCTGAGGAGGCACCCCCATCGCTTAGCTGCGACAGGGGCCGAATCGGCGTTTCGCCAGCGTGCAGAAGTGACTCATACTCCACCGTGTCGTTGAGGTTCTCTTCGAAAAACATGGCAGTGCTTCTTCTCTACGAGTTCTCGATGCATAAATGAGCTGGGCACGTGTGGGCCAGCCACGCTCGCTGATAAGAGGGGAGGGGGGGAGAAAGTACGAAAGCGTGTGTAGGTCCTCCCCGACCTGTTTTATTATTCTATGAAGCACGGCAGTGTCTACTGGTGCAGCACGAGACAAAGCAGCAGAGTTCAATTCAATAAGAATAAAAGCCTACATCAATATAAAAGGGAAATGGGGAACCCCAAGAAGAGAAGCGTGGACAGTGAAGTAGCGGTGACATAACGTGAAGCAGCAGCCTTCACGCTGCAGCTACAACGATATTGGATGCAAGCAGTCTCACACAGGAGACGCATTACAAAAGAGAATTTTTTTTTTTACTCGCCCTCGACATGTCATTCTACAACGAGCGTGTCAGTGACAATACACATACGACTATGGCACATCTACGCCTGGCGCTACAGCTAAATCCTGCTCAGCCCCGAAGGCGCTCTCTGCGGAAGTCAGGCACAGAAAGGATCCACTGTCGTATAGGAGTGGCGTAAGGGAAGCGAAATCAAAGCTGTGGAGGTGGCACAGCAAGAACAAGAGGAAGAAAAATGATTATGCACAAGTGCGCACGTGTGCCCGTATGGAGGGTTTACAGGCATGCGTGTCTGTCGCCATCCAATAAAAAAAAAATTGTATAGCGGTGCCTCGACAGGGGGTGGGTGAAGAGAGAGGGCGAGAGCAAAACGGAGAGGAGGCAGGTCTTTCCCGTAGGAAGAGTGGCAAAACCCCGAGACGCCGTAAACAACCCCCTCCCCTCCCCCCTCCCCCCTCCCCTCCCTCTCTCTCTCTCTCTCTCTCTCTCCACTCCTCGGCGTGCAAGACATGAACCGAGATGTGTGAGAGAGAGAGAGAGAAGGTTCAACTCTGCTTCCTCTCTCCTGTGCGTAAAGTAGCTCGCGTTCTGCTGATCTCTCCCCATGACCGACTTCCCTTTTCTCTTTTTCGTGTTGGCATGTGTGTATGTGCTGGTGTTCAATGGTCGTGCCACTTTCGTCTCAGGGACGCTCGAGCCGCCTTCCAATCCACCGTTACCTCCTCGGAGAGCCTCTTCCACCGCCATCTTCCTCGGCCCAATTCTCAATCGTCGCCCACACACAAAGACACAACACAGTGAATGAGCGAGGGATGGTGAAAGCCGTCGGAGGGGTGCTGTGACGCCAGCAGCAGAACCAAACGTTCTGCCCTTGCCAAAGAAAGAGGAGTGCGCTGTCTACAAGAAAAACTTACAGCCCACATTGGAGGAGGTGCTGCACAGAACTGACCCTGCAACAGCAGCCGTAGTTCTGTGCAGCGATGCAAGGTCCCTTCGTCCAGAGGCATTTAAGAAAGAAACATAAGCATGCACTAGCAGAACCGTGAACAGGAAGCACAGGCGCAGCGTTATACACTCTTCACTTAGCGGTTCATTCGTTCTCTACTCCTCCTGTCGCAGCCTCCGCTCTCTCGGGTCATTGAATGATGCATGGCGCATCATGGCTCCGTATAAAGGTTGTGATGGCGAGGAAACAAAACTAGAAGCACTGCACCTGAGCACGTCCCCTTCTGTGCACGCGAGACCCTTTTCTTTTAGTCCTCTCTGGACTTACAGCGAGCACGGGCGTCCTCGCGTGGGCAGTGATGAAACGACTTGCTCCATACAATCCCACACATCGCATCCACGTCCCCGGCAGCACGCGTTTGAAAGGTGCAGCGGTAAACAACGGCGGCAGCAACAAGAGAAACAGAGACAGGCAGGAAGCACGACAAAGCAAACCAAAAATATCGAAAGAGCAGTTGAAGCGCGCAATCACGCTCAAACGGAGTGAAAAGGATGAATAAGTCCCTTACAGTCACGCACACGCCGTCGAGAGGGTGTAATAGCGTACGCTTGTTTACACGTGGGCGCTCCATTGTCTGTGAGACTCCTCCTCGAGAGGGTCACGGAAATATCAAGCGATAACCGTGTCAGTGATCTCCATTCGTAGGATATGAGAAGCAAAGAAAGAAGTGAAAAGTGGTGCATAAGGCAAAAAAAAAGAAGTTGAAATCGAAGTGCATAGTAGCACCTGCAAGTTGGGTGGCCCTAGGCTGATCGCACGCCGATGCCTGATAGCCAACCACCGTGGGAGAGGAGCGGTGACAGGGAATACACCGCCCCATCGCGCAGGACGCAGCCGAGTAGATGAGCATGAAACGTAGAGCACACGACGTGACAGCACAACACAAAGGGTGTGGGGCAGCAGGTGAAATGGAGGGGGGAAGGTGAAGACCTCATGGGCCAATTCGGAGTCACTCGCCTACTGCGCTCCTACCAACGCGTAACGTCAACATGACCGTCCCTTCCCTCTGTCTCGCAGTTTCCATGTCAGTCGTGACGCATTTTTGTGGGTCGGTGTGACACACACACACATGTATATATATAGATGTATATGAATGATTACATGGGAGAGAGAAGGTGTGAAAGGCAAGAGAGTGCAATACTGAGAAATATTGCCCAGGTAGAAGCAGACAAACGGTCGTTGACCAGTGTCATCCACTACGCATCGAGGATGTGTGTGTGTGTGTGTGTGTGTGTGTGTGTATTTGTAGGAGCGTGGAAGGGCCTGAAGAAGGAATGGGCGATAAGGGCGGGGCAAAGAAGCCTAAGTAATACGAGCGGGGTCTCTCTGCCCGCACCGCTTGAGAATGGTAATGAGAGACGTTGTTCTGAAAAATACCACGTGTGTGTACGTGAGTCGAAGCCATTAGATACAAAGAATAGGAGCGGGAGAAACGCGTGCGTGTCTCAGCATCGCCGCTTCAGTTTTGCGTGATGTGCCTCCAGAAGCACTGCCAATGGGTAGTGCACATGCGTGGCTGTCCAGCAGCCATGGAGAAGGTTATGTAGCAACAAGAGCGGAGAGCACAAAAAGTGGAGGCGAAAAGAGAGAGTGCGAGCGAGAGACCGGCACAAGTGTGCTCACGCCCAACCACAAAGATCAGCACAACAACGGGTACTTTGAAATACGGTCTGGCCACTGAGCGTGAGCAAGAGGGATGAAGCACGTCTCTTCTCTGCCTTCTCCTTCGCTATTGAGAAGACGTCTTCCCGTTCGATGTGAGCACGTGAGTTCAAAAAAAATAATAATAATAATGGGGGAAGGCAGACGCTTCTTGTTGCCGTTTCTATGTGCACTCTTTCCTTCTACTATCACCTATTCAAAGGCACTGTGAATTGCACACAGTTAGTGTTCATATTTTTTCATAGCACTACCAGGGCGAAAGCAAGAGGTGCTCGTGCGCTCCGCATTAGTCCAGTTCCAAGCATCTAGCTAAGTCATCATCTACGCCATTCTCTTCGTTTCTTCCCAAAACTTGGTGCACAGAGCCCCCCCCCCTCCAAATCGTTGGAATCCCTTCGACATGGTATGACGACGAGCAAAACGATGGAGGGGAAGGGGGATCGAGAAATAAGGGACAAAGAAGGCAAATACGACGAGCAGGAATCGTGACGACGATGATCGACATATCCTTACTCACGATGGCTATGAATGCAGCAGAGGAAGCAGAAAGGGGAGAGAAAAGACCGTCACTCGTGCGGAGCAGAAAAGAGAAAACGGAGTGGAAGCGCCACCTTGCCAGAGGTAGTTGGGCGTTAGACGTCGTGAGGTGGTAGAGCAGAGAGGAGTCATTCGAGTGGTCGGTCGCATTCGCTCCTAACGTCAGCTTCCAGTCAACACACATTACCGCTGTTGCCCATGCATCCGCTTGTGTATGCTTGTGTGTGTGTGTGTGTGTGTGTGTGTGTGTGTGTGTGTGTGTGTGTGTGTGTGTGCTGTGTGCATATTGCCCTTCATCGCTTTTCAGTGCGATGATCTGTAGTTGGGGGTATGCGCACGCGCACGTTGCAGAAGACCTGCGCTGAGCACCTGGTAGTAGGCGCGTACACGTTTCCATCTGGGTGAGCGAGTACCACCGAACTGCGCCCGCTTGACCTAATCCATTGTCGTGAACAGCTCACATCAGTGTTCGTGCGTTCTCATTGGAGAATGGATTCCCTTTGGTCTGTTCTTTGCATGCGAACATCGTGCGCCTAGGCTGTTGCAGCAAGCCGCTTCCACCATGGTTTGTACCCCCGCTTCTCCCGCAGCGCCAACATTTTGTCGATGTGCTTCTGCATCTCCTCGCGCAGTCCCGTCGCAAGCGATTGTGCGTCTTCCTCGTCCGCGTTGTAGTCGTACTTGCCAATGTACACGTACACATCAGCCGGGTAGCCTGGCGCACCCTTCAAAGATGGCGGCCATACCTCGTGGTTGCCGTAGGTGACACAGTAGTACAAAGGTATCTTGTGCGCCAGGATCGTTGTGAAGCTTCCGAGTCGGAAGTCCTTGAGCACCTCCGGTGTGCGGTTCAGCACGCCTTCCGGAAAGAAGGAGAGGGAGCCACCTTTGCTAAGGAAGTCCTTCACGTCGGCGGCGACGGCAGCCTGCTTCTCCTTGTTCACTGAGAAGGAATTTGCGTCCGTGGAGCTGAAGTAGACGGGGAAGTGGCCGCACATGGCAATTACCGTGCCAAACAAGGGAAGCTTGCGCAAGGTTGATTTGACAAATGTTTTCATCTTGTACATGTAGCCGTACGAAACATACCACAGGAACAAAATGGTGTCGAAGAAGCTCGAGTGGCACAAGCACATGTTGTGCTGCTCCGTGATCGACGAAAACGATAGGGAGCCTGGCAAGTACTCCACACGAATGTGCGGGCTGTGGAGCCTCAGCCAATATCCGAATACGGTCGCGCACCCGCACCGCACCAGCGATTCCGATGTTGCGGTGTCCAACAGGTGCACCTTCCTCAGAAGGGTGAATACCCTACCAACAAGCCAGCTCATGATCACACAGACCACCAGATGAAAAGTGTACCACACCCGCATCACTATGAGAGGCACCCGACGCTCACGCAGCAGGTAAAGAAAACCGCCGTAGAGGGCGGCGTAGATGGTCCACGAGAGGAGGCCCATTCTTTCCTGTGGCAGTCGTCGGGGGCTGACAACTAAGCAAGCACTAAAGAAAAGAAAGGGGCAGTGGCGTGGGAGGAGGAGGAAGGCGCAACAGAAAAAAGAGGGCCTCAGAATGGGAGCGCACCTGTGAAGAACGGAAACACAAGTGATACTGTGCTCCTGTGTCCGCTTCGTTTTCTTTTTGTTTGTAAGGAGGAGGGGGGGGCGCACACCTTCGCGTAGAAGAGCAAACAAAGAACTGTGGGGCCTGGGAGGGAGGGGGTCTAAGGGACATGTCGACGAGTGAGCGCCGGTGGAGGCCGTTTATCGGCGTGGGTACGTGAAAAAGGAAGAGAGAGAACGCCGCGGATCGAGAAGATAAGCGATCGAAGGAGACAATAAAAGTGTTGGGGGACTATTGAGGGAAGACGTCGAGTGTCACAGAATCGGGGTGACGTGAAGACGGCCTGTGCACATGCGCTGACAAGACGAGAGGAAGGGATAAGGCAAGTTCAAGGGCAAGCGAGTGGAGCAAATTCCCGCTCCCTCTCTCTTTTTTTTTTTTTTGCTACCGTCATTCTTCAGCCTTACATGTGTGTATTTGTATACGTTTTTGTTTTTTTTTCCGCGGTGGTTATCCGCATATATACTCAAGCAGTTTTTGTTTGTTTGTCTCCCTCCACGCCTTCTGTTTCTTTCATCTTGTGTGTACCCATCTCCTACGCAGCAACGACAGCCTGACGACGCTGTGTTGATTCGGTTCCACCTTCTTCTGGCTTCCCCTCTCCCTTCCCCGCCATCCGCACTCTTATAGGGAAAAGCGCAAACGCAACACAAACAAATCAGAGACGAGGCGAGGGGAAGGAATAAATAGCGGGGAGGGGGGGGAACCGTCACTGGGTAAAGGGTCACCACCTAAGCGTGCAATCTGCAGGCGCACTCGATGACACAGCGGTTGTGCCGTATCCATTTCCGAGTCGGGGGCACGCACGTCAGCTGGCACGGTTTCTCGGCCTCGAACCTCCGAAATCACGCATACACATACATCACCCTTCACATACAAGGTAGAAACAGCTTATTGGAAAGCTTCTGTTACTTCATCAGCTCGTCTTGTCGAAATCTGCCCATGCAGAGAAAAGACCTTCTTCGGCTCGCTGTACACGCACAGACGAGACCACGACACACACACACACACATGTCAGGCTGTATTCGCAACAGCAAAAAAAAACAATGGTGATACAACGCCAATCTGCATATTCACTCGCATTCGTAGACAGGTACCCCTACACCAAGGATAGCCCTTTCGCGTGTGCAGGAGGACATCTAACAAAACGGCGTCAAATCACACTCTCTGTGTCACCGAGCGCACCATCTTTGCCGTGCAGCACGCGTTGCGCCCGACTTCATCCCTCCCAACTAACACACACACACACGCACTGCATATCACAAGCTCCATCTTCGTGGTGTAACAAAGCGCCAGGCACACGCGCGCTACAGCAATGCACTAACCCAGTTGTCTCAGCGCAACCTCTGCCCTTGACCATTACCCACCCACCCGCTTCGCAGATCATCTCACAGCAACTCCCGCTGGGGACCTGCCCTTCTGGTGCATCCAATGGAACGACGCAGGGTCCCTTCACCCGTGGAGCAGTGGAGGCGACCGGTAAGATGTGCTCGATTCACGTGAGCGCTTCACCTATCACATGGATGGCACAAGCGCACTCGCTGTCAACACTCACTCCGACGCAATGCGGACCACCCACCTGGCCGCCGATATCAGTGGCGGCACACCACCCTGGCCTCCCCAAGTCGCCGCTCCGTGGCCCTGCTACCACCAGAAGTGACGTGGCATTGACAGCAGAGACGGGAGAGGCGGTGTGACGAAGCCACGCCGAGTGGAAAGTGTACGAGACCCTGAGATACTACGCACAGAGATGTGCTCTCCACTCCCCGTCACCAGGAAACGTCACAGCACGCCAGAGAGAAGAAAAAAGAAAGACGCACTGTTAGAAAAACAGAGACAGAGGGAGCCACACAGGATGAACACGTGAGAATGGCGAGGAGAACGACCGACATGGCACACCGCTACGCAGAGCATCCAGAAACAGTATGCATAGGAGCGCCTAGAACGAAGAAAATGAGGGCTGCAAGGAACCGAGAACTCGGGGAAGGGGGGTACCGAACACCCTAATGGGACACAGAAGAACATGAACAAGAAAAAGAAGAGAACAGAAATGAGAACAAGAAAAGGAGGCCGATAAAGAACGCTGGAAAGAGGCGACGCGCAGACACACCACACCATCACCCTGGAACAGATTCCCCCACCCCCTCTCTCTATATGTATATATATATATATATATGTATATATATATACATACATGTAGACACTAAAAATAGCCCGTGAGCGTGTGTGAGCAAATGCATATGCCGTGGGTATGCAAAGACGTGTGCGTTCACTAGTAGCACTGGAGGGGGAAGAGGGGGCGGCAGAAGGGGCGGAAAGCGGGTTGCAGTAAGAGATGAAGAGCAAATGAGCACACTCCACGAGCGTGAAGTCGACGAACTCGCACACGCACATACACACACACACACACACAAATGGTCGAGCCATCTCAGAGATCAGCGATAGGGACAAAAAAGGAAGCGCATTCACAGCAGTGCAAGCGTGTACGGAAGTAGAGAGTCTATGTATGAAGCACAACATTGCGCCGCGGCAAATGAATTCCACATACGCACACGCGCCGACACATCTGCGTTCAATCTGTGCACGCAAACAGCAGAGCCTCCATCCTCTCTCAGCCGAAAGACGAGTCACTGCCAGGAAGAGCAAACGAGTTGGAGCGCACGAGATCCAACAAGCAAGAAGAGGTCAAATAATAAATAAATAAAAGATCGGAGAACGATACACAGATCAGCTCGTTTGTGAAAGGGTACACTGAAAACAAAGGGAATACAGGGGCACGCACGATTGTGAAGGCTAGCGTGTAGATGGCGGTGGACATCGATGTGTGATGGTAATCGCGATCCAGGGGGTAGGCGGCCACTGATGGAGTGCTGCAGAAAGGGAGACGCCGATGTGCCTGAGAGCAAAAGAGGCATGTGCAGGGAGTGGGATGAGGAGAGCACAAGGAAAAAAATGAAAAAGAAAAATGGCGAGGCTGCAATGAAGGAAGCTGCAACGTGACAAGAAAGCAAAAGAAGAGGAGAAAGAAAACGGCATACAGAAGCCTCGTTAGGCATGAATGATATCAGATTTCTCGGAGAATACGTGCTTCGAGTTCTCTCACGTACTGGCTGTCACACTTACTGTCTTCCTCGCGCTCCACAGACGCAGGTATCGCACGCGCTGAGTTTTCCCTTCGGCACCCCTCCCATGTTCCTAAGAAAGTGCGCACACTTCTGGAATCGCCTGCAATGCCACCTCACACGCACATACACGCATACACGCCGCATGCTGATACAGAAAGAAATACACAGTAAACTCCTACACACTGCACCAGTTAGGGATAGCAGTAGCTGACATGATCGCCGTGAAAAAAAAGATAAGAAAAAGAAGATCCGAGGAAATAATTTGTATCTATACGGATGTACAACAGAGGCACCCTAGTCCATTGAAACAGTGAGAAGCGGTGCCGCGCAGATACAGGAAGAAATAGTCGATAGACGGTTCGCAGGGGAACGCGGCAAACGAAAACGAGGGACCGACGACAACAGAATGAGGCGACGTAAGAGAGCTCACAATGAGCAGCAGGTGCAGCAGCACCTCATGGAAGAGAAAAAAAGAGGAAGTAAGTCGGAACACCAGCCACAAGGGCAGGAGGCTTCCTCTATGTCTTCTCGTGTGTAACTATGTGTGTGTGTGTGTATATGCGTGTGTGTGTGTGTGCGTGTGTGTGTGTGTGCGTGTGTGGGTGTGTGTGCGTGTGTGGGTGCGTGTGTGGGTGTGTGAAAAATAGAGAAAGCGCCACGGGATAAGAGAAAGCCAGGGAGGGGGTAGCAAGCACAAGAAAAAGCAAAACAAGGTGAATGGCGAGAAAAGCGGCGTATCACTAGTAGCGAGAGACGCACGCATAAAAATCAAAGCGGGGAAGGTGGCGCAGCGAAGAACGGGAGAGCAGTGGGACGCAAAAGGGTTCCTTTTCGATTTCTTCTGCACGTGATCGCTCACCCGCCTCCTCCTCCCTCGTCCCCCAGGCACACACGAGCAGACACGCATGGACACACACAAGCACACGTAAACGTCGATCCGAAATCGGTTCAAAGCGCATTGGAGAAAAAATGGATGAAAAGCCCTATCTCACTTGACCACAAAAAAAAAGAGAGGCAAGCAGAGAAGCCAGCGATTGAAACACGTAGAGCGCATACAACACAAAAGCAGGGGGATACCACCTCGAGCTGCTCCAGTAGTCGGCTGCCGTAAAGTAAGAGATAGAGGGGCAGAGAGAGGGGTGTGCCAGGTGAGTAAGCCTCCAGCTGGCCATCAGCACAAATACAAGGTGCGAGTGAAAACTTACAACCTCAACCTTCGCATCCCCAGAGGCTCAGACAAGAACATCTACGCTGTGTCGCACTATCATCCTGACGTCTGCCCTCACTCTTTGATGTGCATGCGCAGGTGGCAAACATGTGTGCGCACGTGTGTGCTTCCGACTATGCCGAGAAGTAGATCTCAGTGCACGACTTTCTCGCATGAGACATAAAATGGTGCACGTAAAACAAGGAAAAGAGTGAGAGCACGACGAGACAAGGGTTGGATGAAGGAGTCGGTACAGCAGCGTGTACCCACCGCCCCGGAAAAACGGGCACGAAAATGAAGCAGAGACACTGATTGATGGATAAGCTGGAACACAAAATTCGGGTGAGAAATAGATAAGGGTGAAGAAACTGAGCAACATCGCTCTTGCGTTCTTTACCTCATTGATTCTTTTCTGCGTTTTTTTTTCTTCCTCCTCTTCGGCGGTGCACCTGGATATGCGCAGGACGGCAATGCGGCAACAAGAGTAAAACGTGATGCAAAGGCGAAACACGAAGACACGCACACGCAC
The DNA here is from genome assembly GCA_033953505.1 of Leishmania tarentolae. Taxonomy (NCBI): domain Eukaryota; phylum Euglenozoa; class Kinetoplastea; order Trypanosomatida; family Trypanosomatidae; genus Leishmania; species Leishmania tarentolae. Next base: position 986,498 of record CP119853.1, read on the forward strand.
ACACACAAACACACAAAAGATGACCGAACAGATACATCGTGAGGAATGCATGCTCACAAAAAAAAAATTTATTTGTTGCCCATGTGCTCGTCACAATCATGCAAGCGAGCGGAGGGAGCTCAGGCTGCATTAGAGGAGTGTGAGAGGGCGGAAAGGTTTAAAAACCCTCTTCATGCAGGTGTGGGTGTGGGTGTGGGTGTGTTGTCGTGTCATGGCTGCGGTGGATGACTCTCCCCCCGCCCGCAGCGTTATAGGATCGGAAGAAGATAGGAACAGAAGGAGCTTTGTCAGAGCAACGCCATCCAGACACATACATATATACACACACATACACGCACGCACACATTCGTTTGACTGGCAGCCTCAAGAGCGAATGAGAAGCTCGCCTACACACGCATGGCGGTGCAGTTTATAGTGAAAGAAGACAGATAAAGCAGAGGAGGGCATTAAACATACGGGCAAGCTGTGCAGGCATGAGATACAGAAGAGAACGAAGGTACAATATCAATTCGGTTGAGGGAACAAACAAACAAACAAAAAAAGAGCGGAGAAAACCATGAGATGAAGAACCACACATGCTCGCAAGAAGACTTTACAGATAATGGGGTGAGACACACACGCGTACATGGAGAGAGGAAGCCAAGAAACGAAAAGAGCACGACGAAAGAACGAAACCAAAATGACAAGATGGAGAAGGCGGCAACCTCACGCAGAGGGGCGAGGGAGGAAGAGAGGAAGCCGCACAAAACAAGCGAAACAAAGAGCAGCTTTCCGAAAAGGTGCCAAAACACAGACACCAAATAACGCACACATGCACACACACACAAAAAAAAAAAAAGAGCGGCTGATTCCCTCCTGCTCTGCTCTCTCTTCGCAAGTTCTCTCCATCCTCGTGGTTGGCACCCTGTTCTCTCGTGATGATGTCCTCCTGTCCCGTCACCAGGACCTTCGGCTCATCATTGGAATGATAGGTTCACCTACGCAGCAGCGCGTTCATGTATCTGTGATGTGTGTATGGGGAAGGGGGAAGGGGGATGGTGAGCTATCTGTGCATGGCGAAAGAGAGAAAACCTTCCTGTCACACGGAGGAGCCACCAAGAAAAACAAAAAAAAAGTCAGGTACCTGGAAGAGAAGTGAAGGGCTCTTGCCACGAAGCAGCACAAAGGAAATGTGAAGGCTTCGACTTCGGTGATAACTCTCGTGTTATGTGGCTGTTCGGAAAACCCCCAATAGCCCAAGATGAATAGAACAAATGAGAGATGCTGGAAAGCGGAGAACAGCGAACAAAGAAAAAAAAAACGAACACAGAGACAGGCATCGTAGCAAAGAGCTACGCTTGCATTAGCGAAGCGGCGGCACGCCAGTGAAGCAATTAAAAAAAAAAAAGGGAACGTAGAAAGATGGTGGCCAGTCAAAGCGGCAGAGTCGGTCTTGTACTCGAAATGTGACAACAACAAAAAAAAAATCGAGTCGACAGCCACAGACTTTATTGCTGAGACATTTTATGCAGAAATCGCCTCTTTACCTGCTTTTTTCCGAGTCTTATGTGGCTGCCAGTCCTTTGCCCCTCCAACCGTGCCCTCCCTCAGATGCTCTGCGTCCTCCCACGCGCTGATGGATGTCAGTTTATGACAGCTATGAACGAGTGTACGTACCCCCGCCCCGTGTCTCTCAAGAACGCACACGAGCCTCTGGTCATCGCGACAACAAAAAGAGAAAATAAACTGTGAAGAAGTGAGCACAAACAATCACGAATTCCTTGATTTGCAGGGGGGCTCTCTCTGGCCACCAACATGTCCACCACCTCTCCGTCCCGGCGCCGTACAGCATGAGTGAAGCTCCACTCAGCTCATCCCACGACCTGCCGCAGACCCCCTTCGTGTGGTTCAAATGCAGCGTCAGACATACGCGTTACAACAGTGCACGCCCAATCATCCCTGCAGCGAATTTTATGGACCCCGCATCGAAGATCGCCTCAAAGACGCTCTCATCACGCCGGCTGACACCTGCTGTATCTCGCGCGCGGTGGCACAAGCTGCCTCCACCATCAGGCAGCAAGGACTGGGAAGATATGCTTGAGCGACGCAGGCACTTCACATCTGCTGAAAATGCTGCAAGCACCTTCAGTGTTGCAGGTGGCTCCGGCGCAACGTAGTGCATGACATGACTGTCGATATCGGTAGAGATGCATCTCTCTGATCTCCTCTCCCCATGTCGCACATACATGGTTCCACCATTAGCTGAAGTGGTGGTGCGTTGACAGGGATTGGGGGGATTCTTGGCTTCCCCATAGAGAGTTAGGTGCTGCACTCTGATACCACACCGAGGTGTCCCCCTGTCATTAGGGGGTTGGTGATCTAGAAGAGGGCAAAGAAAGAGCAATGTGCCATGGAGTAGAAGAAATCGAAGGAAAGGAAGAAAAACGAGAGAGGGGAGTGCTGGAATGCGTGAGAAGACAACCGTGCACATCAAAGAAAATAATATTTCGTTTACGGAGTGCCATCATTCGGGTACGTACATCATCATAGAAAGAAGAAGAATATTTAAAAAAGAACCGTTAACGATCAGAGAGCTTAGGTGCCACGCTGCGTGCGCTGTCGTGCCTGTGTCTATGAGAGAGTGAAGAGATGAAGCGGTCCGCACGTACTGGTAGAAAAGGTGCGCGTGCCAAAGACAATGTACAGCGGTGTGGCAGAGATGAGGTGGACGCTTAGCAGCGTAGGCGTCGCGTCCTTGGAAAGCTAACGTGCTTCGGGATGCGTGGCGGGGGGTAAGGCTTTTCATCTTCCCCTCTTCCCCTCTTCCACATCTTCTCTCGCCCCACAGCGTCCGACATGGCCGCACGACCAGCAAGAAGGTGATCAACAGCGAAGCAGTGGCACAGCAGAAACGAAAAGGGGGCGAAAAGGTGAAACAGAAAAGGGAAAAGAGAGTAGCGCAACGCATGCACACACCCGCACGCACGCGATGCAGGACATGTGGCGGAAAAAGAGAAGGGCACTAATGCCAGGAGCAAGCAGCACAGATGCACGCTTATACACGCCACAAAAGTCGTGTATCATCGCCCGGAGAGAAGACGAAGAAGATACAATGCGGCAACATTGCCATGGGCAATCAACGACAATGGTATCGGAAGAGGAAGGAGGGGGGAACGGGTAAAGAAAAACGGAGACGAGTCCGCAGAATCCCGTGTGAAAGAGGGCAAATCGGAGTGGCCGAAGAGGGACACGGCAGCCAACTGAGAAAAAGAGATGAAAAAGCTCATGATAGCGTAGAGAAAGGAGGGAAGAGAAGAAAGAGAGAGGTGTGGACGAGAAGTGTATGACGACATGGCGTACAAAGCAGAGAGGAGGGGGTAGGGGAAGGGTGCTAAAGGGTGCTAAAGGGCCACTCCTTCCCTTTCCACACCTCCCCCGAGGCACACATGAAACATAGTTGAGCGAAAAAAAAAAGAGACGGTGACGCAGCGGGAGGCATTAAAACAAAAACGAAAGCGCCAACACACGCGCAGAAACAAACAAACAAAAATTCACACAAGAAATGCATGCAGGAGGAGGGGAGGTAGTGCCATCGAAAATGACAAAGAAAACAAGCATGCACCCGTATATGTATACATCGACATAGCAGCTCAGCAAAGGGGAAAGGGGGAAACAGTAGAAAGTGCGAAAAATGAGGGCACACCAGAAAAAAAGAGATGGGTTGGAAACATATTTCAACACGAGGGGTGTGCGCTAACGTACACACATACCCACGTGAGCCGCCGCTCGCATTGCGATGGGGAAAAGGGGGGAGGAAAGTGAAACAGCGAGTAAGCGAGTGAGGGGGAGGAGAAGGGGGGAGCGGCAGGCAGCACAAATGCGGCAAAGCAACGCAACACGTGCACAAACACAAACGAGCATATGGCTAGCACAACAATCAGGGAAGGGAAACACACACAACATACAAATTCCCTGTCAAACCAAAGAAAAAAGTGGAGCACAGGCAACGGGGCTCATGGGTTCATCTAATATGTGAGGTTCAGCGAAACGCGCGCACAGTCACCGGCGCCTTCCATTCGGCACACCACCACCAACCGAGCGCCATGCAGGAAGGATAAGAAGAGTAGCAAGCAACATTTCCGTTACTGCAAAAAAGCGCTAAGTCACCAACTCCGGTGCAGCAGCACGCTGCACGTCACTATATGTCTAACTAGGAACGTGGAAGCTTTCCCCACCGCGGACAAGGCAGGGCCAGTGGTGGGATGATGGGGTCCAGGGGCACGTTGGGTAATAAGCAGCTTCCTACAGGCTCTGGTGCAGAGAAATTTCGCACACCAAGAGCCGCAGGCTGCATGCCGTCTGGCGAGCCTCCTGCTGCCGCGGTCGTTCCCCCGGCGCGCGCAGGCGAGGTGCTGGTGGGGGCCGCTTCCGAGGGGCCAAGAAAGGAACCGGGACAATGGCTTTGTGATCTCATGGCAGTCGATGGGGAAAAGGGCTGTTGTGTTGGAGACTGTAGCAAGGCCGCATCGGCACCCGAGGTGCCCTCATGCGATGCCATCGTGGGAGTTCCCGAGGTACTCGATAGCATGGGCATGCCTGCAGCAGGCGGCCAAGGCGGGCTGGCGACGCGCACAAAGGACGACTGAGACACCGAATAAGCGAGAAGCGGAGCAGGTGATCCGGACTCAACCACGTATGCGAAGTTTCCACTCCCAGAGTTTCCTTGTGGATTGGGCGAGGTGAGTTGCAGCGGTGAAATAATCTGGGTAGTCGTGGAGGGCGGGTGATGGGATGAGCCGCACTGGATGGCGGCAGCAGTGCCTGCCGCGGCCTGATACGTGTAGAAGGGGCTCATCGCCGTCGCTGGGGCGGGACCAGAGATGAGCATAAGTCTCTGCCTCGCTGGAGGAGTGCCTGCTGCGCTCGATGCGGTAAAGGTTTGCGTAGGAGAGTGGGCCTGCAGCACAAATGATTGCTGCAGCATCTGCGGCTGAGTAGCCTGCATGGGGGTGTTAGGCTGCGAGAAACCTGACTGTGTTGCGGGGTATCTTGAAAAAGACGTCGTTGTGCTACTGCTCATCCGAGCAGGATCGTACGAGACGTTCGACGGCGGCTGTGGTTGCTGCATTAAATTCACAAGGGAAACGGACGCAGCGGTGGCGCCTGAGGCACCGATGGTACCCGGGGTGGATGCCTCGCTGGTCTTGTGGTTCGCCGAGTGAATCCCCAGAAGCTGCGAATTGGAGAACTCGGTTGTGCTGTTCGAAGCTGATGGATTCCCGGACACCTGTGAGGGATAAGGCGGTGTCAGGTAAACAATGTTGCCCTCAGGACGGGGCCCCAGTGGCACCTGGGCAGAGTCCGTGGCAGAGGCGTACGGAAACGGGATAGTGGCACTACTCGGGTTCGGATCGATAAAGACCCTTCGTGGATCGTATGGATTGAACATGGACAAAGGCCAAAACACTGAAGGAAGACGGGCTGCACACGCTTACTAGCATTCACAGCACCGATCCGAGGGGTGCTAAACGCGTGCACGAAAAAAAAAAAAAACGAAGGGGGCGGCGCCACGACAAGAACAGTAATAATAAAAAAAGGGGGCACCGATCAGAGGCGCACACACTCAACGGAAAACCGCACAAAGGCAAAGAAGAGAACACATACAACGCGGCGGCAGTAGCATCGATCACCGACCACCTTTTCAACTGAGCCTGCACTAGCGAAAAGCCTTTCTACAGCAGTCGTGCACGACTAGGTCGACAGAGGTCACCAAGAAAAATAGAAAATGAGGAAGTAAATGAGAGGACGGGAACGAGTAAGTAGAAACGAAGGGAAAGCAGCAAGAACTCGGTGCACAGACAAGATACCGCGACGGTGCACAAATGAGCTATCGAGTGAGTTGGATTCTTCGTTGGATTTGTGTGTCTCTGTGTGTGGAAGTCGTAGGAGTGCGCACACCGCTTCCTCGAACCGACACCCTTCCTATTATCTATCCGTTCTACCTCCTTTGTCGGTCGTCGCACGATGGAGCTCGTCCGTTTCGATATTTTTCCCCGCTACCTAAACGCTAGAAAAACGTACAAGTGCACAAGATGAAGAGGGGGCACAAGTTGAGAGAAAAGGCGGAGGGCGCAGCACAATATCACCGACAGCAAAGAGATGGCGCGTGCGTGTAGGCGCTTCCTTTCCTTAGCTAGTGTCAGAGAGAGGGAAGAGATGAAAAGAGGAAGAGAGAAAGAGTTACGCAGAGGCTATGAGCGAGCCAGCTTATTCATGTCCATCAATCCGACGTTGGAGGTGTGTTCCTTCGCGCAGCTTGCATCGAGGCCATAGCGGTAGGAATGGAATGCGCCTCTTGTACAAGACCATCGATCAGCGTGTATGTTGTGTTACTATTCTCACGAGAGTATGGTATCATCTGGCCCCCCCTTCCTGTATCACCGGGCAAAGATATGAGTGCGGTCAGATGAACGACACTTACCCTGAAGGCATCGAGAGCGCACACGTCGAGGGAGAAAAGATCCATACGGACTCTGTGATCCCTTCTTGAAAAAAAAATGTAAACGAGATGTAGCAGTGAGAGGCAGAAAAGAGATTCCGGCTTCCACTGGAGAAAGAAAGGAAAACTCGATCGTCCCCCGATCTCGTCGCACTGAGATGTCCCGAGAAAGTAGTACAAAGAAAACGAACACGGGGAGAAGAGTCATAGTCCTTCCGCAGGGACTGGTGCGCTCACCTGATGGATTAGGAAGGGAAGAAAAGTAAGTAAGAAAGAGGACGCAGGAAGTCCACATCAGCACTCACTTCCCTAGGAACCTTTTCGCCGCAGTGAGTTGACGATGTACAGAGCACGACGAACCAGCCGAGTCTGACAAGGGAAAGGCAAGGTGAAGAAGGAAGCAACTTGCAAAATTCTGCCGAGGAAGTGGTCCAGGTGAGCACGAGACAGGGCAAAAGAGGGAGTAAAACAAGTACCCGGCAAAGACACACACACACACACGCACGCACGCACATGTCACCCCTAGGCACAAGCAAAGGGTGCGCTCACATTCGTGGAAGTGGAAGAGGAGGAAATTCAGATGTAAACAAAATGAGCAGCGCTCATGTAGCAGAGAGACGACCAACGGAACGCGCACACGCACGACACGTTATGAGGCACGTACAATGGGGGAGCTAGAGCACAAAAGAAAAGCGAAGCCAAAACAGAAAAAGAGGGTAAGTACGCATCAAATGAAAAAACTCGAGCGTTCGAACATAGCAAGGACCCGAAGAAGGTGACAGTCGAATATGTAGGGACGTAAGCATATCTCCACACGTACACATAAGACACCAAGAGCTTTTTTTTCTCTGGGTTCTTGTCCACGCGTACGCAACGCTACATTCGTGATTGATGTGTCCCAACAAGTCGAATACATCTGCTCAAGGCAGCGCAAGAAGCCGCTACAAAGGTCACAATAAAAACAAAAAAGGTGCCAACATCTCTTTTGTTTTTCAAGGTGCGCCCATTCTACCGTGCAGCGTGAGTGAAATCCGGCTCGACCGGGCATGTCACAAGCCCCATCGCGACGCCCGAAGCAGCGCTACACATACACGCGTTACAGCCATGCGCTGCCACAATCATCGGAGCACGGTCTCTGGCTCAGACTCTACCCCTCCCCTCTCCAGGATCTCAGGTTTACACACAGCGCATTCCCTCTCGCGGCAGCCCTGGTGCCCACACCCAGGCACCAAAGGCCAGGTGAGATACGTTGGAGTCTCGCAGACCCTTCGCCTATCGCATGGATGGCACAAGCGCACTCGCCGTCAACACTCACTCCGACGCAATGCGGACCACCCACCTGGCCGCCGATATCAGTGGCGGCACACCACCCTGGCCTCCCCAAGTCGCCGCTCCGTGGCCCTGCTACCACCAGAAGTGACGTGGCATTGACAGCAGAGACGGGAGAGGCGGTGTGACGAAGCCACGCCGAGTGGAAAGTGTACGAGACCCTGAGATACTACGCACAGAGATGTGCTCTCCACTCCCTGTCCTCGGTATTGAAAACTTCAAGGCAGGAAAAAAAAGGTCAGAAGTCAGCGGCACAGCAAGAGGTAAACACAGATGCACATGTGTTCGAGGAGGAGGGAAACAGACATACGATGCTGCCGGGGCGCAGGGGGCGACAAGGACAGAAACAAGCGGCAGAGAGCACTTTCCAAAAAAAAAAAAAGGAGGGCAAAACTCATTGATACCAATGAGGATGGGGAGCGAGGGAAACAGCAAGACACAGAGGAGATTGCACATGCGCACCAAACATAACAAAACGCTTTTTCAGAAGTGCCAGCGCAAGTAAAACGAGGGAGGATAGCGATACGCAGGGTACTGTCAGAGAGAGAGAGAGAGACAGGGGCATGTATGCGTATCGTCGTAAAAAAAAAAAAAAAAATCAGCACAGCGCTGATGGCGGCAGGGCCCCTTTTTCCGTCAGCCTGATGGAAAGGAAGGGGAGTGGGAGAACAGCAGAAAGTGAAAATTGGGCCTGCGCCACTGCTTGTGGAATAGATGAGAGACGTGTCCTCTCCCTGGTTGAACTAAGCGCCTATAGTCACGACAACAGCATCTTCACGCATATGCAAACTTCCTTGGTTGCGGTAGAGCTTCCCTTCTAGACACACACGCACAGGGGGTGCCCGTGTTGCGTAAGCACGGTTGAGCTGCGAGCTCCACAATTGCTTGCTTGCTTGTTATATTTCACTCTTACTTGGGACATTTACCTGGCTGTCCTCCTACGCTCTTAGTCCCCTTTCCCGCTGAGGATACCCAGCTACAACCGCAACACGTGGTATCACAGATTCATGTGTAAGTGCGCGCATGCGTCTGCTCGATTACGATATCAAGCACGATAAAAAAAAAAGAAAGAGGGGGCTGTTGAACGCAAGGCACGAGAGAGAAAGCCGCGCAGTAACAGTGAAAAGGACGCTAGCAAGCTCACTTGGAAATGAAACCACAAACAGACAAAAGGGAATAAAGAACTTCGCCTGCAGCGGAAGTCAACCGGCGGGACACCGAATGTGCGTGGGACGTCGGCGTGTGTGGAGCTGCGTGTGAGTATCGGAGAGGCGGGAAAGAGAACACCGGTACGTGTAGCGAAGAAAAGAAAAGCGCTCAAGCGGTTCTGTGAAAGAGCTTTCGCGCTTACTTGTGTAAACGTTGTACATTCTCACTGGAATGCTGGCATCAGTGCATGTGTGTGTGTGTGTGTGTGTGTGAAAAAGACGAGATAAAAAAGAGGAGAGCAATCAAGTTGTCATGCACACCCCCTGCTTGTTATCGTTGCTGTTCCCCCACTGGTTCGCTGTGTGGGGCGGAAAGGGGGGGGGGGCGGAGGGAAGAGAGCACCGGCAGTTATTTGACGCAATCACTTTTTTTTTTCTTCGCTTTCATGAACGTTTGTGAAATAGCAAAAACACGGGAAATAGAGGAGTTTGTGCAGTGAAAAAAGGAAGTGGTGAGGGTGAAGACAGCGGGTGATATAGGGCACAAACCGCGAGAAGTAGCGAGAGAGATGCAGACCAAAGCGCATCAGAAAGGACGACTGAAACCACAGAAGACTGACAAGCCGCTCCACACTTGTTCCAAGTTTTTCTAGTGGTGTCTCAGTGGGTGTGCATATACCTCGGCGTACTAGGTCATCAAAAGCGCATGTTGCTCGATGTGGTTATTCACTCTGGAGGTAGGTACCTCAGTACAAATTGAGGTGAAAGAAGAGCACAAAAGAGGTGGCGGCGTAGCTCGCAGAACTCACGGCCTCCGCCGCAGAGTCCACGCCTGCTCTCCGAGGTAATCTCTGCCGGCGCCAGTGCGTTTCCATGGGCTCTGCAAGTTCCGCCGATATAGATGTTGTTTTCTTCCCCTGGTGAAGAGAGAAGCTGACAAGAGATGGCGGAGACCCTCTGCAGAGTCTGGAAAACTCGCGGAAGCGCAGACAACAAAACCAACGCCACAACGATTAGACAACATGAGCAAAGTCAGAAGAAAACCCCACAAAAGGAAACGTGGGGGGAAACAATTCACCATATATGACGGGCGCAAGGCACGAGAAGCGACAGAGTCGTGGCGGCGGATGCTGTAGCCGAGAACATCACCGCTGGAGATCCGGGCACAAGCTCTCTTGCCGTGCACACACACACACACATACAGAGAGGCACAGACGTACCACTCGGGCCGAATTACGCCAACAACGTACGTGCCGATAAAGGGGTGTGTACTCATCAAATAGGTAAAAAGAGAAGGACGTACAAATCAAATGGTCTTACACCTTGCGTTGGAAAAAGTACAGTGATGCCAAGGAGAAGGGCGGGCTCTGCGACTCACCCACCTTTTCATCATTGAAGAGCAACCACTTGCCCGTCTCAGCATCCTTGATGTGGCAAACGTAGTGTCCTGTCCGCGCACTCCCACCCATATGGCTGATCATCGCTGTGAGCTCGTATGATGCAGCCCCATCAGTAGCCGGCTTTGGAACACTCACTGAAGTAGTGTTGTGGGCTTGTGTCACCTGTTTCTGTTCCGCCGCGCGCAGCAGTGAAGTCGCCTTGATTTCTTCTGCAATGTTTGGACGGCTGAATATGTAGTCGATGGCGCGCTCAACATTCATGTTCGTCTGCAACAAGGCATAGCGTGCGATGTCCATATCAATTCCCATGCTAACCACCGATACCAGTGCCACCTCATCCACTTCCTGCGGTGGAGCGGCCGCGTAAGAATCGGCCCTAGTTTGTCGTTCAGGGAAGGCCGACGAAGCAGGCATCAGTACCTCACCGGGCTGCAGCCCAGTGCCGCGGTACGCCTCTAGAACGATCTCCTGCGGCACATTCACATATGCATCTATTTTCTTCGTGCTGTGGGTAGTCATGTCGAAATACGTGCGGCGGATGTACACTGGTAGAACATCTGGGAAGCTGGCAAGATGGGTGACAGTGTGGTACACGGCTGGCTCGAGGCATGCTTCGCACCGGCACTCGATGCTGCTCGGCAAGGTGGCTGCTTGCAAGCAATCCTCCAGGGAGCATCGGGGCCGTATCGCGTCGATCTCCGCCTCGTTTGCAGTAGCCGCAACAAGCGAAGCCGACACCGGATCGATCGGAATCGGCAAGGACAGACACTTGTCCATCTCGTACGTGTAGCGCACCCGCTGACACTTGCTGCACTGCATACGCTGCTCCATCACCATCTCCATTATATCAGACGGGTGAGTCTGCTGCTGCACGTTGCCGGCAGTGGCGCTGCTGCTGCTAAGATGCACGTGCCGTTTCATCTTCTCCAGGAGGTAGAGCAGATACTCCTGAGCATCCTGCTGGGCGCCGGTGGAGAAGTCAGGGTGCTGCTGGGCGTACACCTTCTTGAAGAGACGGGGGCAGATACTGTTGGTGAGATCGTGGCCTTCCCGGCTGAACTCACCGGAGAGCAAACCGGCCGCCACGCGCTCCGTCTGGCAGTGGTGGCAGTTGTACGGATCCGCAGTGCACTGCGCCTGATGCGGGGTTGACTTGCCCGGAAAAAAGGAGTGCTGGAACGGGCTCAGAGACATAAGGCACTGTACAACGGATGCGAGGTAGCAGCTGTTTCCAATGTTCTCGATGCCAGTGTGGCCCGGGCCGTAGGATGATGTCAAGGACACGCCCGCCTCGGTGATCTTGTTGAAGTCAAACTGCGAAGAGTAGTCGTACTCGAGCTCACCCATCGTCTTAGCAGTCTTCTTGGCAGTTTGTACGTCAATGCCAAAGTGTGCCATATGGGCTGCGAAGTGTACATCATCAACGTCGTCATCGCACGCGTAGCAATAGTAGTCGGCTCCCCGAGCAGTGATGGTGCCAAGCTTGACACACGCCGGGTGTCCTGTCAGCTCGTAGTGCTGTAGTGCATGGCCCTGGCCTCCTGCCTCGGGACGAGGACAACCGATTGCACCGCACGTGACGCACATCCAGTTGTTTACGTGGCATTCGCACATCTCGACGGAGCAGACATCGTCGGAAGTGGGTGGACAAAGCGCAAAGGGACTCGCCAGCTGTTCGAGGCACACTAAGTGAGGGCATTGCGGCTTCTGCAGGCGGCCCAGACCGCCATCCACAGCACTATCCTGCGCGCCTGGCTCCGGCGCGTTGATGATGCTACTGTATGCCTCCACGGCCAGGTCTGGTACTTGGGCAAACTGCACCTGGCAATCCGCGCAGCACACCGCAGTTTCATACTCCGCTGGGGCCACAACGCCAAGATAGTTCACATCCTTCACCTCAGCCGTTTCCTTTGCAGGGAGTTTCTTGACGGTTGTGTACATGGCGTGCGCCCCATGGACCGCCATGTGCTTCTCCAGGTGCTCGCAACATAGGCCCGCGTGGCATGCCATACACACATAGACGCCGTCGCCTTGACGGCAGGTACGGCAGCAGTACGCGCACTCGTCGCGGTGCACTGTCTTTCCTGGGAACGGGGTGACGATGGCAGAGTCACTCCACGCGTGAGGACACGCCTCCTGCGACACAGGGAACGGCATCGTGCACGTGCAAGCTAAGAGCTCCGCTGGTAGCGCACAAGGACAAAAAAACAGGGATAAACGCAGACAGAAGTGAAAAGAAACTTGACTGAAAAGGTGGGAAAACGGGGTGAAAGGAAAAGCATGCACATGTGGAAAGTAGCGAGAAGATGTGTTTCGGCCGCACGGGTGAACGCGCGATGAAATGAAAAAGGTAAAGTCAGCATGCAGCCACGTGCGACACACACGCCGAGAGAGGGTAGCAGAACGATTGACAGTGCCAAAACGGCGAAGATGGCATGAAGAATGAGGTGACCCTGGGAAGTAGTGGAAGACATCCTGCACCACTGTTGGGGGAGCCAGCATGAAGGTGTGAAGGCAAGAAGGTCGGCTGCCTCACCAAAACAGTTGAACATATACGCAGTCGACAGGCATACCCACCCGCAATTGTGAGCACTCCCATTTATATAATTAGAGCGAGAGCCATTGCAACGGCTGTCTCCCTGCGGTATACTTTTCTTTCACACTTGCTAAAAGCCTCTGTGCGGTTGTTTTCTCAACGTAAACAATCAAAAAGAGAGAACAGGTTCTTCTTTTCTTAGCACGTGACTTCTCCGCTACGGAACATGAATCAAAACTACGCTCTACCGGGTCTGCCACACACACCCCATCGAGACGTCCGAAGCAGCGCTACAGACGCATTACAGCAACGCGCCAACACAGTCATCGGAGCACGGCCTCTGACTCAGAATCTACCCCTCCACCTGGATCGCAGGTTTCCACACAGAGCACCTCCTAGTGGTGATCCTGCTCCCTCACCACCACGCAGCGAGGACCGGGAATGGGATACCTTACAGTCTCGCTGGCACTTCACCTATCACATGGGTGGTACGAACGTGTTCTCTGTTGCAGTTCGCTCCCGCCCAACGCCGTCCACCACATGACCGCCAACATCAGTAGCGGTAAGCCACTCTGACCTCGCACGTTGCCGCTAGGTGGTCCTGTCACCACCACAAATGAGTTGACATTGGCAGAAACGGAGGTTCTCCGTGATTTATCCACACCAAGTATACGGTAGCGGATTCTAAGGTGCCATGCATCGAGAGGTGTGTCCCCCCTCCACATGCATACATAGACTCCATCGAGGGAGAGTGGAGAAACAACGACAAAAAAGGGCGCAGAAGCTTGCAGAAACAGACGATGGGTGCTGATAGGACCCTGCGAGTACGCAGATTATTGAGAGAGGACAACAGACGAAACGCGCTTCAGGGCAACAGTATGCGAAGCGAGAGAGCAGGCAAGAGAAAGCGTCCGGTGGCGAAAACGGGTGGGGTTCGGGGAATAGCGAGGAGGGGACGAAGGCGAAAATGGGCACGACAGCAAACAAGAAAGATGGAGCGAGGGCGTTCGAGCTTGTGCAAGAGGATAAGGGAAGCACGACGAAAAGGCGTACAAGAGCCGGCTGCTAGGGCAGAGGGAGGGGGACGGGGATGCGGAGGCCATGAGTAGATCATCGCCGTTACGACCAAAACTTGCTACTTCGCTTTCTCAATAGAAAAATATGCAATAGGAGGGGGAAAAGATAATATGTATGAGAGCAGAGAGCGAAGAAGCATTCCTTCGGTGAAAAGCAAAAGGAGCAGTCGTGGAGCGCAGCACAGAAAAGAGGAGGAGCTGGGTGGGGATTCCGGGTAGACGTCACCGTGATGCTACACTGAAAGCACCAGCACATAACGGGAAGACGATAAACGAGGGAGCTGGGAGAACGACAATATGTGCATATAATGCACTCTCTGTTCCCACAATCCCCAAACTCCATACCGCGCCTCTCTCACACACTGTGTGTGTGCATGTGTGTGTGTGTGTGTGTGTCCCTTTCACTTCTGCTTAGCACCTCGCCTGCCTCAGTGTGGGACAGAAAAAAAAAAATACAGGGAGAGAGACAAGCAACTGCGTCTTGGAGAATGTGACGCGAGAAATGTAAAACTGCGTGCCTAAAAAGTTTTTTTTTCCGGTATACATGTGGGTGGGTGGGGGAGAGAAAAGGGACACTAGTTTGTCTTAGCCACAAACAGATCCTGAGAGGCCGGCATAAGCGCACCTTCAGGGAGTAGGCAAGGTACGACACCCTCTGACCGTTCCATTCCTCTTCTCATTTTTCACACGCAACTACCAGCCAAACAACAAGATATCACATCCGGTGAGGGAGCAAGAGGACAGTATGTGTGCAGGCGAGAAAGAGTCTATCAGGTCAAATAGTGCAATAATAAATCAAAGTGGGATTATCCAAGGCAACATAGTCCCAGCGCATCCACCAAGCTAACAAGAGAACTGAGAGGCGTTCTTTGCTGTGTACAGGATGGGAGATGGCAGGGACGGACATAAAAGAACAGTCAGAGAGCAGCATCGTACACGTTTGGGGTAAATAAAAAGGGAGTCCGCACAGAAGAGAAACCACAACGTGAGGCAAAAGGTGAAGGGCGAAGCAGCTGAGTGACACATCCAACGCGCAAAGGGATACAGCATAGCAAGCACAAAGCACAGCACATAAATAAAAGTAACAGTAAGAAAGTAGGCAGTGGAGCAGCGTCATTATACGTTCATATTCTTCTGACGCCTTTATCCCACTCTTCATGTGTGTCAGGCGGCAGAGGGAAAGAGGGGGGTGCGGAGCGCTCAAAGTCCCTGTTGTCTCTTTGTCTGCTGCTCATACGATGAATTTTCTGGTTTCTTCCTTCTGTTCCCCAATTCCATTGATGGCCTCTCACTCGTCTGCCCTTCTGTTTGTTACCCTCGAGGAAAGTAATGTTGGGCATGCTTGCCATCCTCACTCTAATCCACCTGAAAGAAGCGAGAAAAGTAGAGTGCGACGCGGGGATGCCACAAGGAACCCCTTCATTTGTTTTGAAACCGAGGTTCGCGCTTCTCCACAAACGCGGTCATGCCCTCTTTTCTATCGAAGGTAGAGAATGTGGAGTCGAAGGCCATAGACTCGTAGGCCAAACCAGCTGTTAACAGCGTCTCCTGAGATTCGTTCACAGCCATCTTGGCCAGTTTCACCGCAATCTGGCTGTAGCTTGCGATCTTCTTCGCCATGGAGGTAGCCGTCGGCATCAGCTCCTCGTGTTTCACCACGCGCGACACAATCCCTGCTCGCTCCGCCTCAGCCGCCGTGTACGTGTTGCCCAGGAGAATCCACTCCATGGCACGCGCCTTTCCAATCACGCGCGTCAGACGCTGTGTGCCGCCTAGTCCTGGAATGGTGGCCAGCTTAATCTCCGGCTGTCCAAACTTCGCCTCTTCGCTTGCGATAATGATGTCACAGGACAGAGCCAACTCGCACCCACCACCGAGAGCGAAACCATTGACCGCCGCAATAATCGGCTTCCCGATAGTACACATGCGGGTTAATGGTTGGAAATCTTTTAGCGCAATGGCCTCAGAAAAAGTTCGATCCTTCATCGACTTGATATCAGCCCCCGCGACAAATGCTCGACCCTCGCCCGTGATGATGAACGCGGAGCACGAGGGGTCCTTGTCATATTTTTCCAGGTTTTCCATGATGCTCTCCGACACGGCCCTGTTAAGTGCATTAAGCTGGGTGGGGCGGTTGATCGTTAATGTGACCACAGGGCCCACCTGACACACCTTCACCACAGGCTGCGCGGCGCAGCGAATCAAGTGGGAGTAGCGGAACATCACCGATAGAGTGAGGACGTGAAAAACACTCGATTAAGCGTTGCGGAATGCGGAGAAGGGAGAAAGGGGATCTCGCTCAGACTTATGTAGACTTGCTGATAAAGCAGCTTCACACGTGCGCCAGCCTTCGGTAGGTGTGGAAGGCGAGGGAGAGAGCGTGCACAAAAGGAGCGACAGACTAAAAACTAAAGTGGATAAGAACAAGCGAGTCAACAGCATGTGCTAAAGGGTGAAGAGGAACACGGAGCAAACAAGAAGTTGTGTGAGTACAGCAACAACCAGAAGATGCAGGGGGTGGAGAAGATGGATGTAGAAGGCTTCAGATGTGTCGAGTTGATCGTGCCCGGGCGCACCGATACAAGCACTGCACCGGAGTGCAGAATGGGGGATAGACCGAATGGAACGCGAGTCCTATTGATCTCTTCGCTGCAGCCAAGGTCACCTCCGTTGGGTGAAGACCACTTGCGAGAGAATACGGTTCCCTACAGTACAAAGTGTGGGACCACATCCCCTATTCCCTTCAAACGCGTACACACTTGTGGCCAATAACTCACAGTGGAGGGTCGGAAGCAGAACAGTACGCAGGGTGGAGGAGGGACGATGAGGAAGAAGGGATTTTCTCTCAGTATGCATGTGTGTGTGTGTTTGTGTGTTTGTGTGTGTCTTGCTTGCTGAGTGTTGTGTTTTCGGAGCTGTCCAGGGTGAAGCAAGATAACCAAAGCGAAAACACACAGAAATAAACAGATCCACGCATCAACGCACGACGGCAACCACGTAAGAAAAATAAAGCAACACCTACGCGAGTAACGAAATTTCAAACGGAGAAGAGGGAAACGGGCACTGCGAGAGAACAACACACACACACAGGGACGTACCACAGACCAAAGAGAACAAAGAGAGCAAAGCCTTATATATCTATAGCCATATATATATATATATATATATATATATATGAAAGAGAGATTTTCTTGTGTGCATCTGCGGAAGTGGAGGTCGGGCAGGGGGACAAGGAAGAAGAGACTCGAAGAGAGGCCAAAAGTGGGAAAACAAGAGAGAGAGGAAACACAGGTTCCACAAAGTGAAAGTGTAAGTATTGGCACCTCTTTTTTTATCGTTCTCGTTACTGTCTCTTTCGAGGAAGAGGGGAGTAAGGCAAAGCACGGAAGGAAAAGGGCAGAGACAGAACAGACAGCGAGAGGGCGGAAAAGATGAAAGAGACAGGGGGAAGGGGAGAAGAGGGGGAAAACAAGAAGGAATGCGGGAGAATGAGGCCGGCTCATACATCCAATCTGAACGAGATGAAAGGGGACACAGTATAAGCTGGTTCAAATCACCCGCTCCGTAAGACCTCGCGGCGCATTCGCTGCGCTGATACATAAAATAAAAAAGGGGAGGAGAGTACGGCGAACATATCCTTTTTGTGTTCGCTCGGTATCCTACAAGAAACGCCCTTGTAGGAGTCGGCGTGCAGTAACTGCTGGGTGGTGGTAGTGTTTCTGCCTTGACATCCAGCGTTACCCAATCTTGCTCTTCACCCGGTATAGCACCGTGAGTTTAATGTGTACTGTAATATATGCACAGAGAAGGCTCCGTACTCTGTCGAAAACCCGACGTAGGTGGAGAAAGAGTGGGGATCCACCAAAAGAAGGGGAATAGCAACATGTAGAGAACGATATTGCGTAGTACGCCTGTTTCACTCGTCAGCGCACGCACCGTGCATGAAACTTGGCGCAATGCGCCCTTCTTCCTCGTGTGCGCATGTGTTCGTGTGTTTCAACGCCTCAAAAAGGGATAAGGGGGGCATGAGTGTATATAGCCTCGAAGGTCTTCGTCTGAGAGGTCGAGCTAGAAGGGAACAAAGTGAAACCGAAACGAAATCGCAGGGAAAAAAGGGGGCAAAATAACGCATCGTCCTCGTGCTCGAACAACAGACGCACTCACGTACGCCATCCCCTTCTTTTCCTCTCCCCCGTTACAGAAGGATATAGAAAGGGTAGGTAGGGAGGAAGGGATGGAAAAGGTGGAACTTGCACGCCGATATTAGTAAGCAAAACGTAAAGCAGAAGGAAAACAACCTCCGCGAACAAGCACAAAAGTCTTATTCCTGTATCCTACACGCATGTCCGCAGTAGCGTGTGCCAGGATCCCGAGAAACAACAGATAGGGGGTGAGTGGTCACATTGGAAGAGAGGTGTGCTTCATCTGAGAACGCACGTGGGAGAGAAAGTCATACCTGTGTGAATCTGCTGCCTTGTACATGGCATTACCGCAGCAGCCCTTCCTACCCAAGAACAACAAAGAAGGATGAAAAGACGACAGTCATAAATAGCAGACTAGAGTTCAGCCTAGGAGTAGGGCAAATTCATGCAAGAAAAAGAACGACAAAAAGGGGAAAACAGCCGACGAATACAAAGCTACCAGCATTGAAGAAAAGTGATGCATGGGACCTTTGTTGTAACAGAGAAGCAGATATGAGGCAGAAGTGAAGACACTACGCCATTCACCGCCACTATAGCACCATTCTGTCAAGCTGAGCCTTTACATCCTTCTCCAGAGACTCCTGTGATCGAGCCACTTCTTTCTCCTTCTGTGCATTGTTATTTATGAGAAGGGTCATCTGCTCCACTGCCATCTTGACCATCGCCACAGCACTTTCGGTGGTTACCCCATCGAAGAATCGGTGCTGAAGCAGCTCTGCGCACGTTGGGCGGATATCCGGGTCACGCTCGAGGCACTGCTTCACAAAGTCCCTCACGTCATCGGAAAACGCACCGGACTTAGGAAGCGTCGGCGTGCTTCCGTTGGCCATCTTGTCGAGCAGCTGATAAAGGTTCATCTCTTCTGGCGGCGCCCAGGGGTTCTTGCCGGTGACAGCACCGATCATGGTGAGACCCAGTGACCAGACATCGCTGCTAAAACCGTACATGCCTTGCTCCAACCTTTCAGGGGCCATGAAGCACATGGTGCCAACGTACGTTGATGAAACAGCCAGCGTTTGAATCAGCTTCGACACACCAAAGTCAGCTATCTTCACATGTCCGGTTTCGCTGATGAGCAGGTTGCTCGGTTTCAGGTCACGGTGCAGGACACGCTTGACATCGTGCAAGTAAACCAGACCAGACACCACCTGGAAGAAGACTGCCTTCAAGAGTGCCTCATTGAGCCCGCCCCAAAACAGTCCGAGGTCCTTCACTGTGTACGGCATCCACTCCATCGGGATCACAATGGCGTCATCCTCGGCATCCCAAAAGGCACCGTAGTTGTTCATCACATACGGAGATTCGCCTCGAGCCATAAAAACCTGCAGCTCACGATCCACCTCGTCTCTGTGTGCCTTGGACGAGATGGGGATACGCTTCAAGGCAATCGAAGTGCCACTTTTGAGGCGCACGAAAAAGACGTCACCGCTCGCTCCAGCACCGACGTTGCGTTTGGACGAGTAGTCGATGTCATCCTTCTTTACAGTGCTCGGCAGCTCGCGGCCGTCTTTCGTGTACATGCCAGCCTCATTGAAGAGGAATGCACGGAACTGCAGAGAGTTGTTGCTGTTAATTTGATAAGACTTCGAGTCCTGCTGAAACTTTTCCACAACTGCTGCATCGAGAGCGAGAGGGGGTCGATTCTTCATTGCTATAAAAAAGTAGCTATTATTGTTGCTTGTTGTAATCAACGATCCAGTGATTGGAAAGCCTGTTTACTAAGCGGTCATTTTTTGAGAAAAAGAGAAAAGAAAGAAAATTTTCCGAGAAGCCACAACGACGGCACAGTCATGCGTTGGGAAGGGAAGAACTTCTATTTCTCATTGGAGCTGCTCGCAAATTGTACGTTAAGTCTGTGTTCTCAGCACTTGCCCGACTGCCTGACGCGAAGCACAGATATATACATATATAGTAGTACAGACGTCTCCAATAGCACTCGCGAAAAGGGAAGAGGGTCCCTGTCTTTGACTACATATTGTGAAGGATACAAGTAAAGACACATATGACTCAACTATTTCACGTCGGGGACCTACCGTGGCTTTGCACGCGGAATCAGAAGGCAGAAAAGCAGAGACTTTTTCATTTTGCAATGACTGGGAGCCAAGCAAGCACATAGCGATAAGTTGAAAAGTCACGCAAAAAAAAACTAGCGAAAGCACAAAGACTTGAGACCAAGCATTAAGCAGTAAACAGCGTGGAGCAACGGCATCACCCTCAGAATCTCCCTCAGCTAAACAAATCGTCGAGATTCACCGGCCCGCTTCCAGGCTCTTCAGTCGGCAATCTTACTTCTACAGATGGGATCGCTAGCGATGGAGTGGCAAGAGGAGATGAGGCAGCAGGTAATGCGTTTGTATCTCCGCTAAAAGAGTTAATTGACGTGCTCGTCTCCACACCTGCCTCAGTGGCTGTTCCCCTCTGTTCTTGCAAAATCCTTCGTTTCTCCTCTGACAATTGATGAGACACTTTCTGCGAGTTCTTTATGGACATCAGGTTCTCTGCTATCGCCTTCCCACTGGCCGACATCTCACTGAAAAGCTGGCCAAGCTGCACAAAAAATACATTGCACGACGCCCAGCCGGTCATCGATGACTGCTCAAGGGCGAAATGAGTTGCCATCATGGCATTTCCGAGAGAATCGATGTACTTCCTACCAAAACTTTCGAGTGCCTCCGCTTCCTTCATGCAGTTGAGTTCTGCGTATCGTACAGCTGGATCTTCTCTTGATGTAGCGCCAGACATAGCATGCAAGACCTCATTCTCCTTCACCTGAAGGCGACGACGCTGGCGGTCAAAGTCTGCGAGCGCAGCCGCAACGTCGCATGACGTGTCTGCATCCACTTTTTCTATTTCCTTTATAGCAGTGCGTGTCAAATCCACGCATGTAGTTTTTGAGGCACTGAAATCCTCGACAAACCCTCTCAACTGACTGCCCGACTCCTGAATGTGCCGAAAATACTTTTCAAGTTGCGGAAGATATGAGTCGCTGGCATTAGCACGATCGTTAACTTCCATATCACAGCAACGATGAAACTGCTCAAGGGTACCCAGTAGCCGGTGGATCTTTCCCATCAGCTTCTCAGTTTCTCCCGAAATTTCTTCGAAGTCGTCAACAAGCTGCAGCAAACAGCGGCGAGTCTCGCTTACAGCTATGGAGCGCTTCTCGTATTCCTCATCTCTGGTGCGCTCGAACACACCAAAAAGTGACAGAAGGGATAGTTTTCCTGTGCTTACGAGATGTTGCAAACCATTCTCGCCTCTGAACCTTCCCAGTGATGCGCCAAGTGTATAAAGTAGATGCTGTACGCCACGTGTAGTTTGCTGAAGATTCATCCTGTCTAAATGTGGTGCGTGTAGAAAGATACAATGGAAACATTAACACGACTCTACTCCCCTGTCCAGATATATTTTTGTCTTTTGTTTTTCTAGTGAGAAGTACCATGGGGTGTAAACAGGGCCAAGCACATACAGCGGTTGAGATCACAAGCTAAAAAGCCTGACTGCAAGGAAAGAGAACGCGGCCAAGAGCAGCTGCCGACAAACGCCTGCTCGCAAGGTGCTGTGGACAAAGTTGCTCGCAGACCTCTTGTCCAACAGGCATCTAAGGTGATACAGCTCTAGACTTTTTGAATACTCTCGCTGAGATACCAAGAGTGAGAACTTATCTTTGTTTTTTTTTAACTCTTCTTGCATTAACCTTCTTCTCATGGTGTTTACTGCCCCATCGTCAGTGTCTAGTCCGCCTCGACCGCCAAGAACGGGTTCTGATAAATGGTGTCGAGAGCCTCGGTAACCTCCATCACGTCTTCCGGATCTGAAGAGAAGTTCTCCGTGAAAAAGGCAAAAAACGAGTCAGTGCGCGCACGCTCGGTGCCAGGTTTCCACTTCACTGGATCCAGAGAGGTTGTTTTCATATCATTATCGACCTCTCGTGAGATCACACCATCCTCGATAAACATGTTCTGACGGAAAGTAAAGATGATCTTTCGGTACAGTTTACTCTCGCTGACACGGGTCACCACTTGAAAATCCGTGACAGCTCGTATGATCTTGGGATCAATGGTGCCGTTCAGCAGCGCCGAGATTGGTGTCTCGGGAGACGACAGCACGCCTGACCAGAAGTTCGTAACACCCTTCAGAAGCTCACGCCGCTCTATTAACAGAGGCTCCATCTTGCTGCGGTACTCAAGGCGTAGGGCCGTCGTCTCCTCATCACATTTGCGATCAATGCTGGCCAACTCATCAGTGAATTTGGAGATCGCCTGTACGGCATTTTGCGAAAGCTCCATTGTTGCCAAACAGAAAAAAGAGAGGGTTCGATATCAAGTTGCTTTCACCTTTACGTGGAGAAAAAAGTAAGCGGAGGACGAGGCCTGGGAGAAGTGTACAAGAAAAGTGCAGCAAGGAGCACAAGGAGTAGATAGGAGGACATGCAATCATTAGTTTCCGCCCCCCACACCTCGCCTCATCAATTGCGTTCAAATAACAAGTCTACGACTGCTCTTCTCGTTAACTTCATATTGCGAGGTGCATAATCTCTTCAACGACAGTAACTTTACTTTGTTTACAGTATCTAAACACTCAAGCATGCATCTCCTTTTGTTTTGCTCCTTTGTGCGATCGTCAAGATACTGGAAAGGATATTCGAAGGAGCAGGGTGCGATCACGCTTGAGGAGCACCTCAGATAAGCTTGGCACACGCAACACCAATCTTGCAGGCATGTCGAATGCCGTTGTATAGAAGCGGATAGGCAGGGGCTTGATCAGCACCGTTCTGCTCCCCTAGCTCTTGGTGATGCTTCTCCTCATCTCTAAACTTCACAATATAGTTTTTCACATCTGCCCACGCTTCCTTCTCGACTGCGCTCTCTTTGATTTCAGCACACTTGTCTTCTAGTACCTCGAGTTCGCGGAGCTGGTCATTATAGTGGTTGAAAATAGTGATTTCAACAGCTGCGTGGCAGCACATCATTGCGTTCTTACCCAGTACTGCTGTCCCAGCACCCAATACAAACGCTCCAAGTTTAAAAAGAGGATCGAGTGAAGTGGTCCGCACACCGTGCCGCTCTGCAAGTTCAGACATCACTCGCTGGTGAACAAGTTCGTCGTCCAGGATTTCTCGTGTGATTGGAAACGCATCGTCAAGTGGCGACATCCACTCGAGCTGGTACCTCGCAATACGAACAGCTGCAACCTCACCTGCGTGATCCACGCGCACAACTTCGTCAATCTTCTGTTGCTTTAAAGGAATCGCAAAGACGGGCCCAAGAACGAGCAGCGACGGGCGAAAAAGAGATTTCATCGTTGACGACTATGCATGGTTCCTATATGGAAGAGGAGTGTAAAAGGATAGAGAGCGATAAGAAGTGAAAGTATTATCACAGTTGAGTAAGTGAGTATTTCAACACTCGATGCGATCGAGTAGTTCTTTCTTTCCGCACAGATTAGAGTCAGCGTGCAACAAGGGGGCGAGGACTTCAAAGCCGTATTGCCCACAGCAAGAAAGCAGTGCCTGTGGGGAACATGGCAGCAGGTGCGACTGCCTGGGCAACATTTTCCAAGGACAACTGCAGAGGGGTGTCACTTCATGTGAAAAGACAGTGCCACATTCTCATTACAAATAGCAGTGGAAAACTGTGTATCGTGAAAGGAAAGAACTAGTTCGGACAACTTAACTTCCCCCCCCCCTCCCTTTTAAGAGGGGAAACGCACAAAACAAGGAAAAGCAAGAGTATCTAAACCTTCACGACCTGTTGTGTGCCCCAATCACAAGGCAGGTGCTAACAATATGTACAGAAGAGCTCGGGGGGGGGGGGGTTGGTACCAGTCGAAAAACAGGCATATATAACGGTGGTGGAAGTCTTTCTCAACACCATAAATGCTCACTTGTGCCCTTGAATTAGTGTTTTTTTTAGCTTTTTGAAGTCAAAAGGAAGGCTCTTGTCTTGGATCCAGAACAGTGAGAACTAGAGTGGTCTAAAAGGTCTCTGCAGCTCCAGCTTTTAGTTTGGCCGATGGTGGATTTTGCCGGCCACCTTTTTTTTTCATCAGTTAAACTCTTCCCCGAGAAACTGGAATGTTAAGAAACCTATAGACTGTCAATGGCAAGTGTAGGTGGCAACTTTGAAGGTCAGAACCCAGCATGTTTGTGAATAGTCTTTTGTTTTCCAGCGCAGAAACATGGATGTGATGCCTCTCTCCAGCCTTTGTTGCTTACTGACAGCTTTTGTTGTGAAATCTTGTAGCTCAAGCTTCTCCTTCCTGAAAAATGACCTTTGCAGTTTAAAGTGCAAGATGCCTAGGAGGTTTGATTTTCTAACCAGTACCTTTTACACCTTTATCGCAGCTTATGTGTTCGGCAATTTTCCATTCAACAGAATGCTTCTCTTCAAAATACAATACAAAAGGTAACCTGATGGAGTGTGCAGCTGTTCTGTTCATATGCCTGTAATAATTACAGTGCCTTGTTTATGACGCTAACAGAACCACCCCATACACAGCTGTATGTTCATAGTGAAGTCATCGAATATCCTTACGTCTGTTAATGGGATCTTGCCACATTTTGACGAAAGCATAGCGTCTCACTAGTTCTCTGCAATATATATATATATAT
This sequence comes from Leishmania tarentolae, assembly GCA_033953505.1. Taxonomy (NCBI): domain Eukaryota; phylum Euglenozoa; class Kinetoplastea; order Trypanosomatida; family Trypanosomatidae; genus Leishmania; species Leishmania tarentolae. The sequence continues at coordinate 1,011,280 of CP119853.1, forward strand.
ATATATATATATACAGAAAAGTGAGCAAAAAAATACCTCTTCGTCAGTCCTACTCATTCCGAATAACTAGTAAAAACCTCTCATTCTCTTCATATCCTCGTTCATTTGTTCCTGTTGCATATTATTGTTTTGTGCTGTGGCGTCCAGAAGCCCATTTTTTCGTCTTCTCGCAAGCAATTATTTCTTAGCGTCAAAATGACGACCATGATGTCTGAGCACGTTGTGAAGGTGGCGAAGGATTTTGTGAACTTTATGAATGAGGCTATCACCCCATTCCACGCAGTGCAAACAGTTGCCACAATACTGAAAGATGCCGGGTACACACAGCTTGAGGAGGGAAAGGTTTGGCCAGAAATTACTCCCGGGGGCAAGTACTACTTGACGCGCAATGGCTCCAGCATCATCGCATTTTCAGTCGGAGGAAAGTTCAACCCAATGAATGGTGTAAAGATTGTTGGCGCACACACGGATTCCCCTAATTTTCTTCTGAAACCACGCACGAAATCTACAGTCGCTGATTACCAACGTGTTGCGGTACAATGCTATGGTGGTGGTCTGTGGCACTCGTGGTTTGATCGCGATTTGACAGTTGCAGGCCGTGTTATAATTTCGAGAGGACGCCTGGAGCAAAAAATCGTCAAGATCGACAAGCCTATCATGCGAATCCCAAATCTCGCTATCCATTTGACCTCTGCCAAGGATCGCGAAGCGTTTTCTCCCAACAAAGAGTCTCATTTGATTCCTATCATTTCTACGCAGATGGCCGCAAAGATTGCGGAGTGCGATGACAAGGATGAAACAAATCCGAATCAATGCGTTTCGTTAATGAAAGCGATTGCCAACGTTGCAGGATGCAGCCCGGAAGAAATTATTGATTTTGATTTGAGCGTAATTGACACTCAGCCAGCGGTGATAGGAGGAATTCATGATGAGTTTATCTTCTCGCCTCGCCTCGACAATCTGATCTCGTGCTATTGCGCTGTGAAGGCTATTGTTGAATCTGACTCGTTGGAGAATGATACGATGATGCGCATGGTGTGCTTGTTTGATCACGAAGAGTGCGGCTCTGGCTCGTCGCAGGGTGCTGCCGGCTCGATCGTTCCTGATATTATTGAGCACATTGTAAGCAACAAAACTCTACGCGGGACATTGGTCGCGAATTCATTTTTTCTGTCCGTCGATGGCGCGCATGGGTGTCACCCGAACTACACTGACAAGCACGAAAATGCTCATCGACCAGTTCTTCATGGAGGACCTGTTATCAAGTACAACGCAAATGTTCGTTATGCTACAAACGGATTGACAGCAGCTGTAGTAAAGGATATGGCGAAGAAGGTTGACGTACCTATCCAAGAGTTTGTGGTGCGAAATGACTCTCCGTGTGGATCCACCATTGGACCTATCGTCTCTTCTCTCACTGGTATAAAAACTGCGGATATTGGCAATCCTATGATCAGCATGCACAGTATCCGGGAGATGTGCGGTACTGTTGATGTCTACTATATGAAGAAGCTGATTGAATCCTTTTTTGTCAATTACGAAAATCCGCACGAGTAATCGGCAACAAACAATATGCAACAGTCGAGGCAGCTTTCTTTTCCGTGTGACCAACTGATCTTTTCTTTCGTGGTGTAGTGATAGCATAGTGGTAGTTCTCTGCTTCAAGTTTCCTGAATTAGCTCGTTTCTTGAAAACATAGTGAGTCACTGCGCTGCCATCAACTTCTGCTTGCCTGTAACAAGGAGCAAAAACTTCTAAAATGGTAAATACGATGAAAGTGCGATGACTCCAGCCCTTTTCATTCCTCACTGTTGGTATTTTCTTTTGCCATGCAGGTTCACTTCCACTTGAGAAAATGGGGGATTGGTAGAAAAGATGTGTACAGTGGCAAGTGTTCCAACTGTGTGCGGGAGAAGTTGGTGCAGAATTTACCTTTTCTTTTTCTTATTGTTCTACGACGGTTTCAGCTGTTTTTCTTTGCTTCTATCGGAAAAAGGATTTTGAGATTCGCGCTCTGTGGGTTAATAGTCACGGTGGTAACGCTACTGATTTTTGATCACAGATTGGCCAAATAAGGCTACTTGGGGCGGTAGCAGAGCGCGATCAACCCAGCGTCGCTACATTTTCGAGTCAGAAGACCCCAATTTTTCGGGACAGGGAACTTTCCAGTAAGCCAAGGGGGGCTTGGTTCCTATGGGGCAGCTTCTTCTGAACGAGGAAACATCAGAGGGTGAACTATAAGTTGCAAGAGAAGCTTTCTCTTCTAGCGTTGCACTGCTTGCACGCCGTCTTTCGAACATGCTGTTGGCGACTTTCTATTTTGGATCCACTTGCTCCTTCTACTCATCTCTGTTGTTGGACACGAAATGCACTTTGGTTTTCATATTCAACGAATTCCTCCCCACATACGAAACCTATATAACACCACCGAAATTTCAATACTACCAACACCATCGTAACAGTTCCTAGACGTTCGACAAAATGGGCCGCTTTAAGCCTCTCGCCGTGAAGAAGAAGTACGCAAAGAAGATGAATCAGAACAAGCCAGTTCCCTACTGGATTCGTCTGCGTACTGGCAACCGCATCAAGTGGAACGAGAAGCGCCGCCACTGGCGCCGCACCAAGCTGAACTACTAAGCTTTTTTATTTACAGGAACAAGTATTTTATTATTTTGTGCCATGTGACTGATTTTATTTAAATTCAAGCAAAGGAACTCTTTACAAAACAATATGCAAAGCTTTCTACTGTTGATCCCATTGAAGCTTTCCCATTCATGGGAGAGCTGTCTCTTGGTCATGGCAGTTTCGATGGAGACAATGTCGGTGTACAACTAGAAAAGGGCTGATGCTATGCATTTCGAGCTTCTCGTGTTTACCAGCCGCATCCCGCATTTTGAGCGCATGGAAGGTAGTGCAAATATGTTCTTCACTATTACGATAGCTCTTCATCCGATCTCACTTCTCGTGTTGCTATAACATTTCTTCGCGTTTACTCTATAATGCGTATTCCTGCAGCATTTCTGGTACCCTACTTCATTAACATTGCTAGAGAAGAAATTATCACCAAGACCTGCTGTCATTTATACGATATACACAAATTCTCCGAAACGGGCAATGACCAGTGCAGCGGATTCTTCATCACGCGTGCAGGTTTCTGTTCGTGTCCGCCCCTTAGGAAAAGGAGATCACAGCAACACCAAAGTTGTAGTGCACAGCGCCGAAGGCGGCAGCGTTGTTGTGGATGACGAGCAAAGAACAAAGCGTGTGTACCACTTCGATCATGTATTCAGCGGTGAGCAGGCGGAGGTGTTCGAAGCTATCGGGCGGCCGATGCTGGAGGAGGCCTACAAGGGCTTCAACGTGTGCCTGTTTGCGTATGGACAGACGGGTAGTGGAAAGACGCACAGCCTGCTTGGGGACATGGAGAGCGAGGAGCGCGCGGGCGTGGCGCCGCGGTTTGTGCGGTGCCTGTTCGATGAGGCGCAGCGGATGGTAGAAGAGGACAGTGACCTGACGATCAAGGTATCGTTGTCGATGATCGAGGTGTATATGGAGAAGGTGCGCGACCTGCTTGCTCCACGGCAGCGCGGGCAGGAGCCGGAGTCGCTGGAGATCCACGAGGACCCGAGTCGGCGCGTGTACGTGCGTGGTGCGAGCGTGCATCAGGTGCTGAGCGCTGAGCGGATGGTAGAGTTGCTGCGGAAGGGCAACGCGAACCGGCAGACGGCGGAGACTAGGATGAACGAGACGAGCTCGAGGTCGCACGCGATCATGCAGATCTCGCTGTCGCAGGAGTTTTCGTGCGTGGAAAAGAAGGACCTGGAGTGCGTTGTGTCTCTGGTGGACCTTGCGGGGAGCGAGCGGCAGACGAAGACCGAGTCGGGCGGGCAGCAGTTCGAGGAGGCAAAGAAAATCAACCACTCACTGCTGATGCTAGGGCGCGCGCTGAATTCCTTCAGCGATCGCAAGGGCAACGATGCCTTCATCTCGCTACGCGAGTCGAAACTGACGCGGCTGCTGTCGGAGAGCTTTGGCGGGAACAGCAAGACGTGGATGCTGGCGACGGTGGCGCCCACGGCCTTCAACCTGACGGAGTCCGTCTCCACTCTGGACTACGCAACCAACGCGATGGCGATTACAAACAAGGCGAAGGTGAACAAGAGTTCAAAAGACTTGGAGTACAGGGACCTGGCGAGATTGCGTGAGCACCTCGATGGGTCTGTAGCACGTGAGAAAGGTTGTATTGAACGCTACGACGCTCAAGTTGCGGAGTTGAGGGCGCAAATCGAGGCTCTTAGTCGAGAACTGTTGGTTCTGAACGATTCACAGATGGAGGTGGAGTTGCAGGATGCGCTTGTGGAACGCGATGCGCTTGTGTCAGAAATGGTATCGAAGCTTTCTAGCGTAGGTGTTTGGGGAACTCGAGCTCCGCTTGTGTGTTTTTGTGGCACGTGCAAAACCTCACTATGCTCTATTCCTGTTGGCTCGTACGAAGTAAGCACACTTGTGGTGCCACTGTATGATTTGGTGGGACCACCACCGTTGCTACAATGCAACCTTCACGTTCTGCTCACCGAGGCCAATGAAGTGATGGTCGTTGTAGAGCTTGTTGAACTGCACCATTTGCCTGACTTTGCTACGGATGGCGTGCGTGTTTCCATTTGGTTTGAAGGGCAGGCAAGTAGCCGGGTTGTCACTCCCATTGTCTCCTCAAACGGTGGTAACCCGAAGCTCAACTTCAAGCAAGTCTACATTTTTGGCCCCATGACAGACGAACTTCAGCGCTTCTTTTCCGCCGATGTTTTATATCTTCAAGTGGAGGGTATCACGAGTGCCGGGGACGACGGTCTGAAAAGAGACGATGCGAGGACGGCATGTCTGTCATAGGAATACGATCACCTGTTCACTACTCTGTTATTTTTTTTTTTTTTTAGCGGGGGGGGGACGCATTTTTGTGCGGGGATGCCTTGCTATGTGTGTATGTAAACGAACTCGCACGCTGATGAGCGACCTCATAGAGTTTGTAACACTGATGAAATACCCCCAGTTGCACACCAGTCTGTGACGTTTCGGAGAGCACGACTAACATGGATATCGGAGGGGCCTTTTCTATAGCTTCGTTTGTTAGCTGGCCTCACTTTCTGTTTACGTGTGACTCCAGAAACTAGAAACACAGCGTTTTTTTTTATTATTCACCCTTGAGCAAAGCGTCGATCTGCCGCTATCAGTTTTGCTCGTGTAGTCGTGGATGGCGGTGGAACGAGGGCTTTGTGTTCTCTACTCGTTCTCGCTTCGCTGTTTGTGTGCTCGTCGACTTGCACATTTTACCCAGAAAACGCACAGTAGTGCCCCTGGACAATACGTACATACAGGTTAAACTATGTTTTTTTTTCTGTGTTTTCCAGTGTGTTCATTCTGCTATAGAAAGTGCGCTAAGCTTCACTGTAGCTGGCCTGTGTGCATCAGAAAAAGGAAAGGATCAACGGTAAGGTCAGTGTTTCTGTTCCCGGAAAGTGTGCAGATCTATTTCATCGATCTCCGTACTCTCCCCAGGTACTGTCTGTGCACTGTAATTCGACATACCACGGGATTCTATGCTGCGCATTTCTTGGTTCTTGCTTCGGAAGACGTTCTACTCTCTTCCCTCCTATTTTTTTCCCAAGCAGCACATAACATTCGCTTTGTGTGCGTGCTTTTTCTGTGAGATGGCCACACATGGCAATGGAGGTCAACTCTAACAAATCTCATACGTACGTGTTGCTTCTCTACGGCCCTCTTACGTTGGTTAACTGACTCTCTTCGCCTCGTATCTCCTGTCGCCTTTTATGTTAATATCATTGTTCTTCCATGCTGATGAACGTCTATCCGCATCATGCCACAGCTTTCTCCAAAATCGTCTTCAGCCTCCGAAAGCACACCTCCGCCGAGTTTACAGCCAGTGTAGCACGTTTGTTGCTACCCACTGACACACCCTACCTGGAACGGGTGAAGTACCGAGCCCTTTTCTTGTGTCTCCCGCTGTCTGTTTTCTTTCATCTGTTTTTCTCGCCTGTTACTTTCTTCTATGCAGCGTTGACCTCTGGCATTCCTACGCTTGCCTCTGGCTGCCTTTGAATCCTGTTCCACTGGTGGCAGGCTCACCTCTTTGCGACTCTTTCCGTTTTGGTGGTTTCCGAGTGGCCGGCGTGTGTCATCCAAGAGGACTCCGCCTCTTGCTACCGCGTCCTAGAACTCGAGTTCGCCATCACACACACACACACACACACACGACAAAAACTGCTCGTTGAAATCGGTGTGAACGAGTACAAGGAGAAAGCCACTAACAACACATTTTTATCGGTGTTTTCTCTCGAAAAAAAAAATCTTGTTGCATGCTCACAACTTGAGTGACTCTTTGATTGTAGGCATGTCGCAGTCCTCCTTCCCCTCCTCAGCTTTTCCACCTATCTGCGCTCACTGTTCTTTTCTTTGCGTTCTGCACGCATGTATCACGCCTCTTTTGTGAACCTCTTGCGACACAAGGGACAGGAGGAAGAGGATCAAACCAGAGGCGCACGTGCATCAATTTGCACATGATTGTACACCGAGGGTCTCTGCTTCATCCCGCCTTATCCCCCCAAAATACACACACACACACACACGTTTAACTTGATCTAGTCGAATCATGTCTGACGATGCAAAGTCCCGCGTGCAGGTCTCTATCCGAATTCGGCCTGTAACAAAAAGGGCTCGGGATAACACCAAAGTTGTCGTGCACAGTGCCGAAGGCGGCAGCGTTGTTGTGGATGACGAGCAAAGAACAAAGCGTGTGTACCACTTCGATCATGTATTCAGCGGTGAGCAGGCGGAGGTGTTCGAAGCTATCGGGCGGCCGATGCTGGAGGAGGCCTACAAGGGCTTCAACGTGTGCCTGTTTGCGTATGGACAGACGGGTAGTGGAAAGACGCACAGCCTGCTTGGGGACATGGAGAGCGAGGAGCGCGCGGGCGTGGCGCCGCGGTTTGTGCGGTGCCTGTTCGATGAGGCGCAGCGGATGGTAGAAGAGGACAGTGACCTGACGATCAAGGTATCATTGTCGATGATCGAGGTGTATATGGAGAAGGTGCGCGACCTGCTTGCTCCACGGCAGCGCGGGCAGGAGCCGGAGTCGCTGGAGATCCACGAGGACCCGAGTCGGCGCGTGTACGTGCGTGGTGCGAGCGTGCATCAGGTGCTGAGCGCTGAGCGGATGGTAGAGTTGCTGCGGAAGGGCAACGCGAACCGGCAGACGGCGGAGACTAGGATGAACGAGACGAGCTCGAGGTCGCACGCGATCATGCAGATCTCGCTGTCGCAGGAGTTTTCGTGCGTGGAAAAGAAGGACCTGGAGTGCGTTGTGTCTCTGGTGGACCTTGCGGGGAGCGAGCGGCAGACGAAGACCGAGTCGGGCGGGCAGCAGTTCGAGGAGGCAAAGAAAATCAACCACTCACTGCTGATGCTAGGGCGCGCGCTGAATTCCTTCAGCGATCGCAAGGGCAACGATGCCTTCATCTCGCTACGCGAGTCGAAACTGACGCGGCTGCTGTCGGAGAGCTTTGGCGGGAACAGCAAGACGTGGATGCTGGCGACGGTGGCGCCCACGGCCTTCAACCTGACGGAGTCCGTCTCCACTCTGGACTACGCAACCAACGCGATGGCGATTACAAACAAGGCGAAGGTGAACAACGTTTTTAAGAGCCTGGAACTGAAGGAGCTGAAGCTGGTTGTGTCAAGTTTAGAGAAGCAACTGGAGAGCCTGGCAGCGGAGCGGGATGCAAAGGAGTTGGATGTGGCGGCACTGCGGGAAGAGCGGGACGCACTGCAACTCGCTGTGGATAACGCCCGCTCGCAAGATGCTGCTTCACAGAGACTGCAAAGTGCACTGAAGCACATTCAGCTTGGCAACATTGCCCTTCGACGTCGAGTCGAGGCAGCAGAGAAGCGTATGATATGGGCTCTAGACAACGAAGCATCATTTCTGTTTTACAAGGGTCGTTGCGGCATTTCATTGCGCGGTGTGCTGAGTGGCGAGAAGCAGGCGTATCGCCTGGCACTACTGGCTGAGAACGGCCAACCGACATCTTCCACATTGCTTGTTCAAGTTTTTTCTGTCAGCAAAGACGCTACAGGGTTTGCGGATCCAATGGAGTTAGTGGGGCGGAGCGTCAAGTTTTGTGTGAGGATCGTCGGTGCTGAGGGCCTCCCGCCGCAATTCTGCCGACACTCCTTTTGCAAGCTTTCTCTGTTGTTTGATCAGGATAACCGGTACTTCACGACTAGCACGGCGGAAGACACTGCAAATCCGCGCTGGGGGCTTGTAAAGCTGTTTGAGCTGCCGCACTTGTCACAAGAAGTGATTGCGCATTTTAGAACTCATCATCTGTTTACGTTCGAGGTGTTTGGGTTTAGTACGTAGTAGAGAAAATGCAGTTCGTTGGCCAGCAGAGGAGTTCACCCCCCCCCCCCCCCCCACGTACACCCTGCACCATACATCACCTTCTTACTCCGGTGGTATAACACAATGATTTGATGACGCACTCTTGTTTCATTGTGTGCGCTCTTACTGTGGGTGCACGTGCTGTGAGTGCATAACCTCCTTGGTGCTTTTTTTCTTCCTTATCGCTCAACTGTAGCTCGTTCCACTCCTTTTTCAGCATTGTTCTCGGTTATTTTGATTCGCCCATTCCTGTACGCCGCACGTGTTTCCTTTTCTCCACCGTGTTCGCGCTGTGGTCGTTGGTGGTCTGATGTGTCTTGTGGTGGTGCTGTGTTGCACATGCTGCTCATCTCTCTCTCTTCCTCGCCCTCCCCTCGCATGTGATAGGATTTGAGAGCTATTCTTTTCTTGCCGCCTTTGCTCCCCCGCTTCCGCCTCTGGGCTGTATCCGTGCTCTACGTCTGTCTGTCAGTATGTGTTTACATGTGCTTCGTCGCCATTCAACACCTTGTCTCACCTCCGTCTTTCTCGGCACCCCTTTTCTTCCCTCCTTTGCAGACGAATGCCATTTTTCTCACGTCAGGGTGGTGACAACGATAGAAAAAAAATCTGAGCATGAAAGTTGTGTGCGCGTGCCCCCCCCCTTTTGGCATGTGTGTGCGTGTGGGTCGAGTTTGTATTGATCTTTGTGAGAGTTCTGAACATCTTTTTTTTTACTTCGCAATCTTTCCTGTCTGACGACCGTCTTTCTCCTTTGTAGTGTTTCTATGCCATTGTTGATCACTCCATCTCTTATTTTTTTTTTACATGTTCTCCATTTATTTGCCATAGAACGCGAATCAAAACTCCGCTCTACCGGGTCTGCCACACACACCCCATCGAGACGTCCGAAGCAGCGCTACAGACGCATTACAGCAACGCGCCAACACAGCCATCGGAGCACCGTCCCTGCACAAGACTATACCCACCCGCCTCGAAGCTCACCTCGGAGCAAATCCCATTAGACAGTTGGGCACCCCAGTGCATCCTCTCGCGGGGGCACGCAGGCGCCCCACACCACCGGGCAGTGTGAGGGCCCGGGGAGGAGGGTACGTACGGCTCACGCAAACACCTCCCTTATCGCATGGACGGCACAAGCGCATTTGCTGTCGCAGCTCTCTCCCTCACTGGCACAACGCCGTATACGACCTGGCCGCCAACATCAGCAACGGCAGACCACTCTGACCTCCCCACTTCGCCGTGGCGTGGGCCTGTGATCACCAGAAGCGACGTGGCACTGGCAGACAAAAGGGAGAGGCTGTGTGGCTTCCTCACAGAGTTTGGTGGTGGACCATGAGATACCAAACACTGAGAGGTCCTATTTGCTTGCGTGGGCTCTTTTGTATAAAATAAAAACGGGCACACTGTTGCACGCGCATGAGGGATTCAGACATCAATACGACAATAGAGCGCGAATCACCGAAAAGAGAAGACGATGCGAGCGTTAGCGAGAGAGCATCAGATTTCTCTCCCGAGTGCGTCGCTCAGTGGCGACACCGTTTTGCTGTGCAGACCTCATGCATGTGCTTCTCACGATCTGAAAAGAATGAGACGAAACGGAAGAGACTGCCTCAGATCTTCCACCGTCATCAATGCGACAGCGGGTGAGCACATTGCTCTGTGTCTTTAGACATTAAAACGGTACTTCTCCCACTCTTGGTGTGCGTGGATGCTCGTTAGCTGCTCCACCGTCTGCCTCGCCGCTTCCTTTTGTACGATGTGTCATGTGATGAATGGGTGCAAATCGGAAATGGTCACGCGCATTGGCACTTTCCCCGCTTCCCCCATGCCCCCTTTCATACACCACACGTACGGGACTTCCTCTTCGTATGCCTGTCTCATTCTCGGTGCTTCCTCCTCACTCTCTGTGTGTATCACGTCGTGCAGTGGGCAATGCCCTGCATTTGCTGCAGTGCTCCAAAAGAAGGAAGAAACATACCCACGCGAAGGGGTAAAAGGAGCGTGGGCCAGCTTAGGCGACAAGGGAGGCGTCGTACCGGTGCAGCGAGAGAGGGAGAAGGGAGAGCTTTCTTCTGCCTCCAAAAGTTTTGCAAGTACATGAGAAACACGAAAAAAAAATTGACACGAAAACAAACAGCACCGGGACAGGCATGGCGACTGAAAACAGGGAGATCACGGCTGTCCACCTATTTTCATTTGCGTGCTCTTTTCTCTTTCCAGTGGCGTCTACGTTGTGGTTTCTTCGCTGTCTTACGCGGCCGTGCGTCTGTCTGTGCACGTGTGCGGACGTGCGGCTGCCTTTTGCTCTATCGTTGTTGTGGTGTTTACTTTTTGGTTTTCCTTGCCTCTCTTCTTGTTTTCCCCTATTTGCTCCTCGGCGTGTGTCTCGTTACGTCTCTTTTCCGCCGGCCTCTGGGTCGCACGCTAAACTCCAGCTGGCGTTGTGTTTCTTGCACCTGCTCGTTTGTGCTGAGTCACCGAAGCATTCTCTCGCCCATGTACTGGAGTGGCTCATGCGGGAATAGCACATGAAAGAGGAGTAACATATATATATATATATATATATATATATATATATACTGGAGCATCGGCTGTAGGTGTGCGTACTTCCTCAGACAAGCCCGATTCACGCATCAGACCTAACCACTGCTGCCTCTTCCCTGGATTTTTTTTCTTGTACTCTTGCATGGTTCTCTGTTCCACCTCCCAAACGGCGCTTCTTATTTGAAGATCACATCTCATGTTTGCTTCCTTTCATTCTGCTCTCTCTCTGTAAACGAGCAAGGAGAGGCTACATCAGATGCATAAACGGTTTGCGCTGCTGCTCATTCAAGGCTGCTAGGTAGCACATGGACAATGAAGAAGCAGAACGCATGCGGCGCCCCGCTTTTTTTTTATCAACTCGCGATCTCTGCTCATCTTGTTTCCCCTGTTGTCTTCACTCTCCGCTCGCTACATCGCTGCCAGTGCGTCAGTGAAGGCGCGAGAAAAGGACAAGGAACGACTCTTTTTTATGCGCACACTAGCTGGCATCGAATCGACGAGCCAATTCACTTACAAGTATACTCACTGCTTCGAGGATATCCACGAGTCTCACTCGAGCGGGCCACTGGCGTTGCAACAGGTCTCTCTTGTACGCCGTATGCAGTGGAGCTCAACTTCGCGTCTCTTTCTTTGCGGTGCTTCTGTTGTTATTAATGAGCGCTTTGTTTCCTCTCATGGTGACCGCGATGCCTCTCCCGTTTTTTTTTGTTTTCTTCTTCATTTTTCGTCCTGTTAGGGGTGCATTCGTGCGCTTCCTCGTTCTCTTTTGTGCACTCTTCACACGTTACATCTCGGGCTACCTTTTTTTTATATTTGTCTTCCATGTCGCTCGTTTTCTTTGTCACCCCGCCGTTCTCTCTCCCTATCTTTCTCTCTCTTCCACATCTCTCGTTGCTGCTCTCCCTTTTCCCCTTCTTGCTGTTATTTATGAGACGGGTGACGGACTGGGCTGATGTTTCGGATTATTCATTGTATTATGGACGCTGCTGTTGCGTGCTTGTGCTTGCCCCTGTTTGGTTATTTCATGTCGTATCTCTTTCTCTCGCCTTCCCTTGGGCGCTTCTGCTGTGACTCCCTTGCATCCCCCCTTTTTTGTCTCCCTGCACGCTTTTCGTTACGTCTCTGCACTATTGTGAAGGTCGTGCATAGAAATATATGTATGTATATACCTATATGTATAGAGCTGTGCCCCGTCACTTGATGGCGTCGCATCTCAGTGTTTGGTATCTCATGGTCCACCACCAAACTCTGTGAGGAAGCCACACAGCCTCTCCCTTTTGTCTGCCAGTGCCACGTCGCTTCTGGTGATCACAGGCCCACGCCACGGCGAAGTGGGGAGGTCAGAGTGGTCTGCCGTTGCTGATGTTGGCGGCCAGGTCGTATACGGCGTTGTGCCAGTGAGGGAGAGAGCTGCGACAGCAAATGCGCTTGTGCCGTCCATGCGATAAGGGAGGTGTTTGCGTGAGCCGTACGTACCCTCCTCCCCGGGCCCTCACACTGCCCGGTGGTGTGGGGCGCCTGCGTGCCCCCGCGAGAGGATGCACTGGGGTGCCCAACTGTCTAATGGGATTTGCTCGGAGGTGAGCTTCGAGGCGGGTGGGTATAGTCTTGTGCAGGGACGGTGCTCCGATGGCTGTGTTGGCGCGTTGCTGTAATGCGTCTGTAGCGCTGCTTCGGACGTCTCGATGGTGTGTGTGTGTGTGGCAGACCCGGTAGAGCGGAGTTTTGATTCGCGTTCTATGGCAAATAAATGGAGAACATGTTAAGGAGGCAAATGCCCTTCTATTTTTCGTTGCTCCTCCTGTGCCTTGAACCCCTTTTTCTTTCCACCAGTGTGTATGTATGTGTGTGTGTGCGTCTCGTCTCCTGCTTTCTCCTTGAGTCCTTTTCCACGAGGCATCACTCACGAAGAAGTAACACAAATGCCCCTCAAATTGTATGAAAAATTGACGCCAAACGGAAAAAGAACGGCGGCAACCATTGCGAGTTATTGACGAGCACGGATGCCAACCCCGTTTCCTTGTATCTGTTAGTGGTCTCTCTTTCTTGCACACTCCGTCGTCTTCTCGTTGGCCTTATTTCGTTTTCTACCATCTGGTCTACGGGCATTGCATGTCCTTCAACACTGGGCGAACACGCATCATCGCAGGCCCACGTCAACTCCAATATACCATCCCCCGCATTTACAGTGAAGGGAAGACAGCTATTCCAAGATCAAATACGGAGGAAGGTGCCCCTTTCTCCTTCTTGTTTTGTGTATTTTTTTTTACTTTCCTTTTCGTTTCGCTTTAAGGATCACTGGCCAGTCAGTAGAGGCCGTCGCAACGCAGTAGGTGCCAGCTGGCTTTTGGTGAGTTAAGCATTGCGTAGCACGTCGCCGTAGAGCCCGACCTCTTCTCCAGAGATGCGCCTCTCTACCTCGTCGCACTGTCACAGGATTGACAGGGAGCGAAACTCGAATAAAGGTGACTACGAGCCTGGCGTGCTCCGTAACCGATCAACAGTGTCGCCGCTGCTGAGCCGCTGCAACAAGAAGCCGTGTGGCCGGTTTTTAGTGGCTTATGAGATTCCCTTTGCGCATGTGGAGGGGTTGACTTGTGTGGCAACAGGCAACGCTGTTTCGTCTCGAGCCCCCATGACCTCAGCGGTCGACGGCATTGACACAGTGTCAGACGCCGTCGGTGCCAAGGCTTCGATTCTATCCATGTCCCATGGTCAGCGCTCCAAGGTAGCACACGAAGCGCCCAGAAACAGCCTGGCGATCGACTCTCACGCAAGCAGGCACCGGAACTGGATCAAGAGCAGCCGAAAAGCGAACGCCATCTCATGCTCTACTTCCCCGACAACTGTGAGGCCAATCCCTAATTCCGCTAGATGGACAAATGCAGCGCAAGACGCGGGCATCTCCTCAAAACCGCGTGTTGACACACTTACTGTACCTTGCGTGTTGCTCAAGTCAAAGCGCACGGAGGGTACCGACGCCACAACCGTGCTTCCTAACTGTCCCCTGACGTTCTCCAGTACCTTGGTCCCACCGCCTCGCCCACAGGACGTCGGCAAGCTCGTTGTTGTACTAGATCTCGACGAGACTCTTGTGTATAGCCGCGACAGCATCGTCTACACGCGTCCTGGTGCTCTTCGCCTGCTGATGACGCTGAAGGACAGGTGTGAGGTTATTGTGTGGACGGCCGGAACGCGAGAGTACGCGCTGGATGTAATTCGAATCATCGACTCCGTTTGCGCCGTGCAGTACTGCATCTTCCGCCACCCCATATGGTGGACAGGTGACACAGGTTGCACAAAGGACCTTCGTCTGCTAGGCCGCCCCATGGATCGAGTACTTCTTGTAGACAACACTCCCAGTGTGTTCCGTGCAAACCCGCGCAACTCCCTCCTCGTCGAGGACTTCATTGTGCCATACCCGACAGCATATAACGCACAGGAGAAGACGCTGTCGGTATTGGCTCACATCTTCGAGCATGTGTTCCGCTGTTCGAGATCCCCATGCATCGCCGACGTGCTGGCGAGCAAGTGTATTAGTCGGCAAGCCATCCGACTGGAGAAGGACAGGCTTGTGAATCTCAATGTCCTTATTCCTACTTGAAGGATGGCTGCAGCGTAGTCCCTTTCAGCGCAACCACCGTGCTTGCAACCACCGTGCTTGCAACACACCGCTTCACTGGGAGGGGTACGACTGTGCCATCATCTGTACCACATCCTCTCCTGGGCGTTATACTATTTTTCCATCTGTCGCTTTCGTCCTCAGCTCCTTCTTTCTTTATCACGATGCGCGTGCATATGTGCGTCTCTGTGAGAGAGCTTGACTGCCTGCTTGTTGGTTATTATTTTGGCTTGTGATAGGAGGCCGCATTCTCATCGAACCCCTATCCCCTGCAGTATCTTCCCGCCCTTTGCCCCAACTGTACAACTCTCGTTCGCAATTTCTTCCCCATGTAGAGGTTTTGGGTGCCACCTCTGCGCTCCCTGTCAGGCTTGAGGTGGTTTGTGTCCTTCTCTTTTTTTCCTATTCCTTACACTACCGCTACTACTAGGGGCTCGGCTTTCTGTTTCTATTGTGCTTGTGTGCGGTTTGCGTCCTCACCATCCCTCCCCGTTTCGCTACGGCTCTCACGGACAACACTTTTCTCTCCTTTTGCTCGTCATTTTTCTCTGTCCCCGATCTCTGCTGGGGTCGGGTGCGGCTTCTGTTGCTGCCAGCTCCTCAAAAATCACACCAAACAAAAAATATCTGGCATATCTGCACCCCCCCTCTTCCCCCCCTTCTGCCCCTTCCTCGTTTCCCCTTCCTTACCCGAAGATTAGCTTCTTTTTTGCCCCATCGCTTTACTGACGATGTCCTCACTTTGTGCCACTCGAATGTGTCTTTGTTTTCGTCCCTGCCTGTTTTCTCTCCCTTCACAGCCTCCTAGGGGCGCTCTTACTTCTCTTTTTTCTTTGGACTCCTCGTGCTTGGACGGGTGCACCGAACCGACAGTGCAGAATCGATACCCATCTTCTTTTCCTCCCCCCTCTTTCTATTCGCTCGCGTGTGCTTTTGTTGCCTTTCGCTGCTTCTTCACACTCCTTAGTATCTCTCTGTGTTTGTGTCTCTTGGGCGCTGACCGTCCTTCTCCCGATGGCGCTACGCTGACAGCACACCATAAAGAGGGAGATCGGCCGATAACAAGAACGCAGAAGAGGAAAAACGCCCAGACAATGTGCCTACTGGGATTTTCACTTGGTTTAGAACAAAAACATTCTTAACACACGCACACACGCACACACGCACACACGCACACACAAGCCCCTCCCCCTCTCTTCCCCAAAGGGAGAGAACCTCCCAAGGGGTCGTTTCCCCCTGTTTTTCTTGTGGCTTCTGTGGCATCGCTTGCTTCTTCTATTGACGTGATTCCTGGCTTCCTCCTCCTTTTCGGGAAAGCTTTGACTCTTTGATGACAGGGGGACCTCTCAGTGTTTGGCATCTCATGGTCCACCACCAAACTCTGTGAGGAAGCCACACAGCCTCTCCCTTTTGTCTGCCAGTGCCACGTCGCTTCTGGTGATCACAGGCCCACGCCACGGCGAAGTGGGGAGGTCAGAGTGGTCTGCCGTTGCTGATGTTGGCGGCCAGGTCGTATACGGCGTTGTGCCAGTGAGGGAGAGAGCTGCGACAGCAAATGCGCTTGTGCCGTCCATGCGATAAGGGAGGTGTTTGCGTGAGCCGTACGTACCCTCCTCCCCGGGCCCTCACACTGCCCGGTGGTGTGGGGCGCCTGCGTGCCCCCGCGAGAGGATGCACTGGGGTGCCCAACTGTCTAATGGGATTTGCTCGGAGGTGAGCTTCGAGGCGGGTGGGTATAGTCTTGTGCAGGGACGGTGCTCCGATGGCTGTGTTGGCGCGTTGCTGTAATGCGTCTGTAGCGCTGCTTCGGACGTCTCGATGGGGTGTGTGTGTGTGGCAGACCCGGTAGAGCGGAGTTTTGATTCATGTTCCGTAGCGGAGAATGAACAGGCTGAGAAGTGGAGAAAAAACCCCTTGCTGTATCTTGTCTAGTACTGATGTACGCTCTGGACGTCTTTTTGCTGCTGACTGTAGCAATGCAGTGGGCACTACTGCTCCTGCCCAGCGGTGCTTACGACCCGTTGTGCTGTCGATCACAACTTTGTGTGCGTATCACGGCTAATGCCACTGCTGGTTTCTCTTTTCTCCTGGCACCTGCAGGCCACTCTGTTTCTCTTTCTGGAAGAAAGTGTGTCCACAATGACACAACACAAGCTGATGGGAAAAACGGGTGTCGCTACACCCTACCTTATCCACGGTGCGGCAGAGCAGTACCTGCGCATCCCATGCGCGGCGTTGTTGTTGTATGCTTTTCTGTCTGGTGCCCTCGCACCGTTTCTGCCCACCGCGGACGAGGCAGCTGTGGCATCGCGCCACTCGATTGTGTGGCAGCTCCTTAGATGGGCTCATGCGTACCTGTGCGCGAATGGAGTGTTCATTGTGACATTTTTCATCCTAGAGAACACCCGGTGCCTTCTTGCCCCAGGGCCCAGGCGACTGTCTTTGGCAGATGACTACGAGGAGGGAAACCCGACCAAGGTGGAAAAGATGATGGCCTTCGAGTACGACACGCCAGCTGATACGTACGAACGTGTGAAGATGTTCTGCTTCATGGCATCCGGCGTTGCATTTGTGCGCATCTTTGCTTCTACATCAGGTATCTTCCTAGGCCTCTTGACGGCGAGTGCTGCGGGCTTCCTCGACCGTGACGCGCATCCATGGTGGTTTTGGTTTTGGTCCCGTGTGACGGCGTTTATCACCATTGTGACGTTCTCCATTCTCGGTATATATAACGTTCAGCAGTACGGCCAGTTTGCCCCTAGTTCGGAGTGCAAGATCCTCGTTGTAAACCACAGCTGTGTGATGGAAGTGATATGGGTCTACGTCATGAGCGGCTTCCCATCGTTCGTCTCACGGAAGGAGAACCTCTCCTTTGCTTTCTTCGGCAACATTGCCCGCGGGAGCTCGAGCATTCTAGTCGACCGAGATGCAGCGGCGTCACGAGAGCAGGCCACGATGACGATCCTGCGACGCGCCGGTGACCCTACGGCGCCCCAGCTGATGATTTTCCCTGAGGGGACGACAGGGAATCAGCAGGCTCTGTTCATGTTCAAGAAAGGTGTGTTCGAGGCTGCAGTGCCGGTGCAGATGGTGTGCATCGCCTTCCCCTATCAGCATTTCAATCCTGCCTGGACGGGACGCCGTGTCGGCGGCAATAGCCTGTGGGATATTCTGCTTCGGACTTGCTGCCAATTTGTGAACTACGTTGAGGTGCGCCTTCTCCCTGTTTATTACCCGACCGAGGAAGAGAAGAAGGATCCGAAACTGTATGCCAGCCATTGCCAGAGAATGATGGCAACTGTGCTGCGAGAGAATATCAGCGACGCCTCGTTCAACGACTACAGGGAGGCATTCCGGCACTTTGCGGAGCTCAAGCGCCGGTGAACGCAAAGAAAAGAAAGAGGGGGGGGTACGATGTGGGGATGCCGACGCTCAGAACAGAGCGATCGTTGGCGTACTCCTTCCCCGCATACAGTCGCACTCCCACATATCCGAATTTTTTTTGTGTGTGGGCGTGGGAGGCCCATGTGTGCCCGTTGTATCTGAGATAGTGTGTGCATACCGTGACGACAGCGTTACCTCTTGTTTTCACTTTCTTTTCTCTGCTTTCATCAGGATGCCAATGTTTCCGGCTTCCTTGTACTCTGTCCTGCTGCCGAAGCTTTGCTGTGGCGTATTCACTGCCAACAATTTTAATGTGATGGGCACAGGAGGTGCTACTTCAGCTGTCCCCTGCGCTGCTGCACCTTTTCTTCTTTTTTCATGCTTTCAGTATGTATGTCCATGTGGACACTCAATAGACACGTACGTGTTCAGATGTTCTTGTGCGCACGCGCCCTCTCTTTACTAGAACGCGGCCCAGCCTACCTGCCAGCTTTTTCGGCAGTACTTACCTGTGTGCTCCTCACTGACCGGGGACCTCTCAGTGTTTGGTATCTCATGGTACACCACCAAACTCTGTGAGGAAGCCACACAGCCTCTCCCTTTTGTCTGCCAGTGCCACGTCGCTTCTGGTGATCACAGGCCCACGCCACGGCGAAGTGGGGAGGTCAGAGTGGTCTGCCGTTGCTGATGTTGGCGGCCAGGTCGTATACGGCGTTGTGCCAGTGAGGGAGAGAGCTGCGACAGCAAATGCGCTTGTGCCGTCCATGCGATAAGGGAGGTGTTTGCGTGAGCCGTACGTACCCTCCTCCCCGGGCCCTCACACTGCCTGGTGGTGTGGGGCGCCTGCGTGCCCCCGCGAGAGGATGCACTGGGGTGCCCAACTGTCTAATGGGATTTGCTCGGAGGTGAGCTTCGAGGCGGGTGGGTATAGTCTTGTGCAGGGACGGTGCTCCGATGGCTGTGTTGGCGCGTTGCTGTAATGCGTCTGTAGCGCTGCTTCGGACGTCTCGATGGGGTGTGTGTGTGTGGCAGACCCGGTAGAGCGGAGTTTTGATTCATGTTCCGTAGCGGAGAATGAACAGGCTGAGAAACAAAGAAGCATATGTATTCTTGTGCACATCTCTTTCTCGGTTGTATGCTGATGTACGTCCACCTGCACCTCTCCTCACTTGATTCCTTCTATTTCTGTCTCCTCCACACTCTTATTCATCTCACTGCTGGTGTTGATTCTTTTCTGTGCATGTTGTAATTGTTATGCTTTTCTGAGTGGAGCACCTAGCAGGAACCCTGGGATGGAGCGAGGAAAATAAAAAAAAGATCAGGACAGTAATGTTGGCGTGGGGGTGGGTGGGCGTGTGCTCAGTGACGGAAGCAGTTAGAGACACACACACAAAAAAAACAGGAACTGAAGAAAAGGGAGATACTGCCCTTCGAAAGGGTCCGCATCTTGTGTCCCTTCCGGCCTTTGTAAAAGATGCGGACTGGAGGCCCTGGCGGCCATGCATCGTCAACGAGGGAACAATACCCCCGAAGAGGTCAAGAGACCGGTGAGTCGTGTACCGAAAAAGTTGCGCACTGTAAGTGGGGAAAAATCGTACGCTGAAATCGACTGAGACGCACATGCACGTGCGCTGACACTCGCAGGTGCTGTTTTCGGTGGCTGTCAGACGCACACCTCTAATCACGCGGGTGGGTGTGCTGTATGTGCGTGGTGGTGCATTGAAGTCCACAATGCAATCATTGTTTTATGCTTCTATGCCTTTTCTGCGTCTTTTCTTCTTGCCATTTTGTTGTACACTTTTCACTCAATCTTTCTGCAACACCGCTCTGTTTTGTGCTACATATGCTTCCGAGCCGGAAGGGGTAGAGCCCTACGCTGTGGATGACACGTCCCCATACGTGCGCAGGCAGCTAGGCGACACGGCACACTGCGGTTTCTCACAAGTTGTCACTCTATATCGCCTTACGTTGCCGTCAGTATGGCGTGCTCGGTAGAGGCACAAACAATCGGCGGCGCCGTTAACGGTACCGCCTCCCTCACCTCTCGTCACTCCTTTGAAGAGCGCATCAAAGCGCTCCTCTCGGCACCCATGCCACGTTGTCTCCAAAGCGAGTTGCGAGGGGACTCGCCATTCCAATCAGGTTTCATGTCTGCAAGGGAACGAGCAGTCAGCGGCACGGCAACCGAGCGCTCGCTGCAAGGTTTGCACCTCCCTCAGACTAATGCTGTGACGTCCACCACGCGCACACTTCCCATCTACGAGGCACTCCTACAGAAGGGTCGACTAATGCAGGAGCATCGAGAGCTGCTTCGCCAGCAGGCAATCGAGCGAGAGATGCTAGATGTGCGGCCGGCACCACGGGTCGCCATCTCACCAGCCCCTCTACCCGTCGAGGCACCGCGGTCCGCACGCCGCCTCCCCCCCAAGGGCCAACGTATCGAGGATAGACTGCTTCAAAGGGCCAAGGAGAAGCAGGCGCTGGAGGAGAAGGCTGAACACGCTCGGGCGGAACGCGAGGCGGAGTACTTGGAGGCCATCGCCCCTTTTCATCCTCAAATCTCCGCGCACGCCCTGACGACCAAATCCCGTTACAAGGAGCCACCCCCTGACCGGGCTGCGTGGCGGGCGAAGCGGTTGACGGAGCTCGCGCAAATACGCGAGAATTCGGGGGCGGAGGTGCTGGAGGAGCTCCAGGATGTGCCGTCGATCAACCCACGCTCTGCAAAGCTCGCTGCCCGAAGGAAGGCGAGGGAGGGTCTGAATGGAGTACCCGTGTCCGAGGCCCTCCTCCTCAATGAGCATCGGCGTCGATTGGCCCAGTGGCAGGCAACTGAGGCGGAACGAGAGGCTCAGGCGCACACAGGCCCGTCCATCACTCGGCACGCTGCATGCATGCAGCGCGGCGGCATCGTCGGCGATCGCCTGCATGCGGAAAGCTACGAAGTTGCCATTCGCCACTTGCAGCGCGAAATGGCATGGCGCGAGGCCAACACACCGTTTCAGCCGCTGGTCACCCCGCTTGCCGCTGCCACAGCACCACGATATCAACGTGAAGATGACAGCGGCGTGCACACACGAGGTCTGGAGGGCTCCCGCATTTTCTCGCGCCAGAGCTTAGCTCCACACTGCTCCTTTCGGCCCTCCATCAACCCTGTGAGTGCGGCGATTGCGCAGCGGCTGCCGGAGACTGCAATGGAGCGGCTGTGCCGACCCAGCGCTGTTCATTCTCTTTCCTCTTATGTCGATCCCACTAGCTTCACAGACGCTTCTGGTGTGTTTCCGTCTTCGTCTACTGCCCTACGTAGCCAGACACCTTGCTTCTTGCCGCGCACGCCGTCTGCGCACCAGCACAGTGCTGTCTCGAACACCCTTTCCTCGGCGTCAGGTGCCCTTCCCAGCTCTGTGGTTGCCTCTCTGGATGCATATGAGCGCCGGCGACAGAGGCGGCTGGAGGCACTGCGCAAGGAGCAGGCGGAGCACGAGCAGCGTGAGTGCACGTTTCAGCCGCAGATCAACGCATACTCGGCGTGTTTGACGGACACCTTAGCAAGCGCAAGCGACCAGCGTGGGCCCAATGCGGTGGCGCGGCGGAGCGGCGAGTGGCAGGAGCGGCGAGACCAACATCTCCAGACGATGCGGCAGTGGCAGGCGGAGCGAGCGGCTGCAGCGCAGACGATGGAGACGCACGTGAAGGGTGGCGCTAGCACCGGGGCGGCCTCCTCGCTGCTGTCATCCAGCATCTACGGAGGCGATGGCACTCCGTGGGGTGTGAGGGAGTATCTTGCTAGACAGCAACTCGCGCGCACGATGAGGCAGAGGGCGCAAGAGGCTTTAGAACTACAAAGCATCTCTGACGATGGAGACGGCAGTCCACCTTCCCCATCGGCGCCGTCCACAGCGCGAAAGGAGATGGGGCTGAATCATCGCGTACAGGATTCTAGGACGACGGTCCAAATATCCTCGACTATTCGCACCTTGCGACCGGCTGCATCGGCGTCTGCGGGGGCATCCATTGCCCATATGCTTGCCTCTGCGGAAGTGGGTGCCTGCAGCAGCGGCTGATGATGCTGACAGTTAGGCAAACATGCCATGCTCGTGAACGCACCACATTTTTCTTGTTCTCTGTTGTCACGATATTCTCTTAGACACATACACACTGGGGAAGTGTGCGTACATGGAAAACGAAATTCTTTGCGCAGTGTTTGGATTTGTCTGAGCTTTTCAGGATCCCTTCACGACAGCCAAGGCCGGGCTTCTACGCGCACAGACGCACGCACCTCTATTTCTAGTGAACGGCACCACAGTACATGTGCTCGCCGCCACTGTGAATGGGACTGCGATGCCGTCACGTGGCTCTGCTAAAGTGAAGCACTAGAACGAGAAAGATGGGCTACAAAGGCGCCCAACCTTTTTCCTTCTATGTCGTGGGGACTGCCACGGCAGGAGCTAATTGTAACAGCTGCGTGATCCACACACACTTTCCTGGTCTCCATCTCTTGGCGGGTGCAGGCGTCGTGGAATCACCCATGGCACGTGAAAGCGAAGCCACGTGGGCTGACACATATGAGAAGGAAATCGATTGACGGAAACGAGAACGCACCTCAATGTTTTTTCCTCAACGGTGGCTCATCTCTGTATACTCTCGCTGCCTCTCCCTCTTGTGCCCTCATCTTCACATGCTCGTGTGCGTGAATGACTGGGTTTATACGCTTTCGTCAAAGCAGCTGGCTAGAGCGCTTGCTTCGCACTGTGCTTCTTGAGGTGGGCTTCACGGTGTCCATCGCCTGCCTTCATTCATCATAGTTTTACATACTTGCACCAGGCATTCATTTGTGAGCATCCCCCGCTCATTGTGGTGACTACACGCGCACACGCTTATACCCGCACAGCTTTTTGGGGAATGCTCCCCTCCCTCTTTGCCTCTTCCTCCCGACAGAAACCGACCTAAGTGCACCCACAAATATACTCTCCCCCCCCCCCCACACACACACTCCTGTGCAAAGCACGCCAGCACCGTAGAGTAAAATTTTGTGGTAAGCCGTTGTGTTTCCCCCTTCTTCGCCTTTGTTTTCAGTTTCTCTGTTTTTATTATTATTTATTTTCCTTCGCTTTGTTGCTGCCTCTCTTCACTTCTGTGCGTGTGCGTGTGCTTTGCTTTCACACCCCACTGCTGTATTCCGTGGGCCATCCGCGCTTAGACCGGAGTCAACATACTAGTCTTGGAGAGTGTAAGAAGGAGGGGGTGACGTTCGTGCAAGCACACAGACAACACAACCTGTGCCGGTCGTTGGCCTCTTCTCGTCTAAAAAAAATTATCCTTGCCCTTTGTCACCGCGATAGCAGCGGCTCATATTGCTTAGAGAGTCAGTGCCTCCTGAGACCATGTCAGCTCATTTTTCTGCTTCAAAGCTTGCGGCGCAGAAGGCGGCCGCGTCTTTCTTGGTGAACGACGATGACACACCGTATCACGACTCCCGCCCCGTCGCGCGTCTTCCCCTCGACGATGACTGTTCGGTGGTGGTGCCGCTTGCGCAAGCAGTACCACACGTGACTGAGCCGGACTCAGTTTCCCATCTCTTCTCCTCCACTGCGGAAGAGGGACCTTCGTACGAAACGGGGAAGGATGCCGCGTGGATGGAGCGGCGGAAAAGTGGTCACTCAACGCAGTTGACCAACCACTCCGGAACACACACCTCCTACTACGATTCGCATCACGGTACTGGTCTGAACAGCGCAAGCTGGACTGATGACGGCAGCATGAAGAATCCACGTACACCGCCCACACATTGCATTTCTACTACCGATAAGCGGCACATTGAGCGCCTGGCACTGCCGAGGGGTGCGCAGGGCTCTGGGAGCAGGCCCGCGGAGCCGAACTACGGCCACCTACTGAACTTCACAGATGAGGAGGAGCGAGAGAGACACCGAGTGCGACAGCACTCTAGCAAGTCTCCCCGCACCCGACCGAGCCCGATCATGCCCAGGCTAGAAGAGACCCAAGCGACGAGGATTCAACCTCCGCTTTCTCGTCCGGAAAGCAAGCACCACACGGCGGTATCCAATGGCGCCCTTTCACCTGCACAGAAGGCGTACTATGAGAAGCTGGCGGCACCGAAGAAATGCCCCCCAGCATCGGCGGCCGACGGCTCTACACCAGGGCCTGTCAGCTCGACTGCGGCCGCACGACGTAGAAGCAACAGCAGCAGTTTCGACCGTTTAGCCATGCCGAAGAAACCGTTCGCTACCTGTTCGGAGGAGTCGATGCCACCGACAGGGCGGCAGTCTCACTCTCACTCATCCTGTGCACACGTTCTTACGCCGCAGCAGCAAGATCGGCAGTTGCAGCGCCTCTCAAAGCCAAAGCACGGGAGTGCCTCGTCTCACCGAGACGTGTGCGCACCGGTAGAGCCTAAACTGCCCACCTCGAAAAAGTGCTACTACGGCGGCACCACGGCCATATCGGTCTCACCTGGAACACCCATTTCTAGTGGACTGGCGCTGACGTCACCTCACCCCAACGGACGCCACAATGGGCGAGTCCCGAACGCGTCGTGGGAGGCAGCGCCCAGCTACTTGGAGCGACGCCCATTGTCAACGGTGACTTCCTGCTCCGTCCTATCTGGCTCATGCACCCAATGCGGATCTGCACTCCCGCAGCAAGTGTTGACGGTGTCGTCACAGCGCACCGTATCTAACACGGTGGCACCGCAAGAAGCTACGGTCGAGCAGAGGGTGGTGTCATCGCACAAGCCTCATCCTACAGCTGCTGCGAATGGCGACGGAGTGAGGCCGGTGCAGTCTGCCCCAGCGAAGAGTACCGGCACGAAGCCCCCAATCGTTGTGCGTACTCGCCGGTACGTGCCACCGTCGGAGGAGCAGGATACCGAAGCTGCCGGCCAGTCGGTGTCTCGCACAGCGATGCAGGAGAGCCCTGCAGCCCCCGGGCCGAAACCGGTTGAAGCGGTGAGGCGACGCCCTGCAACACCGACGGTGCTAGCTGAAACGACAATGAGGCCTATATTAGAAAAGGAGCAGCAGAAAATGGCAGATGTCACCTCTTTGGAGACGTCGGCACATGGGGCGACCGCTCCTGTCGTGGCGCAGGCCACCAAACGAGCACCGCCGCCAGCGTCATCGGTGTCGGCTGAAGTAAATGAGCCTAAAGCGGGGGTTCAAGCAACCAAGCGACTGCCTCCTGCGTCTGCTTCTACTGCAGTCCCTCCAGCTCCACAGAAACCTGCCATGTCGGATGCCTCCGAACGACATACCCCTGCGCCATGCACGGCACCATCAGGAACAGGGCCTTCGCGCCAGGAGGCTCGACCTCAGCCAGGGCACGTGAGCTCTACGAACATTCACCCTTCGCCCTCTTCGGCATCCTTTTCTGCTTCGGCATCGGACAAGGCGACCGCTGCGACACCGCAGGCGGGGGCCGTGACAGAAAGAAACGGCACGTTCACCGCTGCTTCAGCCTCCGCGATGGACGATATGCGCGCCGTTCCGACGGCGCGTTCAAGCGACAGTAAAGGCCCTCGTAAGATTATGCATAGGAAGCCGAAAAGTGCCAAACCAGAGGTGCTTCGGGACTCCGATTTCGCGTTCCAACTTGAGGCCTTGCCGGGGCAGCGCCAAACTGTGAGTATCGAGAAGCCAAAGACGATGACAAAGCGGCCTGTAAAGGCACCACCGCCAAAGTCACACTGACCGCACTGATGCCAAGGCGCGGGTAGTTGAGGACGATAGTACCTTTGGCGCTCAAAGATTCTTCCATTCTGTTTCATATGCGTATCTCTGAGTTCGTTCTTCCGTCTTTTCGGCCACTTTTGCCGTCCTTCTAGAAAAAAAAAACACAGTCGCATCCGTCGTCTTCCCCGGATGTGTACCGTGACAAAATCAAGAATAGAAAAACAACACCGGACCGTGTCTCACTGCCTTGTGTGCTGGTGTACTCGTTCTCCTTTATTGTTCTGCATCAACCACCTCTATGCACGCACGCACACACATACAAACCCACCCACCGACACACACACACACACATACACACACACAGTGCCACCCCTGCCACAATGGCGGCTGTCGAGCAAGAGGAACAAGGCAAAAACAAAACAGTCCAGCGTGAAAGAGAGAGTCACGTCGTACCACAGCCATAGCGCGGATACATGCCCCCCCTACTTCTCAACTGAAGGGATTAGTTGCCCTAGTGCGACGGCACAAACACTTTCTCTTCGTGGTCTCTTCAATGCCTCCACTTCTTCACGCTCCCCTTGAGCGGCACACATGTGTACACGCTTGACTTTCTTTCTCGACCGTGTGCTTTGCTTGAGTGCGCGTGCCTGCTTGTGCATGTGCTGGCGCTGCCTTTGCTCTCGCTTTGCACGTTTCACAATCAACACCACCACTACCAAGCACCTCACTCAACTTGTATCCTATCTTTTTTGCACTGCGTCTCAGTGTTGTCTCACCACTTCCATAGACACACCTGTACGCACGCAAGGGGCAAGTATACGTCATTACCACTCGTCCATTCAATCTCCCATCCAGTTGCACGAAGCAAGAAGGAATCAAAAGTACAAAGACAAGGAGAGCAGAGCACATTTCAGCGTTTTTTTTCTTCACTGTCGGCGCTCTCTTCCTCTCTGCGCCTTGGAAGATAATTCTGTATTCTACACGTGCCGATTCGGTCCTGATCCCCTCCTTCCTCCCGCCGCCGTCCCCCGCCAACGCGCGCGCTTGTAGTTGCGTCACCGCTTCCCATCGGTGCAGGGGGTTAGCGGGATCCGTTGTTGCTTGCCTGCTTGATCTGTCTCCACTTCCCTGTTCGCTGGCGCTCTCTGCCAGCCAGGCAGAGAGACAAAGACACTAGAGACCTACGTATACGCACGTACATCGGCTCTGCAGCACACACACACACACACACACACACTGACTTGACAGGTACCCCTTCACCCGTACACGGGGAGAAGAGTGACGAAGGAGCTATGTAGGGAAGCAAGAAGAGCCTTTCAGTGCTTCTTTTTCACTGCTCTCAACTTGTTTATGCGCTCGCCATAATCGAGCATTTTTGTTTGTCTTTGCCATCACAAACTTTGTTGTGCTGCTACCTTGCCGCGCGCTGAGGATGGGCAACGGAAATACGAAGCACCACACGGCGGCGCCAACGCCGCCGCCCTCCAATGAGATCAAGAAGCATCGGGCCTGCAAGAAAACAGTCGATATTTCTTCCAACTCGAACCCCTCCGAGATGATTACATCGGCTGCACAACAAATGCCCCATGAGGTCGCACCCCCGCACACTTCATCGACGCAGGCACGGAAGTGGAGCATGGGTGCTTCCTGCAATGCCCCGAAGCTGCTGGGAAAAGACAAATACGTCAAGGAGTACGGTGCCTTGGCCATGCATAACCGTGCAAAGGCGTCCCTACTTGGTACGCTGTTTCTCTTTTGTGACCCTGAGACGGAAAACGTGGTGTTCTCGTATCATGAGAAGATCACTGGCTCTGTGTACGCGCGTAGCTATACGGATGAGGAGCTAGGGCAAGCAAAGCAGGCCGCCGGTGTGGGCTTCTCGTGGGCTCCCTTCTTCAAGTCCATAGCTACTGCCCTGATCAAGTCCAAGGCAACAGTGAACTCTCTTCATGCGACCCGAAAGGACGCCAATTTCACAATCTTCAATAGCAAAGACCCGTCCCGAACCTACCCGTTTGTGGTTCCGATGGAGTTGGTATCGAATGGGTCCTCGCCGAACGGGCGGGAGGTTTTCCGGTTTGTCATGCACCCACTGACACGTGCGCTACAGTACAACCGCACGAACAGCGCCTTGAGCGTGCGGGAGGAGTCCGCAGAGAATCTCGAGTGCGATCTGACGGTGCAGTCTGCTGTGACGAAGCAGCACACCACCTATGTAGAAAAGCTACTGCCCACGGTGCATCCACTGCGAGAAGAGTCGGCGCTGCACTCCCACCGAGCCCTGGTGGCCGGCCGTGAGGTGCGCAACCTTGAGCGATGTCTCAAGGCCCGCGAGGGGAAGATAGTTACCAAGCACCCACTCGACCGGCTCTACGACGAGGGGGGTGCGCAGAGTTTCCAGCACACCTTGTGGTCGATTGAGCACATTCCGCAGGAGGAAGAGCCGGACGAGGTGCTCTCGTTCTGTATCCGCTGCGCATTCCCGTTAAGCCCCGACATGAAGCTGAGTGACATATCAGGTGTGCTTCAGCGGCCCGAAATTCAGAGGCAGATTGAGGCGAACGGCAACGGCCAAGTTATTGCAGAGGCGTTCGAGATCTTCAAGGGAATTGATCGCTGGGACTACGACACGATTCAGCTAGAGATCATCACGGACGGCAACGCCCTCTTCTACACGACGTACCTCCTAATCTACAAGCTGGACTTGGTTCGCTACTTCAACCTGGACGACGCCGTACTGCGCCGTTTCCTCATAGCTGTACAAAGTGCCTACCACCCCAACCCATACCACAACGCCATGCACGGCGCAGATGTGACCCAAATCAACTACTACATTATGATGGTCGCTGGCCTTAGCGAGAAGTGCCACTTGAGCAAGGAGGAGATTTTCGCAGGCATCATCGCCGGTGCCGTGCACGACTTTGACCACCCGGGCCTCAACAACAACTTCCATTCTCGCACTGGCTCCTACCTCGCCACCCTCTACAATGACAGGTCTATCCTGGAGAATCATCACCTCGCCTGCACTTTTGAGCTGCTGCGCAACCCACGGTACAACATCTTTGCTACGCTGTCCGAAGAGCAGCGGCTGCTTGTGCGGGAGACCGTTGTGGAGATGGTGTTGGCGACGGACATGGGCAACCATGCGCGCATCTTCAAGAACTTCCAGGTGCGCATGTCGGAGACGAGTGACTGGCACTCGAAGAAGGAAGACGTGCGACTCGCTCTGTCCATGTCCATCAAGATGGCGGATATTTCGAACTGCGCGCGGCCCAACCATATCTACGCTGAGTGGGCGAAGAACATCTCGAAGGAGTTTTATCTCCAAGGTGATGCAGAGCGGAAGCTGAATCTCTCCATCTCGCCCTTTATGGACCGGACAAAGGAGGCAGAGGAGTTTCCGAA
The DNA here is from genome assembly GCA_033953505.1 of Leishmania tarentolae. Taxonomy (NCBI): domain Eukaryota; phylum Euglenozoa; class Kinetoplastea; order Trypanosomatida; family Trypanosomatidae; genus Leishmania; species Leishmania tarentolae. Next base: position 1,040,378 of record CP119853.1, read on the forward strand.
GGGTCAGGTGTCGTTTATAATGTATATTGTGCAGCCTATGGTGGAGGCGATCTCGGCGCTACTGCCATTCATGACCTTCGCGGTAAGTATGTGTGTTGACAACAAGGAATACTGGCGGCGTATAACGGAGGAGGCGCAGAGGGCGACCCAGTAGAGGGTGTCTGTGAAGAGTGAGACGAAAGGTGCGCTTTCACGGGTGTGCTGAGGCAAGGGTGTGGGGTGGGGGAAGCGCAGAAGAGATCCGGAGAGGAAGGGGTGGAAAGGGAAAAGAGAACGAGAGGGGTGGGTGGGACGTGTGTGATGCTACGAGAGCGACGGTAGCGACACAAGCAGAGCGAGAGGGCAAAGGACAGCCACAGACCCAGTAGAGGAAGAAACAGCGGAGAAGGCGAGTGGCTGGTGAAATCATGTAAAGTTTTCTTGGACTCTATTTTAGGCATATATTTCCATTTTCTTTTGAATAACGACTTTTCTAGTTTTGTGCATATCTCTCATCTTGTCGATATAGGCAGTGCTGCTTTCAAGTGTCCGGCCCTCCCTCATTCCCCTCACTACTTTTGTTCCTCTCTCGATGTTTCTCTGTTGCTCTGCCTTCCTATTACCTGCTTTATTTTGCGTTGCCTTCTTTTTTTTTTTTTTGCCCTGGAACCTTCATCACATATATATATAATTGGACGTGTATATTTTGTTATGAGTTCTCATGCTCAATTTCTGAATGATAGGACAACGTGTGTGCGTGTGTGTGTGTGAGGCAACCGTTGATGTGACTCTCTACGGCCAATTGCTTACCCTGGTCCTGCTTCGCTTGAGTTTTCTCGCGTGTATTACAGTTCTCTCAACCCTTTCCCCTCTTTCCCTTTGGATGTGTTGAGTCTTGTTCACGATGTCTCTCAATCTCCCCTGCGTTCCGACTCTTTCTTGCTGTCGCAGCCGTTTCCCTTTTTTTCCTATCTTTTTTTTTTGGTTTAGCTGTTAGTCCTGTTGCTACCGACGTGGTGTCGGATGCTTCTTTCTTTTTCCCCAATTATCCCTCCCTCACCGCCTTCGCTTCTGCCTGGGGAGAGGGAGAGCCCAGCAATGAAGAGCACGATGTTTTTTTTTTTTTCGTGTATGGGTACTCTTCCTACTTGTGGGTGCATTACGGGCACCCCCTTGCATTCTTCCACTGGCTTTCTTTCTCTCACGGAACTCACCGCAGACGGTGCATGGGGGAGGTGCGTCGGATTCATTCGTAGCTCCGTGTCTTTCTCACATTTCTTCCCTGGATTCGCCTTCTCGCCTTTGCCAGCGCGTGTTGTTTTCTTTTGTAGTTTGTTCCGTTGGAACTCCTGAGGTCCACTGACTAGGGGGACCGTCTCTCTCAAGGAAAGTACGTGAGGCGAGGCAGAGGATTACGTGTGCGGGCACCAACACTTGGATATGCTTCAATCGACAATGTGCACACACACACACACACACACGCACGAAAAAAAGTGCCCTTGGTAGAGATGGAGCGAGGGAGAGGGAGGGACAGGAAGAAGAAGTACGTGTTTGTGCCTGGTGTCACGGTAGCACAGGTAAGGAGAAAACGACTGCGGAAACTGCAAGGGAAGACGTGAAGGGGAGCGTGCATACCCACATGCGTGCTATGGAGACACGTACTGAACGCTGTCGAAGTGTACACGCAGCTAATAGGACACCGCTTCCCTTTTTTTTTTTTTTGCGCACCATGAGGTGAGTCCTCATACATTTTCTCACCTTTCATTGGGACGCAGAGGCCATATCCAGGAACGCCTCCTCAGTTTCTCTCACTTCCTCTCCCGCTCCCTTTGACTGCTGCGCTGTCTCAACAGGGCCTTCTTAATTTGCCTCTTGGCTGCCGTCTCCACGAGTTGAGTCACTGCGCTGTCTTGTTTCTTGTTGCTGGATTGCTCGACCTAGCTTTTGCTCTGCTTACTTTTCCCACCTTCAGACATGCCCTCTTTGGTTCTGCGAGTTCGTGGATACACGTCTACTTCTAGTGGACTCTCCAGAAGATTCTCCAGTGAACGCACACACACACACGACTGAATTGAGTCTGAAGTGACGCCAAGCGCCTGAAACACAGCGAAAAAAAAAACAGGTGGCGACGATCGATCTAGCGGAAGACGACACACACAAAAAAAGGTTGTGTTAACTCTCTCCCCCGCCCGCCTAGGTCCTTTTTCTTTGCCGTTGATATGAGTTTGTCCCTGTCTAGATGCAGCCGCTGGCCTCACTTTTGTTTTTATGCTAGCGGCTCTATCACCCCTCCCTTATCTCGAAAAAACAACAACAACAACAAATTACTTCAGTCTCTGCGTATCGCTGCGTGAGCGCTCTCTTTTCTCTGAACCTTTTTTTTTCCACAAGGCACCCCCCACCACTCTGTAAGGGCTCTCGTGTAAGCCGTATCTGTTTTTTTTTCTCAGGTGTGCCTGCTTCTCTATTCTTCATCTACTTTCTCAACCTCCCTACTCCACACAGATGGCAGCACGTGGAGGTGTAACACACTTCAGTTTGATCTGAAACGCTTATCCTTCTCTGGACCTTGTGCAAGGTAGCATCATAGGACGGTTCGAAGACAAGCATATTTCTCTGAGAGTGCTCGCTACTGCCGCCTCTCGCACCTTTTTTTTCGTTGCTCACTCAGCGAGGCATTCATAAAAATCCCTTTTCCTTTTTCCTTTTAGGTGTCTCTCTGTGTGTGTGTGGTCTCTCACACGTTGTCACGCGTGGTTCTTGAATGTGCGTCTGCCACCATGCTTAACCCTGCTTCTGCTCGTTAGGCTGAGCTGACTGTCGCCTCCTCATCTCTACCCTCTCCCCGCTATCTCCTGCTTGCTCTTTCCTCTTGGGTGTCGCTTTCCTCCTAGCCAGCAGATACAGGACTGCTCTTTGATTCTTATATATATATATGCGGATGTTGTGGGTGGGGAAGGGGCGGTGAACTCCTGCGGCTGAAAATGCCAGGAGTCGGGGAAAGGAAAGATGGCATTTTCCCACAGCCTACGCGAGAGAGAGAGAGACTGTGAGGCACTCGTACAGAAAAGAAGGCTGACAGCCTTACACACAGCAGCGAGAGACGTTCCTCTGTTTTCCCCTACAGAACTGAGGCATGCCGATAACATGTAGCCCGTACCGTTGACACACAGCGTGCGTGTATGCGGTGACACTCTGGTAAAGAGTGATGTGCAGGCTCTTCCCCCTTTGTGGTTTTCCCTTCCGCTCTATTTGCATCCTTTCTTTTTCTCTTTTATTTGTTTCTCTTTGTTGCGCTACTACCTCTGGGCTTGTGCACAAGCTGTGCTTGAGTGTACGCGGCGCTGGCATGACATCTCCCCTCTCTTCTTCTCTCTCTTACTTTTTCCCTTAACTACCCTCATCTTTTGGTTTCTTGTATGTATATGTGCACGTGTGAAGTGTGTGAGCCGTGATCGTTTCTATTTTTTTTTTTTTTGTATTTTCGTTGACGAGTGAGTCGTGGTTTTTTCCCTCTGTATCTCTTTGTGTGTCAGGTGCGGTGGTGGAGGAGGTTTCTGCGCTCTGACCATCGCGCCATTGCTGCTTCTCAATCTGTTTCCTTTGGGGTTTTGTCTCGTGAAAAATATCCTTTTTTTTTTGGCTCTCTTTCTTGCTTTCTTTGGTAGATGTCAGTCGACCACAAGCACACCAGCAGGGGAACGCATCGGACTACAGCCCACGTACGTCTGCTGCGTGCCAGCTGAACCCTGGCCAACCATGGCGAGCCGTCCTACTGACAGATCGGGTCATGCGTCTTGCGTGCTCTTCTCGTCCTTCCTCGTTCCTTTTTCCACACGTACTGCGCCATCGACTCCACACGGAGACGCACGCAGTCTGAGCTCCTTGGGCCACGTGGTGCGTGTGCAGCGTCCTGCTCAAGGGCTCGCGCGGGCAATAAGGTGTGATCCAGGCGCATGCTGGAGGGGTTCGGGGAGCGAGTCATATGCGCGTGGCTGGGCCCTCCGAGACTCTGCACACCCGCGTCTCCCCCATGACTCCCCCCACCCTCCCCTGTCGCTTCAAGCCGCAGCATCCCATAGCATGGCGCGGTGGCTCTCCCGCAGCGGAGCCTGGAGGGCTCCATGGTGGGTCGCGGGGCGCGCTCGCCGTGCATCCGGCATCCCCGCCTGCTTTTGCACGCGTGCAACTCGGCGCTGATCCGTATGGATCTCGCCACACCGCTTTCACATATCACCCCTGCTCTGCTGAGTTCTGCACGCCGTGACTGGATATGGCACGCCATGGCAGTTGCGTGTGGCAGCGCGCGCACGCAGTGGTCGCAGTTTTGCATATTAGCGCGTATTCTCTATCAGAGGGGTGGCCTTCGTTTGAGAGAGTCCATCACGTATATCCGAGTGCATGCTCCTTCTCCTCTTATCTTCTGTGTGGGCTTGTGTGCTCGAAGCGGTGATTTAACGACCGCTTTTTTGCTTGCTGTGTTTTGTATTGCTCCCATCCCCAGTTTTCGCTTTGCCGTTTTTGCGTTTACGTCGTAGTTCCGCTATGCCTGCCGTTCTTTTTTTTTCGATAATTGTGCGCATGTGGTGCTCTTCTGTGGAAGGTGTGTGAATTCTAGTTGTGCATACAATGGTTGGGAGTGTGTGTGTCTGCTCTTTACGGGAGGATCCTAGAGTACTGAGGGGGTGATTGCGCGACGCATTCACCGCCCCCCCTCTCCCCTTCACACGCACGCGTATGTCTGCGCGTTGGTGTGCACGATAAGCACTGATTTTGACATATCGGTTTCTCTCCATGCGTCAGTGTGTTTGTTAACGGGTATATGAGCCTGTGCCTGCGTGCATGGTACGCCTGACAGGGCTGGTGCTTGTTTCTCCTGCACTCAGCGTGCTGTTGCATGTTGTCTCTTTGGCATATCTTCTTTTCCCTCCCTAACGCTCAACACCAACGCGACGGGCGGGGTCTCGCAGTAGTAGCCCACACTGTCGCTTTCTTCCTCGCTTACCTCCACGCGTTATGCAGGTAAGCATGTTTGTGATGTGAAGGCCAGGGCATAGGGTAGTGGAGGGCCCCACTCAGGTGAAACCGAAGGGAGAACGATCTCTCTCCCTCGTTTCTTTTCACAGACGCACGCCGTGAGGAAGCGCAATTCTGTATGAAAGACGGCCCTTGCTTTTCTTAGCGCCACTGAGGCCCCACCGTTGGGCTCTAAGGCACCCCTGCCTTGGACAATATGCTCCTTTTTTTTGTTGTCTTCTGCGACACACCCTTCCTTGTCCTCTTTTCACCCTACGTTCTTGCTCGCACCCTTACGGCTGTCGACACGACGACGATGCCAGCCGCCTCACCTACACTTTCCACGCTCTCACGTTGATAACCACAGAACGCTTTCAGAGCTCTCCTGCTCACAGCGATAGGCATAGCATTACTTTGAAAAGGTTTCTTCTCACCCTTTCCACTGGCCTCTCGCCTGCCATCGCTGTCACGTCGTGTCGTCTACGTCGACTTCGTCGTTTCTTTCTCCCTTTCGGCTATTACTCTGCCGAGCGCTTGGTTTCCCCCTTTTTTTTGTGTGTGTGTTTGGTGCTCAGAATTTCTACGTTTTTCTTGTCACGCTTCTGATGTGGAGTCCGAGCAACAAAAGGGACTCGCTTAGCAACAGCGATGACTTCTTCTTCCCCCTTTTCCCTCACTTTTCTGGTCTACATCCGCACCAAATGTTCAGCTCCTTCTTCTCATCTCGCTCGCGCGGGTCATGGATTCCAGCGGTGGACATCTCAGAGCAGGATGACAGTTACACCCTTGTTGCTGACTTGCCCGAGGTGAAAAAGGAGGACCTCCGTGTATACACGGAGGGCGCTACCATCATCTGCATCTCTGGGAACCGCAAGCACACTCTCAAGCAGGACGAGCACCAGCTGCTCGTTGCGGAGCGCGGAACCGGCCGCTTTGAACGATGCTTTGACCTCCCCTCCGCCGTCGATAGCAGCAGTATCAAGGCCAACTTCCACGATCAGCAGCTGAATGTCTCCATTCCGAAATTGCGCAACTCGAGGACTGGAACGTCGAACTCTGTCACCATCGACTAACCCACTGCCGTACCGTGAGGTGATGAGCGACAAGAAGAGGAGGGATATAATTGGGGGGGGCGCAGATGGGCGCACCTCTGAATGTCCCGCGATGTGAAGACTTCCGTGTACTTTCCGGCAGCTCGTTCTCTTATTCCATCTTCTCTTTTCGTACTTCGGAACGTACACTTGGTAACTGGTTCCTCAGACCAGGCCGACCTCCCCCGGTGGCATGGTACGTGCCGCGACGCACTACGACAGGAGTAGACTGGCGGCCGCCGTCCCACAGCAGAAGCGCAAGGACACTGCGCTCACGAGACGGTAGGAGACGATGGTAGCCCGGTTGCGCACGAGCACCTGTCCGTACTTTGCATTGGCGCAATGGCAGTTGACTGGGGGTGACAGCAGGGAGTGCAGATGCGGTGCCACTGATTACGGCGCTGGCTTGGTGGCGCTTCCACGCCCGCCAGAGTCCTCCCTCCCTGTGAACAGCGTGCGGCCTCGGGAGGAGATGGAGTTCCCCATGCCACTCCGCGCTTACGGTAGCCGCCTCCCTCCCCCCCCCCCGTTACAGCGCCCGCGGCCAGGCGATCAGTCGCGCCCACATCTGCTGCTGGCGTCGACAGAACTGGAGTGTGAGTGCCGCGGGCCCCTCTCCAGTCAGCACTGTCGTGCTAAAGCACATCCCAAGGTCGGAACGCGCGACCACTGCGTGCACGCGCTGCCACACGCAACTGCCATGGCGTGCCATATCCAGTCACGGCGTGCAGAACTCAGCAGAGCAGGGGTGATATGTGAAATCGGTGTGGCGAGATCCATACGGATCAGCGCCGAGTTGCACGCGTGCAAAAGCAGGCGGGGATGCCGGATGCACGGCGAGCGCGCCCCGCGACCCACCATGGAGCCCTCCAGGCTCCGCTGCGGGAGAGCCACCGCGCCATGCTATGGGATGCTGCGGCTTGAAGCGACAGGGGAGGGTGGGGGGAGTCATGGGGGAGACGCGGGTGTGCAGAGTCTCGGAGGGCCCAGCCACGCGCATATGACTCGCTCCCCGAACCCCTCCAGCATGCGCCTGGATCACACCTTATTGCCCGCGCGAGCCCTTGAGCAGGACGCTGCACACGCACCACGTGGCCCAAGGAGCTCAGACTGCGTGCGTCTCCGTGTGGAGTCGATGGCGCAGCACGTGTGGAAAAAGGAACGAGGAAGGACGAGAAGAGCACGCAAGACGCATGACCCGATCTGTCAGTAGGACGGCTCGCCATGGTTGGCCAGGGTTCAGCTGGCACGCAGCAGACGTACGTGGGCTGTAGTCCGATGCGTTCCCCTGCTGGTGTGCTTGTGGTCGACTGACCCCTTCAAAAGGAATTGTTTCTAGTCTTCATGACATTTTGCAGGTATGGGCTACCCTTGTATCGTGGATGTGCGCTTCCTTTGTTGTTGTGCGTGTAGGGGAGACCCGTGCCCATGCGGACTCGGGACTGTTCTTGGATGTGTCTGCATTCGTCACATTTAATATTTCTGGTTTCATGCTACGTAATGGTGCCCCCCCCCCTCCCCCTCCCCCGCGACGACTTGGTAATGCTTCGCTGCACTTCCCGTTGGCTTTCCGGCTATGCCAGCTTGCCGGTTCTTTTCCTCGTTTTTCCTGCACGACGTGCTGTATCCGTGGTGTCGTGCCGGCGATCTTTTTTTGGTGTGTCGTCTCTATTTTTCTTGTCGCCATTTTTTTTGTTCTTCAGCCTTCGTCATAACCACCTACCTTCTTGCCTGGGCTTTATTGATCGATGACCAAAGTGTGTCCCTGTTGGTTCTCTACAACACACACACACGCACTCACAAACTATTCTTCCTCCCTTTCTGTGCGGCACTTCGCTGTCTTCCCTTCTGACATTATCTGCGCTGTCTTGCATTCTCGTGTGGCTGATGCGATCTTGCATTTGATTGTGTACCTTCTGAATTCTCTGCGTCTTTGGGCCCCACTCACCTCTGCGCACACCTAGCAACGATTCTCAAAATCAATTTGGCAAGCTTGTATCTGGGTGTGGGAGAGAAGGGTGTGGAAATATGCAGAGGGGCGAAGCGACGAAGGCTGTGCCACCACGCTCTCTGCTGCGGTGTACACCGCCACGCTCTTTTTTTTTTCACTTATGTGACTTTTCGTCACGTAGAGGGTGTCGAGTAGCATTCTCTTCCGTTGTGCATGAGGGAGCGCGTTGATTGCACAGTGTTGGGGGAACGGGAAGTGCAACTAAAGAGCATAAACATACACGCACAGATACACACAAGGGGGCAGAGCAACACCACTGCTACGTTGGTGGCGGATCCTTATCGAAGTAGGCCAGATGTCTTCAGCGCTTTGCTCCGTACAGTGGATATGCAACGCTGGGCGCATGCTGGCTTCAGTTTATGTCAGATGCCAAATCTACAAAGCTGTCGGGGAGCGTGAGCTGCGCTCATACGCTGAGGCGAGCGTGACGGGCACTCAGGGACGCAGGTGGAGGGGTGTAGTTAGCATGCTGGTCTCCTCTCCCGCTTCTTTTTCACAAGCCTCCATTTTTTTTGCTCTCGTTCTCTTCTGCCTCTCTGCGCTTTTTTCGTTGCCTTCTGACTTTGCACTGCAACTCGGTGATGCTGCCCCGTCGCCGATTTGTTTCCTCATACCCCTGCCCATTCCCACTCCACTGGTGCTCGCACACACCGTCATACACGCGCCACATCTGCCTCACCATACTCGCGTGTGCATTTGATCTCTTACGGCTTTCATTAACGTGCTTGGTTTGCTCTTCACTGAACTCCTTAATGGGACACACAGGTGTGTAATTGACGAAGATGCCGAAGGGTAACAACGCGATCCCCCACGTTCACCAGAAGAAGCACTGGAACCCGTGCTCTTCGCAGAAGGGTAACGTGAAGGTGTTTCTGAACCAGCCGGCTCAGAAGCACCGCCGCCGCCGTCTGCGCCTGCTGAAGGCCAAGAAGGTGTTCCCCCGCCCGCTGAAGGCGCTGCGTCCGCAGGTGAACTGCCCCACGGTGCGTCACAACATGAAGCGCCGCCTGGGCCGCGGGTTCTCGCCGGCCGAGCTGAAGGCTGCTGGCCTGAACCCCCACTACGCCGCCACGATCGGTATCCGCGTGGACAGCCGCCGGAAGAACAAGTCCGAGGAGGGGATGAACGTGAACGTGCAGCGCCTGAAGACGTACATGAGCAAGCTTGTGCTGTTCCCGATGAACCACAAGAAGGTGCAGAAGGGAGAGGCATCCGAGGAGGAGGTGAAGGCAGCGACCCAGGACCGCTCGCGCTTCGGCGACGCTGCTGTCGGCGCTGTGGTGTACCCGTCCGCTGAGGCCCCACGCCCCGTATCTGCCAAGGAGAAATCCATGTGCGTGTACGCCTTCCTGAAGAAGAACCACTCTGCTGTGCGCTTCTTCGGTGCCCGCACTGCCCGCGCCGCGCGCAAGGAGGCCGCGAAGGCCGAGAAGGTCGGCAAGTGATCTCTTACCTAGGGGAGAGCTGTTGCTGCTGAGGGTGAGGTGAGGTGTACGTGTGGGCCTGCTTACACGACCGCTGTGCACTAAGCTCTTCCTGTCACTGCAGCATACACAGATGCCTGGCCGCGTGGTTACGGTTGATAGGCAACATGTGCGTACGCTTCTCGTGTGGTGGGGTGTGCGTTACTCTGTTCACCTTACTTGCGTGGTGGTCCTCTTTGTTGTTTAACAGGTAACCCAAGAAGAGGGGTGAGCCATGGCATGTGTGTGTGTGCATCGCGTGGTGCGTCGTCTTCGTGCTTTTCGTTTGCCGTTTTTCTTTTTCAGTTTTCATTTTCCCTCATTCAGTTCGAACAAACCAAACCCCATAACAACAGCCGTCGGAAAGGCAAAAAAAAAGAGGTGTAGCGACGCTTCTTTTCCCGGGCATTCTCATGCGCGAATGTGTCTTGAAGCGCAGCAGCGGTGTAGAGGCGTGCACTGTGACCACACCCAAAGAGGTGGGACCCTTTACCCCTTATCATTGCCATCAGTTGCGTGTACGTGTGTTCGCAATCGCCTCTCTCTCTAAGCCTCTGGTTTTCTCTGTAACTGATGGCCTCCTTTTGCCACACAGCCTCTGTGCTGACAGGGGGGGGATATCATTACGCCAGTAGGAGTGGAGGGCTGAGACACTCGTGGGACGTAGGGGAACTACCGTAGGCCCAAGTAGTGTCCACTGGCTACAGAGAGAGAGAGGCAATTGTCGACAGTGCCCGCAACGTTCCTGCGAGGGAAAGGCAGAAAGGAGGGAGGTGAGCGGGGTAGGAGACCTCCGAGGAAGAACTCGTCTCTCTCGTTGCCTCCTTTAACGCAGCGACGGGGCGGACACCAAAGCTGAAGACAAGATATGCGCGCATGCACCCGACCAGCTGACCTACTGACGCAGTGACCTTTCGTAGCACCACGCTGGTTTTGCTTCTACTTGCACATCGATCTACTTTCCTTCTCCCCGCTCTTATTCATTTTGCGTCATGCGCGTCTCTTCATCGGCCACACTTGGTGAACCCCCATCCTATCCTGCCGTCTGGTGGGCGTCTTCTCCACCCTGCACTTTTCTGCACATCTTCGCACGCACATATGCATTTGCGCCACATCGTTGATGGCAACTGTCTGTGACGGCGTACTGCTGTGCGCTCTGTGCTCTCTCTTGCATATTCTTTCGCACTTTCACACGCGTCACCATCGACGACTCGTGTACACGCTTGTGCGAACTTCATTTACGTGCTTGTGTTGTGTTGCGTCTTCTCTTTTTGTCGCCCATCTCGGCCCTTTGCAGCACATAGCAACCCGCGAGTAGCGAAGATGCCGAAGGGTAACAACGCGATCCCCCACGTTCACCAGAAGAAGCACTGGAACCCGTGCTCTTCGCAGAAGGGTAACGTGAAGGTGTTTCTGAACCAGCCGGCTCAGAAGCACCGCCGCCGCCGTCTGCGCCTGCTGAAGGCCAAGAAGGTGTTCCCCCGCCCGCTGAAGGCGCTGCGTCCGCAGGTGAACTGCCCCACGGTGCGTCACAACATGAAGCGCCGCCTGGGCCGCGGGTTCTCGCCGGCCGAGCTGAAGGCTGCTGGCCTGAACCCCCACTACGCCGCCACGATCGGTATCCGCGTGGACAGCCGCCGGAAGAACAAGTCCGAGGAGGGGATGAACGTGAACGTGCAGCGCCTGAAGACGTACATGAGCAAGCTTGTGCTGTTCCCGATGAACCACAAGAAGGTGCAGAAGGGAGAGGCATCCGAGGAGGAGGTGAAGGCAGCGACCCAGGACCGCTCGCGCTTCGGCGACGCTGCTGTCGGCGCTGTGGTGTACCCGTCCGCTGAGGCCCCACGCCCCGTATCTGCCAAGGAGAAATCCATGTGCGTGTACGCCTTCCTGAAGAAGAACCACTCTGCTGTGCGCTTCTTCGGTGCCCGCACTGCCCGCGCCGCGCGCAAGGAGGCCGCGAAGGCCGAGAAGGTCGGCAAGTGATGAGTGCTCGCATCTGGTATCCGGTTTGTGACTCGTCGTTGTTGGTCTCACCTTTCTGCTGGCCAGACCCACGTAAGGGAGGCGTTTCCCAGGGCTGTCTCCGTTCTCCTTCTTCCGGTGCGACGAGGCTCTTGCGGTACATTATGTGCATCACCGTGCCTTGTGTGGATTGGCGCTTTTTTCTTTTATTATTTCTAAACGAAAAGCCAAGGCGAACCCAGGAAACAGATAAGTGTGAGGGACGAGGGTAATCGACATTGGATGAGGTGAAGGGTTTCCTCTCCACTTGTCCCCCTCCTCTAGTCTTTCTCAACTGTCGACAGAGATCCTCACTCATCCACGCGCGTGTGCATGCCGAGAGCGCGGGTGGGGGAACAGAGTTGAGCAACACCCCGTATCGGTGTCTATCTTGCATAAGCAGTGGATTCACAGGTGATGCTAGAGCAGGGCGGCATCCGCGTTGCCTGCGCTGGTTTCACTGTACGTGGGGTTTCTGCTCGTGCCTGTGTAGCTGTCGAAGTAGTTCCCATGCTCCCCATGCTTTTCAAGACTTCCATCTCTTCCTCTTTCACCTTCCTCTTCTCTTATTTTCTTCCTTGTGCCCTTGCGTCGTGCTCATCTTATGCTGCGGATGACGGTCGTGTGCGTGCGCATGCGCTTGCTGTCTGTTGTCGCGTTTTATTGTTGCTGATGGGCATCCGTCGTTAGCTTGGGCAGAATAGGGCACGCTTGGTTTGCTTGTGGGGCCATTCCTGTGGGGCCTTGTGTTTATTTTTTGTTTTCTCCTCAACTCCTCATTGTGTCTGCGCTGAACTTTGTTGTCGGCTTCCCGCTGAAGTGCTTCACTGCGTGTGATTTTTACTTCATCGTTTTCACATGATTTTTTTTTTGGTTGTGTCTGTGGAACATCTCCGTCCTCTGCTCTGTTCCCCTCCTTCCCCACGGAAATCGTGCGGTGGCAGCCCTCCTTTCTTCCTCTACGTAGTTGCCCGCGGCCGTTTTTATTTTTTCTCTCGCCAACGGTGGTACTTCAGTGGTTCACAAACTCTGCCTCTGACGCTCCACAATTCACGAACTGCCTTTGACCACCCGCTGTTCCTCCCCCCCCTCCCCCCTTCTCACCCCTCCACCGCTCCGTATCGTACAAACTGCCCCGTCCTCACACCGCTTTTCTTTCCTTTCACACACGCGCACGTGTCAAGCACTCCCCACGCGTACACACACCGGCACACGAGTGTCGTCTCGCCACCGTCTCGGTCCCCCTCCCCCTCCTCGCCTCTTCTGAACTTGGCTCCTTCCTGGTCACTGCTTTTCTGTTCGGTGCTGCAGTCGTCTATCCTTTCCTGTTTTTTTTTTTCGTAGACCTCTCTGACACTTGACGGTCTTCTACCCTATCGTCTTACACTTTGGCCTCTTGGCCTGCGTGCGGAGAACAGTGATGCAGCGCTTTAGCCACTTTTTGATCCAGGACAGCGACTCGGAAGGCGCCGAGGAGGCTGCGTTGCGCGCGAACCAGCTCCCTCATGTGGCGGAGGGCTCCTCGAACGGCTCCACGGCACATGAGTGTACCAGCAAAGACACTCTTCAGTCTTTGTCGCGTATCACCGAGAATGGGGCGCCAACTCAAGAGCGGCCGCCGGCGCCGCCGTTGGAGCACACTATCGCCACAGACAGGTCGCCGATATCTTCATTACACGAGATGCTGCCTACCTCCCTTGACTCCCACAGGCTAGACGGGCCAGCAACGTGCCAGGACTTCTTGCTTCTACCGTCGTATCAGCATGCTGATGGTAGTGCAGCAGCGGAGGGGACGCCTAGGTCTCAGCAAAGGGATGCTGTCGAGGCCGAGGAGCACGATTCGGCCCAAGTGAGCAATGCCACCACTGTCCCTCTACACGCTGAAGAGGTGGTCGCCCCATGTAAGAAGAAGCCTTTCTTTTTCTGCAGACTGTTCTCCATCTGCAAGCGAAAGAAGCCATCGAGGGCTTCGATTCGGGGCAGCGAGGCGCAGTCCGCGCAGACGTCTGTGGCGGAAGCGTCCACCAACATCGTGACACAGGATTCCCCTGTACGCGTCAATGCCGCAAAAGCGACCGAGGACTACTCGGAGCGAACGCTAAGCGTTCCCGTTGCACCAGGTGCAGCCTCCTCGAATCATTCGTCAGCGCATTCCAGCAAGGCAAACTGTGCTCAGTTGAAGGAGGAAGAGATTGAAGGAGGGGAGGCTTCGTTGCTTCGGTCCAGCAATGGGCCCTCTGCAGACAGGTTTGCTGGACACCCGGTCCCCTACGCTGCTCTTCGGTTCAACGAAGCGAAGAACAGGTCATTCAATGCCGTAGACGCGGAAGCGGCAGAGGATGGAGGTGCCTCGGAGTACAGCACGCTGTTATCACCCTCTGCTTTACAAGGTTTCGATGCGGCTCACAAAGAGTCAGGCGATTTGGCGATGGCTGCTGCGGAATCGGGAGACCTTCAGAAACCGGTAGCTAAGGAGCTCTGTGCGAAGCGCGTCAAGGCGGTGGTGCGGCGCCGTCGGTCCAATCCAGTGAAAGGGAGCGGCGACAGCGCCGGATCGACGATCTTGGATAATGCACCTGACGACAGCGAAAATAAGCAGAGGTCTGCGCACAGCGCAGAGGCTGGGTTGGTGAAGGCATCCGAGACCCTGTCTGTTCCTTTCGGGAGAGAGATGTCGTCGGAAGCGGCGTCCTCTGCCTCGTCTGTTAAGGGAAAGCAGCTGCCACCGCTTTCTCACCGAGATGTTGCCGCGCTGCAAAGCCCCACACAGACCCACAGTGGGAGCTATACGGGCTCTGGCTCTTACTCGTACTCGTACGGGTACTCAAGGAGCTACAGCACCTCGAGCAGCCTCGCCTCATCGCTCACCTCACCCTCAAGAAATAATTCGGCACAGGAGGCGGTTGCCTCGGATTTCGCGCAGCGAGAATCTGCGCAGGAGTCCTCTGCGCTGTCTGGGGTGCGCAGCGCTCGTGGTGCTTCCTCCGCCTCCAAGCGCAGCCACAAGGCCACTAGCATACTCCTCCAGGACGACGAACTTCCCCTGTCTATGCCAGCGTATCGGCGGCGTGTTTTGCTCGACCTGCGTGCGCGGGAACGGCGCGATGCTGAGGAGGCGGCGAGGGAGTGGCGCGACCTCACCTTCCGACCTCGAATATACAACCCGTACAATAACGGCTTCGACACGTCACTGAGCGGGACGGCGGACCGCAGTCACTCGCCCTTCAGCGAGTCTCACGGGTTTCCCAAACACTCCTCTGTGTACACCTTTTCAGAGCCCTCTCCAGGTCGCTACCGGATTCACCGCATCTCCCCTCGCCTGTTGCAGTCGCGCCGCGCTCCCCAGCAGCCTGCACCACCGTCGTTTAAGCCTGTCATCTCCCAGTACGCGAAGGACTCTGTGAAGCCGAGATTCAATGTCTTTGAGCGCCTGTACAAGCCCCGGAGCTCCTCGCCGCCAGCGCCGGGTGATGCGTACCCACACAAGCCGGAGATTTCAAAGCTGGCGAGTGAGCTCTTCACGTACCACCCCTCTGAGGGTGCTAACACAACACCGCCTCGCAGGTCGGTGTTCGACCGCCTCTACAACATGCACCGGTCCCGAAGCTCCAGCCCTACTTGGTTTCCCTCCCGCTCTGCCATGCCGAAGCCGTCTTTCAAGCCCCAAATCACTGAAATGGCACTTCAGCGGTCGGCGATGCTACCGAAGGAGTCGTTTGGCGACCGGCTTTACCGCAATAGCCGCTCACCGAGGTGCGAGCACCATTCCCCGTTTCGCACCCATGACGAGTTCCGAGGTGACTACGGCACCGAACATGTAATGACAAATGAGAGAAGCAAGGATGGCTCTTCCTGGTCGTCGCAGTCGTCCTTCGCGGTGAGGGACACGGCGACCGTGTCGATGGATCTCAACCGCTGCTTTTCTCAAACCCAGGCCACAGTGGAGGGTATGTAACCGCGAACCACGGGTCTACCTTGATGTGTTGTAGTTGTGGGGACACCAAAGATCGATGCCGGCAGCGTTGCATGCAACCATCGTTCTTCAAGCAGTTCTCCAGCGCTGACAGGGAGAGGCTTGCCATCCCTGCAGAGTTGAACGCCGGACTACGTTCTCTTGCGCGCACTCTACTTTTCATCCTGCGTCGTGGGCAAGTAGGGCTCCTTTCTTTCTCTCTTCGTCATTGCTGAAGACGCGGGGGGGGGCCCTTTGACTTTCCTGTGCGTGTGCATCCAGGTGTTCGTGTCGTGCGTTACTTTATCACCGCCTCCTCCCCCTCCAAGAGTATCGGAGGCCTCGGCTTTAGTGGAGAGGGCACACGTGTCGGGGACTGTGATGCCATCACACTGCGCGCCATGTCTGCACAATGAACTTGAGAGGAAAACGGTGCGTCTTGCTCTTGTCTTTCGGTGGCGATTCCATTGGCCTTGTGCGCTATCGCTGTGTTCTTGTTACCCCTCCCCCATCTCTCCCCTTTCTCCCATATGTGTGTGTGTGTGTACGTGCCTGCGTGCGTGCTTTCCTTTCCCCCTTTTGTACAATGAATGCCGTTTTCCCAATTGGCTTTGTCTTGTTTGGTCTAGAGTGGGTGCTGCATGTATATACGTGTGCGTACTAATGCGCTCGTTGTTGTGGTTGCGGGTCTTCTCTGCAAAGGTGCGGGTGGGTCCTCTTTGCCGGGTCATCGCATCCTCCCTTATGTATCCGCTCTGCGTGGCGGTTTTGTGCGCTGTGCTGTTCACTCTGTACACACTGCACTCTGCCACCTTTGTTCGAAGAGCTCTGCGCATAGCGGTCGATATTCGCCCTGTCAAAGAAGAAGCCAATCCTCTAGGGAGGCACGAAAGTGCGATACAGGCGGCGGCTTTTAAAGGACTTCCCGCTCCTCGAACCACAGTTTCTGAGCTCAGGAGGGTTTTGCGTAGCTCTCATGTGTGCACCACTCACCCTCGGCTGCGCGTGCTTAGTACAGAACTGATGAAGCACCCGCCGCCACCCTGCTTCCTAGCAGGCTTAACGAGCGTATTGCCGTTGCGTGGCCGGCACAGTTGCATTTTTTTTTTCCTCTCGGTGTGTAGGTTATTGTCTCACTGCGTACTGCCGCGCGCCGACTTCTCTTCATATGGTGCCCCTCCTCCAATACGCTCTCTCTTTCTCGGTTGCCAATACACACACATATATATATATATATATATATTTATATGTATATGGGGGTGTTGTCTCTCATAGCCAGAAGATGCACAGGAGCGCGTTTACTTCGGGCTTTCTTGTTTGCTTTTCCTCCAGGCCTGCCGCAGCGTGCAGCCGGAGACTTTCTCCTTCCCATCTACGACCACCAGCTTGCGTGTGCCTCGCCGTGGCGTAGGCACCTGTTGCCTCGGAAACGTGTGTCCGATAAAGTGGGCAACGGCCTCGCATTCAGCACGGCATGCGTCTATGTGCGCACGCATAACGCGTACTCTTCTGTTTTTTTTTTTTCACTACATACTAACGCACACATAGATACACCAGCGCACACGCAGGCATGAATGGTGGGTGGATGTATGTGAGGTTTCGTGCGTACATCTCCACTCCCTCCACACCCCGAGTCTTGTGGGGTCCTGCACATCACGTCTGTGAAAAAGAAGAGCGCCTTGGATTTGGGCTTCGAGTACCGAAGATCGCATATTCGTAAACAAAAGTAATTCATTCATTTTCAGTTGAGCGGTGTGATTGACGATGTCGAGGTATCAGTGCACCCTGTGTCAGTCGGAGACGCTGGAGAACGATCTGAACTTTTGTGTCTGTTGCCGAGCTGCCGTATGCGAGAAGTGTACTCAAGATTGCTACCCGAACCGCAAGAGCGTCGGGCTCTGTGTGCGGTGTCCGTCCCTCGATCACTATTTTACCTGCGGGCGATGCTTCGGGTCTATTTCCGATGAAGACATTCAATTCTTTTGCGACATGTGCGCCGCCCCTATCTGCCTTGATTGTGTAGTGAACGGTGGTAGCTTTGAGTGTGGTCAGTTGAAGTGTAATCTGTGCTGCGATTGCCCAATGTCACAGGCACCTCGTAATGAAGTGATCCGATACGAAGTAGATGATGCCATCCTGCGCGAGCTCCCGATACCGCTCGTGTCACGTGCGACATCGTCGACGCCGGATGCTCCGCAAGCGCGCGCGGCGGCCGCTGCGGTGTCGCCGACAAAGAGCAGTAAGTACGAAAAGCTTTTTGGGCGAGAGAAGCTTGGTGAAGGCGCTCAGGGCGTCGTGTACAAGTGCCGAACGGAAGAGAACGAGGTGGTTGTAGTGAAGGAGATGGTCTTCAACGACACGGATGTCACCGCCTTCGAGGCACAGGCACGACAAGTCGAACGCATGCGCCAATTAAACCACCCACATCTCATTCGCTACCTTGAGGTGTCAGTCCAGAAGGATCCACTGCGCATCTGTGTGGTCATGCCTTTCTACAGCGAAGGCGATTTGAAAAAGTTCATTGAAAGGCAACGCAAACCCGTGACAGAGGTAAAGCTGTGCTCCATCGTTTTGCAGATTGCGGGAGCCCTCAACTACCTGCATCGACAAGAGCCGCCGCTCGTTCATCGAGACATCAAGCCCGAGAACATCCTGCTGCTCAACCACGAGGAGCAGGTGCTGCTGATGGATCTGGATCTCTGTCGAACGGTTGACGTGAAGGCGAGCGTCATCAAGCGGCGCGAGTTGTCTCCAACGTATGAGTACCGTGCACCAGAGCTGGAGAAGTGCCACGGCGATACCAAAGCGGACGTGTTTAGCTTAGGTGTGGTGATGTTTGTGCTTGCCACACTGCCGGACTTTCCATGTGTGCGTTCAGACTCTGGCGAGATGTTGGTGCTCTCCGCCTCTAAATGGTCTCCATCGTCCCTGAAGCGTGCTATTCAGCGCAACGTCCAGTGTGTGCATCGCTACACCTACTCGGAGGAGTTTATTTCCTTAGTGGTGGCGATGCTTGTCCACGAGCCCACCGAACGTCCTACATCAGAAGCCGTCATCTACCGCCTGCAGAGGATCATGGAGCAACGTCTCATGGAGGGTAAGGAGTAGTGACTGCGAAGGTGGGAGAAGACAACAGTGGAGACTGTGGGAGGCGGAGGAAGCACGATGCTTTCTGCATTTTGCGTGCACTCGATGTGCACATGTCTGCTTGCTTGCTGGCTTGTACGTGAGGGGCAGTGGAGGTGAGAGTGGCACTTGGGATGGGGGATGAAGAGATGTGGGCTTTCACACAGCCCGCATAGAAGCGTCGCTTGATCTCCTACCTTCCCTCCCTGTCTCTCTCGTATGTTTCGCCTTCTGGTGTTCTGTTTCCCGCGGGCTGCTTGTCGGCACTTTCAATGGAAGCACGTGCCGTGCCTCTGCTTTCACCATTATTTTGGTGACAGAAAGCAGTGCTGCTGCTGACGCTGTTTTGACAAATGTCTATTTCGTTGCATGCTTATCGCGCCGCCACCGCCGTTGCTAGGGCCTAATTACTTGCAGGATCGCAGCATGGAGGAGGTGGGGATTTCGTTTTTTTTTTTTCGTTCGTGCTTCTTTTTGTGTGTGGTTGGGCTTCTCTGTGTGTATTAATACGCCGCTGCTGCTGCTCTTCTTTTTTTTCTCCCGTTTTCCCAAGAAACGCGAAGTAGACAACACGGCCACGTGATGATGCTTTCCCTGCCTCTCTGAGGCGCACATGCACCCATTCCCCTCCGGCCCCACGCCCGTGTACTCCGTTTGCTGTAGACGCCTCGTACCGCTAAACGTAGATACAAAGACCCAGGCACGCCTATACCCGTCCTCGCACATCCACTGCCTTGTCTTTCTCTGCCTCCATATCTTTGGGTCTACGAGATTTTGCTTCTCTCGTCCACACGCGTCGGAGTCATCCTTTGTTTGTGGAGAGGGTGCACCTATCTCGCCGGTTCCCGCCTCTCCATCTTGGCGTTGCTCACGTCCGTATTTTCGTTCTCCCCCTGTTTTAATTTTTGTTTTGGAGAACAGCTTCACCACACCTTTGTGCCTGTGCGATTCCTTCCCCCCTTTTCCGTTGGTCACCGGCTGCCTGTTGGTTTACGTTCTTCCTGTTTTTGTTTCTCTCTAGCTCATATCTGTACAAAACAGTTGTGGCTGCCTCTGGCTTCGATGCAATTGCTTCGCGGCAGGCCTGTTCCTACAAGATACAGAGGAGAGGTAAAAGAAGAGCAGGTGCGTCCAACAAGAAAGATGGAAAGAGCCAACATAGACGAATGGCACACGCGTGCGCGTCACCGGATACACGAGGCTTACTTCCCCCTCTCTCCTCCCCAGTCGAACTTGACTGATCTGAGAAATTTTGACTGCGACCTCCCTCACTTTTATGGAGTGCGGATACCCCTATGCGGCTTAGTGGGTAGAAGTGGAACTGTGGCGTACTACAGCTCCTTCCTGACCGCTTCCCTTTCTTCACGACTTTGTGATGCTCGCCTCCTTCCTCTCCTTTCTGCGATGTTGGGGGGGGGGGGAAGCTGAGCGACGCAGGGCGAGCGGAGTTGAGGGAATGGGGAAGGGCTTCTTTCCTCTGTATGAGGCCACTTCCCACTCGAGGTGTCACACCAACACATGCCCCTTTCCTTTCTTCATCGCTCCTCCATACTATTCTGCCCAATCGGCATGTGTTTTTCTCGCCATTATCCTCCCTTGGACATCTGCTCATACAATCTCATACACATACGTACACTGGGCCATGGCGGCCATTCACAGCTCCAGAAGCGAAAGGAGAGACCGTCTCTTTTCCTCTTCTACCCTGCTCCTCCTTTGTTTTTTTATTCAATTTTCGTTTCACTTCCCTCGCCTCTCTGCTGCCCAGCCTTATCCGTCACTTGACGACCGCCAACATCTTTCATTCCCTTCTTCGTCATCCACTCACTCACTCACTCTACCAACCCCTTTCTTTTTCCGCACTCGTCGCCATGTCCGTTGACTTCACGGCCAAGGCTGTGGAGTTGTTCAAGAAGGCTGCAGCGCTCGATGAGAACAAGGAATACGAGCAGGCGTATCGGTGGTATATGGAGACGATCGATGTGTTCCTGACCGCCATCAAGTATGAGAACAAGAATCCCACAAAACGGGAATACATGCGGAGCAAGGTCTCGGACATCATTGCGCGGGCCGAGAAGATCAAGGAGTTCCTCGACCGCTCTAAGGACGGCGACGATGCCCCCCAGGGCGGCTCCGGCGCCACGGCGCAGAAGACCGCGTCGGCCAGCAAGAAGGCCAAGGAGGATGACGAGGACAAGCAGCGCATGCGTAGCAGTATCGGTAGCGCTATTGTAAAGGTGAAACCCAACGTGCATTGGAACCAGATAGCTGGCCTCGAGGCGGCCAAGCAGGCGCTGAAGGAGTCCGTCATCTTGCCAATGAAGTTCCCGCAGCTCTTCACCGGCAAACGAAAGCCGTGGCGTGGCATCCTGCTCTACGGCCCCCCGGGTACGGGAAAATCTTACCTTGCCAAGGCGGTGGCCACCGAGGCAGACGGCACCTTTCTTAGCGTCAGTAGCTCTGATCTTCTCTCCCGCTGGCTCGGTGACTCGGAGAAGCTCGTGCGCAGTCTCTTCGAGGTGGCCCGCGAGGCTTACAAGACGGACGGGAAGCCATCCATCATCTTTGTGGATGAGATCGACTCTCTCGTCTCCGCGCGCTCGGACAGCGAGAACGATGCGTCGCGGCGTGTCAAGACCGAGTTCCTTGTGCAGATGCAGGGCGTGGGCTACGATGACGAAGGTGTGCTCGTGCTGGCCGCCACCAACATTCCATGGTCTCTTGATAGCGCCATCCGACGTCGGTTTGAGCGCCGTATTTACATCCCACTGCCAGAGCTCCAGGCACGCGTGCAGATGTTCAAGATCCACTTGGGTGACACCCCCAACACGCTCTGCGACGAGGACTGGATGGAGCTCGGGAGGCGAACAGAGATGTATTCCGGTAGCGATATTGAGAACCTTGTGCGCAACGCTCTGATGGAGTGCGTTCGCACACTGCAGGTAGCCACACATTTCAAGCGCGTTGTTGGCCCTGACCCGCGCGATCCAACGCGCATGGTGAAGAACCGTTTGATTCCGTGCTCGCCTGGCGACCCAGACGCATTTCCAATGTCGGCGGTGGACATTACGGAGCCAGAGCTGCTCATGCCGATGCCGGTGACCAAGGAGGATTTCACCAAGGCGCTGCGCACCAGCAAACCCTCCGTGAATGATGAGGATATTGAGCGGCACGTCAAGTTCACTGCAGACTTCGGCCAGGAAGGATAAGCCGCAACGGAGTCGTCGGGAGCAACGGAGC
The DNA here is from genome assembly GCA_033953505.1 of Leishmania tarentolae. NCBI lineage: Eukaryota > Euglenozoa > Kinetoplastea > Trypanosomatida > Trypanosomatidae > Leishmania > Leishmania tarentolae. Next base: position 1,062,257 of record CP119853.1, read on the forward strand.
TCTCGTTGTGTGTTGGTGCGTGTGCGTATCTGGAGATGATGCACAACGGCAGAGGTAAATCATACAGAAGGGGGCAGACAGATGAGGGAGACACCAGTACAGAAGGGCGAAATCAGAGGCGGCGGGCTGAGATGTGGAGGACTATGGTGTGTTTCAGGTCCCCTCTACAATCACTCTTTTATGATGTCGTGCTCCCTCGCTTGTCTGCCCTCGTTGTGCTGCCGTCCTTCACGCCGTGTCGCGCTTCCTAGCTTCTCTCCCGCGACTGCTGCCTCACTGCCCCCTTTCCACGGCGGTCTAGAGCAGGCAGGACGCGAGGGTGCGGAGTTTCTGAGGGGTGTCTGCAAAAGAGCAAGCAAAACGATTTCGTGGCGCTCAAACAGGTGAGGAGTGGGAGGGCATCCGTGTGACAGCGTAGCGCGTATGACCGTTGCCGTTGTACTCGATTTTCGAAAATGCGTCGCCCATGTTGTGGCCTCGTTCTGTGTAGGGCGACTTGTCGTTGCGCCTGACTGTGCCGTGTCCCACCTTTGTTGCCCCAGCGGCCGCTGCTGGCTTTCCCCATGATGGCTTTATCCTTTGTTGCGTTGCGTTTCTCGAGTTTAACTTCGTGAGCTCACGAGCCCATGTTGACTCAGCGCTCGTCATTTTTCTGTATTTTTCTTATATATATATATATTTCGCCGCTTCTACCATGCCTGACGTGCTTTCCACTCTTCTGTGTTCTTATCCGTTCGTTTCGATATTGCCATGCTCTTCCTTCGCAGCGTTTCTCTCTTTTCTTTCCACTGCCGCTGACTGCCGTCCGCTCAGCCGCTGATTTTCGAAGTGCTCCGTCTTTTATTCTGTAGAGGACAGTGGAGGAGACAACACAAAATGGGATTACAAACCTCCTGACAAAGAAGTATGCACTCGTCACAGCGCTCTCGCACACAGTATGTGCCGATGCATGTGGATATGCACAGATCCGCATGGGTTCTCGCGCGCGAGCGGCGTTCTTTTGTGCACCCGGCATCTGTGCGTCTGCAAAGGGATCACGGGCATTGTTGGTGGCTGAGTGCCAACTAAGCAAGCGGTTGCTCTTCCTCCTTTGCGTCTTTTCTCCTCTGTGTGGACGTCTGTGGACGTGCCGTCACTCCCGTGTTATTGATGTTGTGAGCACCGTGCTGGAGGGAGGGAGATACCAACGAGGGCACCCCCCAAAAGGAGAGAAACGAAAGAAGTACCTCAGCAATTGCGAAAGTGTTCTACTTAGAGAGAAGAAAGCGCACAGGAAGATGCAAGCAGTCCTTTCTCGACCCTGTTCGGATGACTTCCAATACTGTGGCGTAAATTATGTGAGTGAAACTATGTGTCTGTTTACCGTTAAGGCCGTCGCCTCTTCCTTGGTATGCCCACGTTGTCTGTGTATCACGGATCCATCTTTTCCATGCTTCTTTATCCCGTTTTTTTTTTCTTGTCGATGTTGCTGCTGTTGTCGTCGTTGTCGTCTGTTTTGCCCCTCCTTCTCTGCCCCGTATGTGCGTGCACTTCTGCTGTCTGTGGGTCTTCATGCTCGTTTCTAGATGTTTGCTGTGGTGGTGCGTGCTGGTGTTTTGCCCTCCATCTCCCTCCCTCTCTCAACCTTCCTTCGTGGCGAGACAGTTTTTGGGCGCTGTGACAGGCAAACCCACTCTCTCGCTTCCTGCCTCTGTCCCTCCGTCACTCTGCGCGTTGCGGAGACATCGAACCGAAACACAGAAAAAAGAAACAGAGCGTTGCGTAGCAGTCATGGCCGTTGTATGCATTTATACCTCTGGTTTTCGGCCTCCTGTGAGTACCCCCCCCTGGGATGGCAGGCCTCCTGGGTGTGTCGCATCCTCGGGGTTTCAGTACCCCCACGCTCCATGGAAAAGGCCCAGCAGCCTTCCCCCCTCCTATGTCCTGCCGATGCACGAGCACTTGTGGCGACGGCGTGGTCAGGGCACTTGAGCTGCAGGGAAGCCAGAGGGATTCGTAGCGACTGATATCGGCGGTGCGGCCCTGGATGACGCTGCGTGGGACCGAGCTGCGACGGTGAGCAGGCTTGCACCATACACGTGAAGGGCGGAGTGTGGGTGTGACCCGAACGCATACCACCCGACCGTCACGCTGTCTGCTGATGTGGGGACGGGGGCGGCGCCGAGAGGTGTGCAGCAGGTGGTGACCAGGGTAGTGAGGGCTGCTGTGGGGGGCGAGGCGGGGGACGTTGCGTAGAGTTCGAGGCAGGGACTGTGCTGAGATGACTGGTTCGGTGCACTGCTGTAAGGGATGCGCCTAGGGCTGCTTTGCATCACCTGGGTGGGACCTGTAATGGGCCGGTAGAGAGAGTGGGTCCACGCCGTACGGTTGTGTGGACTCAAAAAGACGGTGCGACACTTTTGCGTCTCTCTTTCGCTATCTTGTCGTGCTCCCTGCTCATTGTCTTCCATTTGCGTGTGGCCATGTTTGATAGGTACTGAGGGCCCATTGTCAGGGGAGCGAACAGTGAGACAACACTGTCGACTGCAGACCGGTTGCCCTTGCAGTTGTTTGGAGCAATGTGGAAGAATTTGTATAGGCTGCGGCGTGACCGTGTGCTCTTGTCTGAAGGGGCACTTTCACGGATTCCTCATAAGTGTGCTTCTCACCTCCCTCCTACACACACACATACATCGGCGATCTTTCAAGTTCTTCGCACTCTTCACTCAAATTCATCGTGTGTGCCTAAACGAAATCTCTTCTCGCTCGCTCGCACGGTAGATGGAGCTGTGGCAGTACTGCCCTCTCCCGAATGCATTTCTTCCTCGCCTCAGTTGTCTCTCTCCTCCTCTGCCATTCTCACGGTCCCTATCCACCATTACTGTCGCCATCACTGCAGCAGTGTTTCTTCCAAAAAAAAAAACTTCCAGTTCATTTGCGCTTTTTCCTATTCGGTTTCCAGCTCTCCATACACGCCACCGCCGCAGCACATCTCTGTTTCCAACCTTCTCTGCCCTGTGCACTGTATCGTTTACGGAACAGGAGAGACTTTCATTCTTTAAGCAGGGATCCGCGTTGCGTTTCTGAAAATGGAGACTCGCCGCTATCTCAACACCAAGATGGTGCCGTCGCACCAGGCTCCGCTGTCTGAGGTGACTGCCGCCGACCTGGCGGTGGAGCGGTTGCCCGGCTGCAAGTACATGAACCCCTCAAAGAAGCACATTCTTCGTGAGGAGTACCGGGACAAGGTGGAGCACATCATGTACGACCCTCGCCCGCAGGAGGATCTGGATGCCGAGTACCCCGTGTCATGCAACAAGCTGGTGTGCGAGCTGGCTGCCGCCCGCAAACACCTTCACTTCAACCCCTCCGATACCTCTATTGGTATCGTGACCTGCGGCGGCATCTGCCCTGGTCTGAACGATGTTATTCGCTCCATTACGCTGAGCGGCATTATAGCCTATCGTGTCAAGCGTGTTGTTGGTTTTCGTTACGGCTACTGGGGCCTGTCGGAGGAGGGCAGCAAGACTGCCATAGAGCTGTCCCGCACAGATGTGCGCCAGATCCACCGCTTCGGCGGCACGATCCTGGGCAGTTCTCGCGGTCCGCAGAACCCGAAGGAGATGGTCGACACGCTCGTGCGTATGAAGATAAACATCCTCTTCACCGTCGGTGGTGATGGCACACAGCGCGGGGCTCTTAAAATCTATGAGGAAGCCAAGCGCCGGGGAGAGAACATCGCCGTCTTGGGTGTGCCGAAGACAATCGATAACGATCTTGCCTTCTCCCACCGCACCTTTGGCTTCCAGACTGCCGTCGAGCAGGCCGTGAACGCCGTGCGCGCCGCCTACGCCGAGGCTGTGTCTCTCAGGTACGGTGTCGGCATCGTGAAACTGATGGGCCGTGAGAGTGGCTTCATTGCTGCCCAGACGACTGTGGCCAGTGCTCAGGCAAACATCTGCCTCATTCCTGAGAACCCGCTACCAAAGGAGACTGTGATGCGCCTGATTGAGCGCCGCCTTCAGCAGTCGTGCAATTGTGTCATCGTTGTTGCCGAGGGCTTTGGCCAGGACTGGGAGACCGGCACGGGCGGTCACGACGCCTCCGGTAATAAAAAACTCGTGGACATTGGCTCCATCCTAAAGAAGGAGGTGGAGCGCTGGTTGCGCGCGAACAAGGAGAAGTTCCCGCAGGGAACCGTCAAGTACATCGACCCCTCGTATATGATCCGCGCCTGCCCGCCATCTTCCAACGACGCCCTCTTCTGCACGACCCTGGCAACTCTTGCCGTGCACGAGGCCATGGCCGGTGCCACTGGCTGCATCATCTCAATGCGCTACAACAACTATATCCTCGTTCCAATCAAAGCAGCCACGTCGGTGCGCAGAGTCGTTAGTCTCCGTGGCGCCCTTTGGCGCCAGGTGCGTGAGATCACTGTGGGCCTGAGCGACGATGTGCACCAGTGGAATGAGCAGGACCTGCGCCGAGACCTGGAGTCGCTGAATGTTGAGCGTGAGCGCATTATCGCGCGCCTGGCATCTAAGTTGTAATGTACATAAAAGCTGTGAAGGCGGAGCCGGCGTGCGTGCATGCGTATGTAGAATGAAGAGCGGCACTCGAGAGAGGGAGGGGGAAGAGAGCAGAGAGTCAAGATTCGCATACCCCGCAATGGCGATGGTGTCTCTTCCCAAACGAGAGGGCTTGCAATAATGACAAGAGAGTGGGTGTGGCTGCGCGTGTATGTGGGCGGGTGTTAAGAAGGAGCAAGCGCGAGGCGGACGAACAATAAAACTCACGAGATCTAAAGGCGTCGGTGAGAGGGAGACGCGACTGCCATGCGTATTTCGGAGATCGCGATCTCAACTGCGGTGCCGGAGATGGGCAGAGACGGCGAACCTCTACACGTGTGCGCGCCCCCGGCATCATCGTACTTGCACCTACACTGACTTGTTTTCACAACCCTCCGCTCGGTCGTGCTCGCCTGTCCGGAGCTTCTCTCCTTTCCTCTTGGTCTTAGCAGACGTGGGACGTGTCAGAGCGGTGAAGTCCCACTGGCTGTGTGTGTGTGTGTGTGTGTGTGTGTGTGTACTTACGTGCGTGTCTCAGCGACGTGCGGTCTCTGAGGTTCGCTGTGTATGCGCCTCGCGGACACGCCTTCTTTTCTCCTTTTTGGGCGTCGTGCTCTTTCGTGGTGCGTCCGTGGATGTATTTGTCCTTGAGGTTTCCGTTGTTTAGCGCTTCCTCGTCCATCTATGGACGCCTCTCACCACCTATTTTTCCTATTAGTTGCGCCTCATCTTTCTTGCGGACAAGGCGCGTGCCTGTGCATCTCGGCATTATGAAGGAACGACGCTTGTGTGAGTTCTCGGAATTCTGTGACTTCTCCCTTCCCCCTTTGCAATCTCCTCTCCTTCTCCATCACACTCTCCGCCTCTCTTTCCAGTGCTCTGCTGTTTGTCATCCTGAGAGTGTCTGTGATTCATCACATGCTGAGCTGCGTGTGTGTGTGTGTATGTGTGTGTGTGTGTGTGTGTGTGCGTGTGTCATCGCAGCGGGGGGGGGTCGTCACGGTGATTGCATGATAAAGAATACACGCTTGTACTGTTTGCACACTCCCTTTCTCCCCCGTTTTTGCGGTGACTCGCACTGAGATCTCTCTCTCTCGCTTCCCCTCCTGTGCTTCTTCGCTGCACTCCGTGGTGCGTGTGGCGTGCGCGACGTTGTCTTCATAGAGGCGCGCGTACTGGTGCTAGAATGGGAAGGATGGCGTAGCTTGTCCGCGCAAGGACGCTGCTGTGGCCCTGCCACTGAAACCTCTTCCCCCACGACATGGCCCTCCTTGACGCTGGAACTCCGAGCAGTGGTGTGCCTTTCCTCTTTCACAGCCAACAACTGTTTCCTCAAAAGCCGTATTCACTGATGCCGTCTAATTTTCCCATGTTTCTTCTTGCTGTTGTCTGTGACGTTTTCTCTTGTGGATTCTCGACGCGGTTCCTTCCCTCCGTAAGAGACAGGTGTGCTCTCCCAGCGTCTCTCTGCGCGTCAGATGGATGCCCTTGCGCTTGCTTTTTTCGCGTTTTTTTAGCTTCTTTTCTTGACAAGCGCCGTGTGTGTGTGTGGGTGGGTGCGTGCGTGGATGCTGGCTAGGGAGAAGGCGCGCATCGGGCATGTGATGTACTGTCGTTGACCCCCCAAAAAACAGGGGAAGAGCACACGCACAGGAAACTCTGAATGAAACCACCCGCGTTTCCGGGGACACACGCACGCCCACGGAGCCGACGTTTTGTCTTCTTCATTGCATGCTCATCCGGAGGCGGGCGGTGGGGAAACCTCGACACGCCGAGGGCTACGCTCGCACACCGGTACTGCACAACATCAAAGAGGAATGAGAGCAGCGACTGCGATTTGTGCAGACTCAGACGTCTGCCGGTCCCTCTCCCCGCTCTCTCTTCCTGCTGTGTTCTTTTTCCCAGGTGTCTTCTTCTTGCTTTCGTTTTACTGTATAGAGGACGCTCGCGTTGCCGTATCCGTGAGTCCCGTATGCCTTTTGGTAGTGCCTCCGTCGTGAAGGCGGACGCCGCGGCAGTTCAGTGAGGCGCTCGTCTGTGTCTCTTCTTCAGAAAACTAAAAGAAAACGTCCTTGTTGGCAGAGACGGTAAGTTTGACCGGCAGTCGAATTGGCAGCAGGGAGAGGGGCGCAGACACGATCGCATAAGCAGACATAGGCAGGAACGGCAAACGCGAGTGTCTCATGCAAGAACAGTCGCACCTCTCTTTTTTTTTTTTTATATCATCCACGACGATACAAATGTTGAGTATTGTAAAGGCGAGCTGAACCTCATGCGGGAAGTAAATACAAGTGTCATACTACCTTTCCCTCTTTTCGCTTCTATACTAGCACCATCGCCGTAAATCTTTCCCCAGCGCATAACTCTGTCCCGTCCTTGCACCGCCGCTACATCCCCCACCTTCACACTTTCCGCTTTGTTTTTGTTTCTATTCGAATGACCAGCAGTTGTACTTTGGTTTCCATGCCCTGACGGTACTCTCTATTTATCTCTTTGTCTTTTTTTCACCACTGTGGATGCTCATCCTCTCTCGTGCTTCTTTCTCTTATCCCGTCCTTGTTGTGCACGCTTCCACTTGCTAAGCGGTAGACGTGACAGTCAATGAGACAACCCCCCCCCCCCCCCCCACCGAAGAAAAAAGAGAATAACGACAACGACAACAACAACGCAGCACAGACACACTCGCCCATACACACACACACACACACACACACACACAGGTGGGGATGGAAGGATCAGCGGAAACATTATATTTCCCCCCTCTCTTTTTCTTTTTGTTCGGCAACCCATTTTCCATCTTGCTTCTCACAGACTCATCACCGCCCCCTTTTCAAAGTTTTTCTTTTTTCGGTGCTCGTCTCCTTACGGACTTTGCGTCTTTCGTTTCATTGGGTTTCTCTTCTTTTTGTTGTACCGCATCGTTGCGTGATGGAGACTGACTGCGGCGCACATGCCGACGCACGCCCTTGTCTTCCCCCAGAGTATATATATATATATATATATATATATGTCAACCTCTCCTGCCCCAAAGAAGAGGCCGACGAGTCCACGCACGCGCACACGCAACAAGGAAGAAAGTCAGCAGAGATTCTGAAGGGAGTGAGCACAGTGAAAGAATCAGAGGGTTGCACGAGATGGGCAGGAGAAGACGCTCAGCACGCACCAAACACTTGACAAAGGGAAAAGACGGTTATCGTAGCGTATATATGTGGAAAAGCAGAAGGGAGGGGCAGGCACGGCACGACAGTGCAGGGGCACACCAACGCGATGAGCACACAGACTTATACATACACTCACAGAACACGCCCGCACGTTTATCGGTGCGGGATGAGTCGCTGGCACGGCTGGGGAAAGCGAAACGTGGCTGCAGTACCCTAGCTGACTCGGAAGCGTAGCCCTTCCGTGCGCGAGTCCGACTAGCACAGGTCTGAGTAGCACCGTCTTTTCTCTTTTTCTTCTTCCCGCTCTCTCCTGATAGTGCACCTGCCCTTCCTGTTTATTACTCAAAAACAAAAGAAACGAAAAACGTCACAAGAGGTGCTACAGTCTTGCGCGCCTTCTTTTTGCATGACTTCGAGGGTCTCTACATTGGAAGTGGTGTCGATGCTTGCGGAATAAATCATGTGCACATACCCGGGTGCTGATTGTTGCTATCTTCACTTCTCCATCATGTATTCCCCTCTCTTTATTCTGTACTTTGTGGTTCGGCTCAGCGTGCGGCTGCATGTGTGCAGGGTTACCACTTTTGTGCTTGCATGTGTGGTATTCGACATACACCCTGAACAGGAAGACGCTCTTCTTCCCTTGGTGTCTCTCTTGCAGGAGTACTTAGGAGGAGGAGCTTAAGAGTTCGCTTTACCCCCCCCCCCCCCACACACACACACACACACACAAAACACACGCGACTCGTTTCTGAGGTCACGTTGGCCTTCTGAAATCAAAGCTCAAAGGGAAAACCCGACGACGACAGGCATTCACCGGCGTCAGGGAAACAGCTTCTCCTATCCTTCCTTGTTTCCTTGTTGACGTGCCCTACATGCCTGCCGACGCTGAGCACGTCGTGCACCACGCCCATGACGTCCTAAGGAGCATCCGCCGTGTGAAGACAACGGCGCAGCTGCAGGAGGCCTACGATGGGCTTCTGACATTTGTGAGGACAACGCATCGGCAGGTGGAAGCACAGGCGGCGAAAAATGCCACACCCGGCACCAACGACGCCTGTAAAGCGTATGTTCAAGTCCCCCCAACACCCTCAGTGGAGGCGCAGGCAGCCATGTCGCAGCTGAAGCAGGTTTCTCTCTTGTGCGGGGCCTTTTGTCGTCGAGTAGAGCACGTTCTTCGCACCACTTACACCTACGCGGACGTTGACGACACCATGCATGGGAGTATCGCAACGGGGCATATGAGCGTGTACATGGCACAACTCACCGAGGAGCTAAAGCGCTTCAACACTCCGGCTGTCAATGACTTTTTAGGGACGGCGACAAAGCTGGACGCACTGTCGACGTCGACGTTGTCGCTCTCCTCAGTGGATTGCGTTCTCTCCTACGGAATCGGTGATCTCTGCGACTACCGCTTGTGCCGTCGCAAACGTGCACAAGCGTACCTTCAGCAGCTACTAGCGCAACCCCAGTGGAACGCGGCTGCCATCACTCAAGTCATCGTCTCTTTGAACGAAACACTCTCTACCCCTGCTAACCCTTTTTCGGTGTGCGCGAGTGATGAGGCGGTGGAGGCGACATGCGTGGTGACGCCCCTGCGCGACCCCATTTCGCAAACTGTCATTCGAATTCCAGGGCGAGGGAAGGCGTGTGTGCACCTGGAGCTGTTCGACGTAGAGAGTTTCGTGCAGGCTACGCAACAGCGCTCTTTCAACACAGTCGACGTTGGTGCCCCGTGCCCACTCTGCTCACGGATGGTGAACCTGCTGTCAATACGCGTGGACATGCAGGCTTTGGAGGCGATGCGTAGCTATGAAAGCGAAGCAGTTCCAGCTGTGCCGTCATGTCTCACTGCTGACTGTGCTTTGGAGTGGAACACAAACACTCGAACAGTTACAGTGGTCCGCGGTAGACGGGGCACATCGGATGAGGAAAGCGCGGTAGGTGAAGATCGGGACGAGCGAGCAACGCCGTTGAGAGGGCCGCGTGACGATGCACCTGAGACGGCCACCAAAAAGCGAAGGATCGAGATCGGCGGCCATGTGCTGTACGCCGACTAGAAGGACGGTACCGATACGGGTCGGCATCGGATGGTGAGGCTTCCGTGTGGGATGTGGCTCACGTGCCCGTGCTTGATCCGCATGTATGTGTTTTCGTCATGCCCGGGTTCTTCTCGCCTGCGTTTTGTATCCTTGTGGGCGCCGACGGGTGTGGCGCATAGCAACAGAAAACATGACTACCAATGAACCTGCACGAGCTTTCCTTGTACACACTTCGTGTCGACGGCTACTGCGATGATGTCGTTTACCAAGTGTTTTAATCACCATGCCTGTATCGCGATACAATGTACGACGATGAGTACATGCGAGTGCTCGAGAAGGCGGCAAAAGTGAAAAAAAAAAGAAAATCGGTTTTAGGGTATGCAGGCCAACACACAGAGACAGGTGTTCGCCAGTTATTTTTCGGTGTGGTGGCCGTGAGACGCGCAAGTGCTGCAAGAGTACGGCGGGACCACCTAGCAATCGAGCTGTTGCGAGGCAGCACAGCCGTGCTTTTGGTGCGAGACAAGTTTGATTCCACTCTGTGGAGTTTATGCTTCTCTCAGTCATCGTGTTTCGTGTTCTCCATCTCTCTCTCGTTACGTCCTCCCCCTCGTACTTTTCTTTCCCTTTTCTTTTGATGCCCCTCGCCACATCCATGCACATTTTGGATTCGACGTTCTTCAGCAATCACTGCTCACTTTCTCTGCGTTGTTGCCTATTTCATATCCCCAGCTCGTGCGTACCTCAACGATACCACACACACACACCTGCGCCTGCGCGTACGTACGTCTGTTGGCCTCGTTGCCCATTTTTCTCTTCTCTTTCGTGCTGTTTCATTCATTCTCCTACTTACCGTCTCCTACCGCCCTCCTTGCTTCAGGTTGTTGTGCCTTCACTGTTTTGTAGCGCTAGGCCGCACTGTTTCCACCATTCCTTCTCTGCCTAGCTGCGTGTGCGTCCACACTCACTCATATCAACGCACCGGTTACGACCACGACGACAACGAACGAGACACACACACATATATATATATATATATAAACCCCTTGTTTATCTTTTGTGTGATTGACTTTCTCCTTTTCTGTAGCGCTGCTTCTCCCCGTTTATTGTCCTCCTCTATTCCCGTTCTATTTGTGTGCATCTGTGTGCCTGTGCCTTGTTCCGTCCTGCCCCTCGTCTCTCCGCTGCCGCTTTGTGTTTGTTGCTCATCTCCGACGTTGGCTGCGAGTGCATCGAAGACAAGAAAATGAAGAAGAGTATTTCCCTCAAGGAATTTTCGACCACCCCGACGGTGTCCTACATGCTTAGCAAGGATGGGCACAACGTTGCCGCTGCGGCCGACGCGCAGAACCGTTCTGTGAATCCGCCACTGCAGCCGCTTCGCGTGGAGCGTCCGAAGCAGCAGCAGCCCGCACCAGACAGCGATGACGCCATGTACGAGATGGAGTAGTGACACTCTCAATGACCAGGTGAGGTGATGCGCCATAGTCATTATGCACAGCTTGCCGCTCGCACAAGAGAAGGTACTACCAATATTGCGGATGCGTGTGTGTGCGTGTGTCTAAAGCACAACCGTGTGCGGTGAACGTGTGCCGCTAAAGTTTGAAACGGAACTCGAACAATGATTGTACAAGGCGAAACAAGAATGATCATGCTGGTTCTCAGGAGAGATGCTCGATGTTGGGCCCGTGGCGAGGAACGTGCATTGTGCGCAGGGCTGTATGGGCGCACAGAAATGGGGCTAGGGCCGCCTACCTTTATTCTCTCCCTGGTTTATATGTTTGTGCACTTCACGAAACATATTCTGTGATGTCGTGAGGCGGCTCCGCACTCCCAACACAATCGTCCCCCTTCCGCAAACAGTGTGTGCGGAAAACGAAAAGCTATGCGACCAGCATAGGCAATTTTATTTCTCTGCCAGGAGGAGCTTGATCAGTGGAACTTTTTGGAGCTCGTCGAGGAGACATCAGCGAATATAATCGGCAGCCACGGCTCACGAGGAAGGACGCAAACATGTCAGATATCAATGATTTTCTGCACCAGCAACACACCGCCCATGATCGGGGAGGAGGGGGAGGTCTCGGCGGGGTTTCGTCCGTCTACGGGAGCAGATCACGGCCGCAGATATATCTGCCATCGGCCAAAAAGTGACCGCGATCGAGACGAATATGAAAAAGGGTTGCAAGACGGTTGCGACCGCAGAGAGGCCCACCGCGAGGACCGCAACAGCAGTCAAAGCGGAACCATGGGGACTGAAGCGGAGGCTAATGTTTATCAGCAACGACGGTAACCTGCTCCTGCACGTTGCCTCCCGCATGCTGGCCTTCGTTGTGCCTTGACTCAGGCCTGGTGCTCCTTATCGAGGGGCCAGATTCATGGGAGACACTGCCAAGCAGACTGGCAGTGCAGGATAATGTCACTGCGGACTGAGTGCGAAACTGCCAGAGTCTACAGTGTGCGGGCATGTACACGGTCGCAGCTCAGCAGGCGATCCGATCGGAAAATCAGAATGACGTGATGACATTCACGGAGGTTTAAACGCAAGGCCGAGGAGCGGCGGTTGCCAGCCGCAAACGAGGGCCCCGGGCCTGCTGCCTGCCTTTTATTTCCTTTTTTTCACCGCGAAGTACCTGATGTAGTCAGCGCCTTGGGCGGAGATGTTTCGTGTGCATCCCTGACGTCACTAGAGCTCGCGGACAGTGGAGCTCCGATGGAAGTGCCTTGCCCTGGCCACGGCGCTTTTGAAATTGCGGCAGCGCAGGGGAAACACAGCGGCGCCGGCAGAATCAGTAGAGGCCACTCTCTGAACCGTGCGTACGCGTACGCAGCTCACCTCGATTTCCTTAGTGAGCGCGGATGTGGTGTCGTTTTATATGGAGCGATAGAAAGATCGAACGAGTGGCTTGTCACGCAGCGTCGCCGATGACCGTGGCACAACTGGTGCTACGCGTAGGACTGCAGACGACTTGGCATCGCTTTTGCTCAAAACTACGTGTTCCCCGCTATGCGAGTGTGCACACCGAAGACCACTCGTGCGATTGCCGCAACTCTGTCGGAGGTGGCAAACCTCCCTCAGCATTTTTTTGAGTTTTCTTCAGCGTTAGCTGCAGGATGGATGCCTTCACGCGCAGCTATGGAGGTAGATTCACTATGTGGATTCAAGTACGATGCTGGCCCATACCATGCTACTCCCCTCTTGCACGGCGATCGTATAGGGCAGCTAGCAATCGGCGATCAAGTGGACGTTGAGGTGCGCACAGGAGACCAATCATGCTGTTTCCTTCACCCTGCTTGCTCACCCCGATGCCGGGAAGACTGCAACGGACGTGCGACGCATACACGCGCAGATAGTGTCAGCCGAAATTCAGAGCTGATACATCCGCATACGTGAGTGCAATTATGGGGGAAGGGATGAGGCCTGGTCCTGACCACACGCCTGCTTAACGAATAAATGCGACCCCGCGAACATAGCGAAGGCGCAGCGGATTGTGTATGTGCCTAAATATGATGGGGCGCTGAAAACTGCATGCGGCTTAGCGAAGACGCCATCATACGTTGCCCTCTGGTCAGCCCTTCCCCTCTTTCTTTCCAGTCCCACCGCCAAGGCTGCCTGTTTCATGCAGTAGCGGATGTCGTGGTAAAGGCTGTTTGGAAGGAGGGGTGCTGTGGGTCCGCGGAGTGCTTTGTGTGCGTCTGCCAGCTTAGCGTGTCCCGGGGAGTGAGTGCGGAGTCATCGCCCTTTCGACGGTTCCTATCCCCCTATGTAAACACTGCGATTCACACTGCACATGTTGCCCACCCATCGTCCACCCGCTCCCTCTCCTCTTGTTCATACTTCGCGCATTCGTGGCGACTGCTGGATCACGACTCCTCTTCTTCTTATTTCTTTCCACCAGCTCTTCCTCGCGCCGGCTTCTGCAGTCACGTCTCTCCGGAAGTGCGAGTGTAAAGGTACGTGTAGATAGAGCCGAACACTCGGAAACGGAAAAAGCACACGCGACGTATCTGTAGGAGCTCCTTCCTCTCCGAGCTTGTGGCCATCATGAGCCGTAATCAGAACCGCAAGGGCGGCATCAAGCGCGGCCGCGCAGATGAGTGGATGACCGACGTGCGTGACCCGGCAGCGTTGCAGAACTCGGCTTTTGAGGCGTACTACAAAGGCAACGTCATCCCTGTGGCGGAGTGGGAGACGTTCATGTCATGCCTGCAGACAGGGCTGCCCATGTCGATCCGGTTCAACTCCGCAGTGCCACAGGTGGACGCCGTGGACGCGTTTGTCGCGCAGCGTCTATCTGAAGTCTTCGAGAGCAAGCGAATCCCGTTTTTCCCGGCGCAGCGAGCGATACAATTTGGCGTCAGCCGCGGCGACTTGAAGCGCAAGAAGGCGAACCGGACGTTGAAGAAGATTGTCTCCGCGATGAACGAGGGCGGCTACCTGACTCGACAGGAGACCGTTAGTATGCTCCCTCCTCTCTTGCTGCAGGTGGAGCCTGGAATGCGGGTGCTGGATATGTGCGCTGCTCCAGGAAGCAAGACGTCGCAGATCCTCGAGGTGCTGCTCTCCAGCGAGACCGAGAGGGGAGTTGTGGTGGCGAACGACGTTAAGGCTTCCCGCTTGGACGTGCTGCACCATCAAACCAACCGTGCCGCTGGTGCACATCTACACCTCATCATCACAAACACAGACGCCGTGCGCTTCCCTTTGCTGCCACCGGCGGAGCGCTTCGACCGCGTTCTGTGCGACGTGATGTGCTCCGGTGACGGAACGCTGCGGAAGTCCATCGATATGTGGCCTCGCTGGGACACCCTTCAGGGGGCCAATTTACACCACACTCAGGTGCGCGTGTTGCTGCGAGGCATGGCGTCTTGCAAGTCGGGGGGAATCGTTGTGTACTCAACATGCAGCCTCAACCCCGTCGAGGACGAAGCAGTCGTTTCCGCGTGTTTGGCGCAGACGAAGGGCACGTTTGAGCTGATAGACCCGATGCCGCTGCTCCACGGTCTCCGCGCTTCTCCCGGCATGACTTCATGGACTGTCACCACACGCGACCTCACCACAGTGCTGCGCAACTACGACGACGCGAAGGCGTTCATGGAGACCCAGAAGGATCGACGCACTTTTCAGTACGCACCAAGCATGTTCGCGAACACGGAGCTGCTTTTGGCGCAGCACATCGAGCGCACCTGTCGCATCCTGCCCCATGCGCAGGACACTGGCGGCTTCTTTGTGGCGGCGCTGCGTTGTGTCGCGGCAGTGCCGGAGGATCCCCGTGTGAGGGATGAGTCCGTCTGCGATGCGAAGGGGACGGATGTTCCCATGAAACCGATCTCGGTTGGCATGCGGGCAACCTTGCAGAGGGCGCTGGGGCTCCCCGACACGTTCCCTTACGATCACCTCCTGTTACGCAACGAGGAGGCGCGAGACCAGAAGGTGTACCTGGCCAACTCAGACGCCATATCACTAAGCCAGAAGCTGGGCTGTCGCGTTGTGCACGTCGGCTCGAAGGTGTTCGAGTCCGTGATAAAGTACAGCAATGAGAAGCTACGCTTCTGTACAGACGGCGTAGCTGACCTTGTGCCCTTTTTGCCCTCTAACTTCCTTATCTCGGTGACGCCGTCCCTGTTGCTGGAGCTGGCTTCGGAGACACCGATGTCGTATGCCGATTTCAGCACCAAGACCGGCCGAGTCGCCGAGGAGCTGCCACCGAGCTTTGTTCTCACCACCACCTGGGTGGTGGGGGGGCCTATTTACGTGGCTGCAGAGAAATCCACGAAACTGGGCAAGCTTGTTGCTCACGTGGCCGGGTGGCAAGTGACAGTGTGCAAGCTAGCTCTGGATTTACCCCTGGTGGAGTCGGTCGAGGAGGAGCAGGAGGGGGCTGCGGAGGAGGGCGAGGTGGCCAAAGAAAATGCAGCCCTCCCGGTAGCAGCGGTAGCGATTCACTAAAAGGACGATTAAATGCTGCAGTGGCACACGGCAGCTCCAATCCGTTTTTCGCGTCTTTTCTGTTTCGTTTATCGTATTCGCGCACATGGATGCGCTTCTGGGCACAGGAGGTGATGGCGTAAAGGGATGCGAAGGTGGGCGGGGGGGGTGGGGTGGGGTAAAGGCCATACTTGGCTGCACGGGCAGCAAGCGGGAGTGCAATGACACAAACGACAGAGAGAGTGTAGGCGGGGGGGGGATGTGTACTGACTACACGAAGGCTGAAGACGACGCTGGTGGACTCTGTGCAAGTGGGGGCGCAACTCTCATGACAAGAGGCTCACGAAAAACTCGGTTTGAAGCGCTCACGTAATATGTGCAGCGATGGATGACCTGCACGGCTGGTGCGTAGGCGCGGGTGGAGAAGTGCCAGGTGTGCCGCGGCATAGCAGGAGACTTGAGGTGTAAGTTTCCGTCGCAGGAAATTCGTGACGGGGAAACGAGGATGTTCGCAAGGAAGGGGCACCCGCTTAAGCAGAGACGAGCGCCAGCATGCTCTAGGTTGTTCATGCATCTGCCGTGAGTCGTGCCTACCGTCACGGAGTGCGACGGACAAGTCGGGTTGCTGCCGCCTGCGCTTCCTCTACCCTTACCCCTCTGTACCCATAGGCTTGATCACGACCTGCAGGGCAGGTTCTCTTTTTTTTTTTTGCCTCTTCCCTTCCTGTGTGGCTCGCTGTGCAACGGCACATACTCCTTCACCAGTTTCAGGGGTGCACCCCTCCCTGCCCCCAGGGTCTCACCGTATTCCGTTTTCCATTGTCTTCCGTTCTCTTTTGTGTGCGTGTGTTTCTGGGGATGAGGGAGAATGCCACCAGAGTGCGCATGTGGACATGAGCGATTTATTCCTCTGGGGGGGATGCGGTGAAGGACCTTTGCCTGCCCACGAAGGCCCTCGCTCACTTCGCTGATACGATAAGGGAAACGGAAAGTGATGAAAAGAGAAAACACAAAAGGCGTGGGACTTTACACACCACAACCGCGTGAAGAGAAGAAGCGCACGGACTTGGGCGAAGACCGCGTGGAGCGAGCGGGGATGATGGACGTTGCGCGTGCGCGGGCGGCGAGGGAGAAACCGGCCATAGCAGGGTGCACACATTCCGTGTTATATTTTCTGCTCTCATGAAACATCGACGGAGGGGTGACAGGAGGCGGGCAAGACACCAGCGTCCACTACAGGCGTATTGTAACGCTCCCTGCACATTCACTTTGTAGAGAGAAAGAAAACAAAGTGAATGCCGCAGCTGCTCCTTGTGATGCAGCCATGTACACACAGGGTGAACTTGCGTGCGTGTGCGTGTGAAGGGAGGTCTTCTGCCATCCCCCTTTTCCTTTCCGTCGCCGTGGCCGAAGAAAGCAGAGACCAGATGCGCATGGTGCCAGATCTGTGAAGTGTGTGCGCGTGTATGGGAGCGGAGTACACTGCGCACTCTCTATCGTCGTATTCTCTCTCGAGTCGACCACTTCTTACGCCTTTCTCTCTCCGTCTCCCCCCTGCTCACTTGCTGCCCATGTTGAACGTTTCTGTGTCTACCTGGTCGCGTTTACCACAGCTCCAGAAAAGCTCAGTGAGTGTGCACGTGTGTGTGTGTGTGCGTGTGCCCGTCCGTGTTTCCTGTGCTCTTCATAGCCACTACCCTTCCCGCTCCTATCACCGCCAGCCCTCACCTTTTTTTGCTCGTGTGCTCTAATTGCCCTGCACCTCTTGTAGGGTTCACCTAGCGCGGTCTATTCATCTTTCACAGGAATTAGCGGTGCTGGACGGCTGACAGCACGCGCAGGCCTGCGAGCGTTTTCACGGCCCCTTCCCCAGCTGTACGAGATTGCGCTGCCGGCTTTCTCATCCGACTGTGCCGCCGTACTCGTGACTGCGTCCGCTTGCCTTCTCCCTAAAAAGGAGTGCGCGGGCGCGTGGAGAACCGCCCTCCCCCACCCCTGGAGGGAACAAGGTGCGTTAAGGGCAAGGGACGCGTTTGCCCACAATCTATTGCCCTGTGCGGGTGCACGAACCCCTGATACATCGGTGTTGTCCTTTTCCACACCGTCGCCGCTGCGTGCTCGTGCGCTGTGTTTCTCCTCGCGGAGCTGTCTTGCTACTTGGAACTACATTAAAGGGGAGGGGGCGACTAACGCTAAGGGCGGTAAGAGTACGAAGCGAACGTGCGCGTGGAACGACAGCGAGAGACGTGTAAGGCGAACTTTTCCCTGCTCCGTTTCCTTGGCGGCGCACGCGACCTTCTAGCCACTCTCTTCTCTCTCGCCACCCTTTGTTTTCGCCTCTTCGGCTACCGAGTACCTCTGGATCTGCCTACTCGCCTTCCTTGTAGCGGAAGGAGGCTTCCACGCGCTTTCGGCTGACCTTCCCTTTTCCCCTCCTTTCCACCAGCATACAGCCTCCTGCTTCATTTTTCCCTCGCTCTGGGTGCTGGTGCTTCCCCATCTCGTCTCCGTTCTCTTCATTCTTTCACCATGAAGGCGGTGACAGGCACGACAAGCACCACGACCACGCGGGCATTGGAGGAATTCTGCAGCGGTAATGTTGACACGGCGCAGCTCATACTGGAAGAGGCGGCTAAGTCCGAGCATAATGTAAATGAGCTGCTTTCAGTCCATTGCCTACGCTCCACCTTGGCGGCAATGAAGGGCAGCATGGACGTCACAGCCATCACCGCGCAGCTCGCTCCCGGTGAACCGGTGCGGGTGCCAGTGCAGAGCTACTTAGAAGGCATTGCCGCCATGGCGCGCGGGGATCTCACCACGGCACGAAGGCGTCTAGAAACAGCGGTGGAGCGGTGCGAGGGCTTTGGGGCCGCAATGGTGTGTCTCGGCGCTGTGTACTACCTCACCGGCGAATACGAAAAAAGCTACGCGCAATACTGCCACACCTTGAAGATGCTCGGCTCCGAGAAGACACCGCCGGTGGTGCGAGTAGGAATGGGCCTGTGCGCCTTCCGGCTGCAGCGACTTGTGGATTCTCGGCGCATCCTTGAGCGCGCCATCGAGGTGCATCCCGATGATGAGCTCGCGTGGCTGGGCCTGCTGGCGGTTTATATTGACCTTCGCATGTTGCCACAGATCCACACAGCCGTTATGCGTCTTAAGCACCTGATGCCTCAGAACACGACTGTGCTCCTGAAGGTATGTGACTTAGCCTACTTCCGCTCCTTGGAAGAGGGGCGACTGAAGAGCTCCATGGGACGTCTGCGTAGTTTGCTGCGGTATGTGCGGCAGACGGCCTCGCCCGAGGAAATGGCGCTGATCGACTTCCACGAGGGACGCCTTCTGCTCGCCTGTGGCGAGGTGGCGGCGGCGCAGCCGCTTCTCGAGTCCGCCGTGCGGGCGAATCCGAATCTCTTAGCCGCTCGCGTCCATTACGCCCGACTACTGATGCACTCCAACCGCTACACCGACGCGGAAACGCTGCTGATGGAGGTGAACAGGACATGGCCCAACGAGAAGGAAGTGCTACAGATGCTCGCCATTCTTGCCACTCGGGCGGGCCGACACAGCGAGGCCCTTCGCTACACTCACACACTGACCATGACGGTGGCGCAGGGTGATGTGAACTCGTGGGCGTTGGCGGCCGTATGCTCCCGTCTAGACACGGAGCACTGCAGACGGATTTGCGCCCACGTGCGTGCCATTCAGCGGGAGCTAAATTTGCCCTCTAGTTGGAAGCTGAGTGCGAACCTCGCCATCCTGTCGGGGGATGAGGAGGCGATGCAGGGAATCGTAGACGCGGAGCTAGGGGCGGCTTTTCTCATGTCCAACACCGTAGTGCACGTGTCGTATGTGCCGCTGTTGTATAACCTGGCCCTACTGCTGGAGAGGCGGGGGCCGGCGCGCGCGCGACAACTTTACGTGTACCTTGTCAAGCACTACAGCACCTTTGCTGCGCCGTACTACCGCCTGCACTTTTTGGCGAAGGAGGCCGGTCATCTGCAGCAGGCCATGGCGTGGCTACAGTGGCTGCTAAAGGTGCACCCGATGGAGGCTGCGGCACAGACATGCATGGCGCAGCTGTACATGGAGACATCAAGCGCGAAGGAGGCGCTGGCTATCTTCAAAAAGGTGAACGCCTCCGAGTTGCAGCTTCCTGTTGCTCTGGCCGTCGGCGCTACCTCTCTGCAGGCGTGTCAGCAATCGTCGTCACAGTGGCCGAAACTGCTCGCCTCGGCACGTTCTTTTTACCGGGAAGCTCTCGCCAAGGATCCACGCAATATTCTCGCAGCCCACGGCTACGCGTGCTGCGATGGACTTGAGCGCCGCTTCGATGCCGCTGAAGCGATGCTGAACAGTGTGAGTGAAGTGACCCCGCTTTCCAGCGTGCCGACAAGAAATGTTGATGCACACCGAGCCAACGTGAAGATGCTCAGCCACGGCTACAAGCAGGCGGCAGACTATTTTTCGCGCATGTCGACACGCACATCGGAGCAGGACGCAATGTACTCGTACTGCGTGGCTACCGAGGGCCGGTACGCGGAGGCCTTAGAGCTTATTCAGAGCGCCTCCAGTAAGTCACCAAGTGAGGAACCGATGCTGGTGTACAACGCAGCCCTGCTGAACTTCATGGCTTTTGTTGACGGGTTGAAAGGCACCCGTGCCCTTACTGCGGCGCAGGGTGCGTCGCTTCTCGCCCACCTCGAGGCCGGGCAGCAGGGCACCACTTTCCTGGATAGCATCAAGGGCAAGTATGAGCTGATGAGTCGCGCGAAACGTTACCTTCGATCCATCAGCGCCTATTGCGAGCGCCATCGTGCTACCGTGCACACGCTTGTAGAGGCTGGTCAGCAGCGGGCCAAAGAGCTGGCGCAGTCGGAGGAAGGATGGCGGCGCGTTTTTGCGTGGCACAAGGCGGAGCAACAGAACCGACAAGAGGAGGAGGAGTTGGCTGAGCACCAGAAGGCGGAGGAGCGCAAACAGGCGGAGGCAGACGTGTACGCGCGCTTCCGTCAAAGCCGGATTCAGCAACCGGCTGTGTTGCTGAACGCGGACTTGCTTGCAGCGACCATGGCAGATACCTTGCAGAACACGATGCCGGCAGAGGAACTGCTACCAGCGCTGGGGGACGAGGAGAACGGGATGCCGTAATCTGCACCCCCACCCGTTTCCATTCCTGTTGCTAGCTTTTTGCTTGCGCTATGATTTCAGTGCATCGCTGCTCTATTGTGATGAGCGGATTCGTTGCCCTGCGTGGATGTGCATGCGCGTAAACGCTGCCTACGCTGGTGGTGAACGCCACACTTCTACACGTCATCCGTTGCTGCTGTAGGTGACGATTAAGAAGTTCGGTGCGACTTCTGCGTCATGGGCCTCTCGTTAAATCGGCGCTGCGCACCCGCCCTTTGCGTGTGCGCGCAGTTTGACGGCCCTCTCCGCTGTGGCACAGGTGATTTTCTACACCGCACAGGGGGATGAGGATGCGAGCATGAAAATGGAAAGGATGGGCACTCCACCCTACCGCGGCGGTGTAGGGAGGCCGCGGGTGGCGTGCGGAGGATTGCAGATGTGACAGGGGGCGGATGGGACACCATGCACTGTGGTGTCCACTTCTGTGGGGCCTTTTTGCTTTCGATGTGTGCGTGTGCCTCTTCGTTGTTGTCATCTGCGTGTGTGTGTGTGGGCACGTGCGCGTGTCTTTCTCCTCCCTTTTTTTATGGTATCACGGGAACTCTTCTGTACGTTCTTTTAACGGATGAGAGATCAGCACCCAATCAAGGAATGCTTGCTTGGCTGCCACTCTTACTTTGGGTATCGGTGCGTACGTGTGTTGATGCTTCCATAGGACCCCTTTTCCTCTTCCCCAAGGAAGCACTCTACTCACAAGGGGTGTATGCATCCGTTGTTTCATTCTGTGCGCTAACAACTCTCGCGTATGTAATCCTTCTTCATCCCCCCATCTATGATTTGCTGCCGGTCCGCTGCTGCTGGCAGAGGGACACCTAAGGCACGGGGCTGCAACATCGGTGCACCTGTTTCGAAGCCCGGGAGCTCTATCCTGTGCACCGCCTTCTCTTGCTTAACACGCATGAACAAGGAGGCCGCATGGCTGTGCGGAAGAGGCTTCTCCCCCTGCTCTCTCTCGCTCGGTCTGTTGCCTCTCTGCCGTGCACAAGAGCGCACCCACGACCCATGTCAGACGAAGCGTGTGGGCGATGCTCACATGCCAGAAAGCTGTACCTCTATTTCCTTCATCCCTCCTCACGAGCGTGTGCCTCTCCTTTCCCACCTATATTGCCTTCTCCAGTTCTCTTTCCCCCTTCACCCCCCCCCCCTCGCTGCCAGGCTTCGTCTCTCTCATCCCCTGCAGTGTCCAACATGACGGACAAAAGCGCCTATGGGGGTCTCTTTCAAGACCCGCCGTACCTCTCCTCAGATCTGGACCCGAAAAAGACGGACCCGTACGACAAGAGGGATGCCATTCCGTCGCGGTACTTGGGCAAAAGCATGACGATCGGCGGCCGTGTGCCACCCGGCCAGCACCCCGACGCCTACTTTGAAAAGAGGTTCCTCACCCTTGCCTCCTCGGAGCAGAACGGGGGTAAGCCGGTCGGCTACGACGAGGGCAAGGGTCTCACCGCCGCCTCTAAGAAAAACACCAAGCATCCCATCTCCGACAAGGAGTTCCTCTACTCATCCTATCCGGAGAAAAGCACCGGCCCGGGTAGCTACTACGGCTGCTTTCAGAATCGTCCGCACGAATACATGACAGAGCCGTGGGATGATGGAAAGTCCAAAAAGAAGAGGAAGGCGAAGAAGCCGAAGGAGGAGGAGCCCACGCACCTGCCCAACGTCAAGACAAACCCCGCCAAGAAGGGTACGTATGGCTACCCCGGACTTCTACTGAGCAATCCCTCTTACGACGACAACTGGAAGAAGAACTACGCGGCAGCAGAGGCAGATAGGGCACGTAGGGAGCGTAAGCAGGGCCCGCCACCAAAGGCTCTAGGGCCACCGCTTCATATTCCCGGTGTGAGCCACCCCTACATCGATGAGATGCCGAATACGGGTGTGTCCGCTGTATATGCAGCCTACGAGCCCCCGGCGGATAGCGCCGCGGCGAAGCGCAAGGCCAAGAGGGAAGCTGCGGCTGCTCCTACTTTACACCAAACACGCGCGTTCTACGGATCTGCCAACCGGTCTGGCGAGCAGGGCTGCTTGAACCCGTTTCCGAACCTGTGGGTGCACCCAAATGAGACGCAGCCATCGAAGATCGCGCAGCGTAAGCAGGCGCAGAAGGAAAAGGAGGAGGCAGCTCGGAAGCCCAAACTTACTGAAGTGTGGAAACCTAACTCCTTCGAGAAGACCTCTGTAATTTCTTCGTGCCTTCGCCGCTTCTACTGAGCGACTCGGCCCCTGCCGTTCTTGTGGTCGACTATAGTGTTCCCTACGCAGCCCTGCGCTGTCTATGAAAACATGCGTGCTCTCGCTCTCATTGCTGCCTCTCTGTTCTTTCTCACATGCGTGAGAGTGATGAGCAGCGCTCCGGAGTACTGTGGTTGTGCACCTGGGTGCTGTGGTCGGTGGATAGGTGGGCTTAACCGGGCAGGGACCGGCAGGGAAGACAAAGTGCCGTCTCACTCCGTGTTTAGGGCCCTCTGATCATGGGCTATCGTTTTCCTGCATGCCGCCCTTCTACGTTGGCACTGAGGGATCAATCAGGCGTCCTCTCTTCTCACCTCACCCCTTGCTGTTGCTGTACCACCGGTGAAGAGGAAGGGGCAGCCCCTCAAAGAAAAAAAAGAGCGAGGACGGGTTGCGTGTGACCCCCTCCTCCTTCCCTTCCCCATTTCTCTCCTCGTCTATGTTCTCATACCTGAAAAAGCTGCTTGATGTTGTTGAAATTCATCACGCTTGCTATACACATGTACACTAACCTCCTCCCTTACTCTCTGCACCGCTCTTCACGTGGAGGGAGGGAAGGGACCTTTCGGAGTTGTCTACCTGGAACCACTTATACTTTTTTTGTTTTCGGATTCTTCCGCATGCACAGCGAAGAATGGACGATGAATGAGGCTGAAAGGAAGGAAGGAAGGAAGGGTGGATGCTTCGGATTGAGGTTTGTATTTGCTTTCACCTCCTGTGTCGCTTGCGCGCTCATCGGCCTCTAGCAGGCACGCTCTGTCGGTGAACCTCACAGATGTCTCCATTGCCGTATTCACACTGCCTGGGCCTTGGCTCTCCCTTATTCTCGTTTGATGACTCACCTTTTCATTGTGCATGTATTCTATATGGAGGAACGGACTCCACTGGTCTCTGTTACTGGCTCTTCCTGCTCAGCCCGGGCCCCCCTTTCCCTTCCTTGGCAGGCTTATCTCTGGCACAGCTTGTGTGCTGGCATGCGGCTTCTCTGTTGACGGGCAATGGCCATGACAGCGACAAAAACAGCAACGCGCAGTACTCATTAAAAAAAAAAAAAGATCGTCATCGTTGGCGTCTTCTGTACCTCAACTTTTCTTTCGTCATCCCCACTTCTCCCATGACCTGACTAGCGGTGGTCCGAGCTCTCAAAGGACCTGGAGAAGAGCGGTGGCGAGGACATACGAGGGAACATTGCACATGACTGCGCCCATTCGTGGGGCTCTGTGCTGAACGATGAGGGGGATGGGCCACCATGTCTTTGACTTCTTCTCCCTTCTTTCACTTTGAAGTTCTTTCCTCTCCCCCCTCTCTCCCTCTCGTTATTTCTTTCTTTCAATTTATGTCTGCGTTTACACATACGGCTTGCACTTGTGTGCCCCTTGGGTACACGTGCACATGCAATGGGGCGTGTGTGCATGTGTGAATTCCTTTTGTTGCTGCTATTGCTGCTGGACTACTATCGTGGCTCTCAACTCACTGTCTGCACCGTGTGAGTGCTGCTACTTGCACACACACACACATATATATATATATATCTGTACGCACACGCCAACACGCACACCGTTGCACATACCGGCCAAGGGCTTTGTTTTCCGGACTTCCGCTCTTTTCTACTCTTTTGTTTTCTGACCTTTTCGAGCTCTCAGGTGTTGCCGCACTCGAGCTCTTCTCCCTCTGGGTGCACGTACAGCCTTGAATACAACCTCGTAGCTCCGCACGCGTTACACATATACCCACACAGTTGCTCAGAGACGTACACACGATTCGAGGTTTGCATACATACACATCCACACACCCTCCCCTCTTCCTCGCCTGCTTCATCCCCTTCCTCTCCTTACCCGACCCCCATCTCGGCACTCTCTCCGCGACAACACAGACACAACACCTGCTGGCAAGTGCAGATTCACAAGAAAACAAAAAGAACGCCCCTTTCTTCGTTGCACACACACACACACACACACACACACATGGCGCAAGTAGCAGAAGAATCGAGGGCGCTGGAGAGCGAGGTCTTCCGGAGCAAGTACCGCCGCATCAAGTCGATCGGCAAAGGTAGCTTCGGGGAGGCGGTGCTCGTCCGCTCAAAGTCGGATGGCAAGCGCTACGTGGCCAAGGCAATCGACTCCGTCTCTATGACGCCCAAAGAGCGGCGTGACGTGCAGAATGAGATTCGCATTCTAGCTGCCGTCAATCACCCCAACATCATTCGCTACCACGAGCACTTCGAGGACGACACTCTCATCTTTATTATCATGGAATACGCTGACGGCGGTGACTTGAGTACCCGTATAAAGGAGGCAAAGAAGCAAGATGTGCCGCAGCTCTTCGACCCGAACTTGGCGATGTTCTGGTTTCTTCAGATCTGCATGGCACTCAAGTACCTGCATGACAACCACATCCTTCACCGTGACCTCAAGACGGCAAACATCTTTCTCACCTCCAAGAACGTGGTGAAGCTTGGCGACTTTGGTATTTCGACCATCCTACAGAACACAATGGCATGCGCCAAGACAGTGTGCGGGACACCCTACTATTTCTCTCCGGAACTCTGCCAAAGCAAGCCGTATAACAACAAGAGCGATGTGTGGGCTCTCGGCGTAGTTTTCTACGAGACCCTCACTCTGCACCGCCCCTTCAATGCTAAGACACTGAAGGACTTACTCAAGAGGATATTAGCAGGCAGCTACGACCCAATCCCCACCACAATTCCGGTGGAGATGCGCTCCCTGTGTGCTAGCCTGCTGCAGGTGAACTATCTGCAGCGTCCCAGCATCAATCGCATTTTAGAGAGTTCCTACGTGCAAAGTACCCTGCGTAGCTTCAGTGAGGACTTGGCTCGCCAGGTGGAGAAGGATCGCACTGATTTCGAGGCCAGGAAGCTTAGCGAGCAGGAGGGGCAGGCTCAGTCGAACCCGAAGAAAGAGGTGGTAAGGATGCCTCAAGAACCGGCGAAGCCACAGCTCAGCGAGCGCGAACAGATGGCGATGCTGCGTGGCATGGACCGTGAGAAGATGAAGGCAATGCTGGCGAAGCAGGCCGCTGAGGAAAAGTCTGCGCCGACGACTGCAGCGGCACCTGAGATGGTCCATCCCGACGTGGATGATGATGGTGACTATATTGCGCAGAAGAAGGCTATGGTGGAGCAAACCAGGGACATTGTGGGTAAGTCTAACCTTGGCGGGCACCCAGAGGAGTTCGGCGACGGCCCCGCTGACAGCGCCCCCAAGGTGGAGATGATTACGATGGCGAATGGACACACGGTACTTGCCTCCGATGTACGTGGCCGCCTGGAAGCCGAGATGGGCTCCAAGATGCTGAATAGCGCCGTCGAGCTTTACAACTCAGGTATGATGAGGGGGCTCACCAACTCTGAGATGCAGCGCGAATTGGCTGAACTCCTAGGACCGAAATTTGCGCACAACTCCAACGCCATCACGAAGCTGGCAGTGTGGGAGGGGAAGCAGTAGTTCGTGGGCGCCGAGGGAAAGACAACGATGTGCGAGTCTTGTTCTTGACGCTTTGATTACGCTGTGTGACCACAGGAAGGGGAGAGAGGGATGGGGGGCTCTATATGGCACCTTCTTTGTCGTCATCTTTTTTCCGAGTGTCGAGGCTGCTGCGGTGTGTGCTGATCCACTGCCATTGCTAATACAATTTCGGTTTCATGCACTACCCTGACGGGAGCGAGAAAAAAGATCGCATGCTCTCATACATCCCTCTATGCTAAACCCAGCCGCAGCCAGGTACTGGGGGCAGGTGCGGTGGGTGTGCTGACGCTGGTGCTGATTGCTTCTTCTGTGTGTGTAACGAGATGCTGTGTTGTTCTTGTGTCCTTCCTGTTGTGTCCTTCTGTTAGTTTCTTTTAGCATTGTGAGCCGCAGTATTGCTGTGTCGCTGTTGGCGCTGTTACTACCCCGTTTTTCTATATCCTTTGGGTGCCAATGTTAGCAAGTGCATCCTGGTACTTCGCTCCTTCCTGGATGTAGCCGACCACGGCACTCGGCCGCATTGATGCCTCCTTCCTCTGCTCCCTAGTGCGCTGCGGCTTGTTTCTCTCCTCTGGTTGTCTCTCCGCTGAGGTCCGTCTGTGTACGGTAGCAGGTGCATCGTCTCTCTCTCTCTCAATGTTATACCGCCTTTTCCTCGCGTCTTGTTTGCAATCACCGAACCCCACGCCTGAAACTCCCGTGCATGAGAGGGGGGAGGAAGGGGGACGCTCGCGAGATCTAAGGGGGCACGGAAAGGAAAAGGAGTGGGGTAGGATAGGCGGAAGCGGCAGAGGAACAGGGAAAGGGATACAGAGAGCACAGAGGACAACGAGTTTAGCAATACTTCTCTCTTTAGCACGGCGCCCACGTACACGCGTATTTACGAGAAGAGGGAGGAGGGCGTCACAAATCTTACGAATCGAACGTGCCTTTTTCTTCACCTTGTTCTCCCCCCTTCCCTCCCATTTTTTTTCCTCCGGAGACAGCGGAAGCAGCAGCGGATAGCCACAGGAAAGCACTACGAGAAGAGGAGGATTCGAAAAGCGTAGCGCACTCGAAGCGCCGCCTCTTTCTTCCTCCCTTCCAAGCGCACGCCCTGACCGATGGATAATCACTCGAATTGCCACCGAGAAAGGGCTGAAGAAAGGACTGTGCGGCTTGTTCTCATACCAGAGATACACGCGCTCGAAATCGTCAACCATGATGTAAGTCCCCCCCAAATGTACACACAAATCACGACACCATCTGTGTACACGCACCCACATCTACATATATATATATATATATACATTGACATAGACACCGTGATGGTGTGTATGGTGGTGAGGACTACAGCGAGCAGGTGTGACATGGTGCTCTCTCTCTTTTCCTTTTGTTCGTGTGTTGCGTCGCTTCTATATCGATCTCCTTTTTTATTTCTTTTCGTTTCTCTACTTGTTCCTGTTGTGCTCTATTCTCACAGCGGATGTGAATTTCGGTGCGATCGGATCGGCGCTCACGCGTGGGTGCCGAGAACACGTGCCTGCCGTAGTATTTGCTTGGGTTGTATTTGTGCGTGCATGCGTGTGTGTGTGTGTGTGTGTGTGGGAATGATGATATGTCAGCGCTAGGGGTGCGTGATGTAGGGCTGGGGGACAGAGAAGAGGAGGGAAAGTGGTAAACTGCTGTGCGCCGCTCCTTTTCCTTCGAAGGGAGGTGAAGCGGAGGCTGCACCATCGAAGTACGTCATTTGTTGTCTCTATCTCGACCCCTTTTGCACCCCTTAGTGGGCGCTCTCTTTTCTTTCGCTTCGTTGGTCTTCACCTCATCTGCGCCTACTTGCTCCCCGTGGATGGCACTCGTGTGCAAAGTACTTGTAAGCGTGTAGTAGGTGTGCTTGCGTAGGGGTGTGCACGTGTCGTGTGTCTTTCACCTTTAGTTTCCACCTGTTGCGTGCTTTAGCGTACAGAACTGTGCGTGTGTTGCAGTCGTGCATGCGCCTCTTCCCTGTTTTTTTTTCTGTCTGTTTCTCCCTCGTGCTCTTGTGAGCTCCTTTTTTTTCCTTTTTTGTGTATTGGCTGGTAACAGATGCCGCGGGCGCGCGCATTCAAAATGCGTTGGCAACAAGAGCGGGGGCAGCCTCTCCCCTTCCCTGCGGTCCTCTCAACGAAAAAAAAAAGAACATAAAAGCACACAGCTTCCATTTAGAGATCGCGATCTAAAGCCACATATATGTGCACCAAAAGGAAATGTAAACGTTACCCCAAGCGCGTAGCCAAGCGAAGCGAAGGAGGAGGAGGAATAGGGGTGCTGATTTGTCAGGGTGGAGGGGTGGGGGATGATAGCATGACGAGTAAGGGTGAGAGAATCGCGTGGCTGGAAGTACCTGCTGCGTTGGCTCTCTCTCTCTCTCTCCAGCTCATCTTTTTTGTTCGTATTTGCTTTCCGTCACCTCATTTAGACCGGTGCGCTTCGTCTGGAGACTCGAATGACAGTCTCTCTATCTTTTCCCCCCAATTCGAATGCGAAGATGATTTTTTATTGTTATTTTTGCTGTTGCCACCCTTACGCGGTTTGTGGCAAGTTAGCGTCGTGGAACATTGGCGCCCCGCCTCCTGCTTGCACTGCAGTGTGCGTTCCAAGGGACCTGTGTTGTGGGCGTCTGTCTTTGGTGTACAGACCAAATACCAGAAAGGTGACGGATGCCCGTCTTTAACACTTTATGCGCGCCTTTCACCCGTCACTGTGGGAGCCGCCACCGCCTGCTCGTGGACTTTCGCTCTGGTGTGTGTCTCCTAGATCTCTTTCATTCTTGGTGCTCTTTCTCTGTTCTCACCTCCCTCTACGTTGACCCTTCCCCCGGCGCGGCAAAAAAAAAAAAAACCCATGACAGGTAGGAAAAAAAAAGGTAAAAACGCAGAGGACGGAAGCGCTGCGCGTATTTCTTCTAAACGGCTGCGCGCGTGAGGATCTCCGACCAAGTAACTTTTTTTTTTCGTTGACCTCCTTCCTTCCACCCACTTCACGTCTACAGCAAGGCTGTGGCATGCGGCCAAGCCTCGTTGACGTCATCGTGCTAATTTGAAACTCCTGAGCTTTGTCAGTGTCGTCCGTGGACGAGACAGGTAGGGGCTTTCACACACGCACATACGCACATAGAAGAAGTTCGTCGACCTCATTCATTGCGGGTCTCGATCTGTGACTCACTCCACCTCGTTCTCTGTGACATGCACCGTAATCGTATCCGCGTGCGACCGGCTGGTGGCAGTCATCTCGCAAGCGGCACCAGCTCGATGGCCCACATGAGCTATGATAGCACCAATGAGTCTTTTCGTGATGTGCGTGCAACTGCGCCGCAGTCAGCCGAGAGCCCATTTGCGGCGCAAAACAGCCACACGTGGAACGCACAGTCGCCTTCCTTGCTGTACGGCGCGGATGGGTCGGGTGGGGGCTGGCGGTACGTGCGCCGTATTGCCAACCTTGCGTACAGTACCGTCAGTGGCGTTTTTGGCGTGCTGGGCGTGAAGCCACACGGAGAGGTCAAGGCGTCCACCGACAACACCGCCTCTACAAGGGCGTTTCCCTATTCCACAGCCCATCCCAACATATCTCGCATCTCTCCTGCGACTCCTGCGCAAAGCTGCTCTGGTGCCCCACCGCCGTCTGACGAGACGCGTGTAGCCGACACCATCGAACTCCGCCGGCCGCGGCGTAGCACAGCTCAATCTAGTCTGCCACCGCCGAAGCCCCCAGTCTCGGAACAGGCACCGCAGACGCGCGACGCACCCCTCTCTTACCCCTCAGTAAGAGAGGCTCCACAGTGCCAGATCACGGTGAACCAGTACTTCGCGGCACCCGAGCGCAGCATCTATCCCATGGTATTCACACATCCAGGCGAGCCTGCCTCCTACCGTGGCGCACCCGCTTATCCGTCTCGTGCGAGTCTTCTTACAGCCCCGTCCAGCCTGCAGATCCATGCCAAGCGTCCTCGCCTCGCGTCTCCTACGGCAGCTGCCACGGAGTTGCGGGTGCGCAAGGCACCCAAAACAGTCACTGACAACGACGCCTGCGATGCGTCGTTGAGCAACGCTCCGTCGGCCATCCCGTTGGGCTCGCAGGAGAACTCCTTAACGGTACCTATCGGGTCGCTTGCGACGACGAGACTGTTTGGCAAAGCGAAAACGTCAAACAACGATGACGCTTCGTTTTCCGCAAAGCCCGCTGCCCCGCTGGCCGATGTGCCTACCGCGAAGGCGCCTCTCTTTGGGGGCACAGCGACACCTGCAGCTGCCGCTGCAGCCCCCAACTTGTTCGTCTTTGGCTCAAAGCCCGCAGAGGCAACTTCTGCGCGTTCTGTCGCTGCAGCACCGACATTTGGTGCCCCGAAAACGAACTCGTTTGTGAAGGCGGGCCCACCGGCGGTTATGCCAGATGACAGTGGGTTTGCGCCCAATGCGGACAGCGACGATGACGAAAAAGGGAACGACAAGAAGACCAAGACCGAAAACTCAGCACCAGCGAAGGCACCCTTTAGCTTTAGCACCGCTGGTGCGAAGCCTACTTTCGGCGCGGCACCACCGTCTACGGGAGCTCCTGCAAACCCCTTCTCCTTCTCAGCGAAGCCTGCTGAGAAAGCAGACACAGCCGCAGCACCGACATTTGGTGCCCCGAAGACGAACTCGTTTGTGAAGGCGGGCCCACCGGCGGTTATGCCAGATGACAGTGGGTTTGCGCCCAATGCGGACAGCGACGATGACGAAAAAGGGAACGACAAGAAGACCAAGACCGAAAACTCAGCACCAGCGAAGGCACCCTTTAGCTTTAGCACCGCTGGTGCGAAGCCTACTTTCGGCGCGGCACCACCGTTTACGGGAGCTCCTGCAAACCCCTTCTCCTTCTCAGCGAAGCCTGCTGAGAAAGCAGACACAGCCGCAGCACCGACATTTGGTGCCCCGAAGACGAACTCGTTTGTGAAGGCGGGCCCACCGGCGGTTATGCCAGATGACAGTGGGTTTGCGCCCAATGCGGACAGCGACGATGACGAAAAAGGGAACGACAAGAAGACCAAGACCGAAGGTACCACCTCGGGTGGGAGCAGTGGTGCTTTTTCATTCAACGTGAACACCGATCGCGCCAAGCCGAATTTTGGATCCGGATTTGCATTTGGAGGATCGTCATCGTTCGGGACAAGCACAGGCGCCTCCGGGGCCGCGGCGAATCCCTTCTCGTTCCCTAACCCCACGCCCACAGGGGCGTTTGGTGCTTCAGGCAGCACTGGCTTCTCCTTTACGACTTCCAAGAAGTGAAGACAATTTTGTTCTTTGTGTAAAGGCGCAGTCAATCTGCACGGCCGCTCTTCCCTGCTTTGTTGTTTGTTTGCTCACTGCCGCTCGCTTTCCTCACCTCTGCACTAACTGCGTTCACTGCTAGGCATGGATGAACAGCGTGGAGAGTATGGGACAGCATACCGTGCGAGATAGTCAAAGGAGGAGCGGAGACGTGGTCGCTGCACCTCGGCCGCCACGCAGGTGTTGAGCGCCACTCCTTTGCTAGCATGTCTTTTGCTGAACTCTTCGTGTCTGTCTGTGCTTCGCCCTGCCAAACCCATACCCCGGTATCTCGCCCTGTCCTTGAGCGGCCATGGTAGTACGTGTTGTTTCCTGTCTCTACGTTGGCGTGCATGTGCGTGCCTGTATGGCCGCCACGTTCAGGCACACATACGCTTCTCTAGCGAGAGAGGTCAGGAGTCCGTTGTGTTTGCGGTATAGACGGATGTTCAACTGTAGACGACTAGTAAGAGGTGCTGCACGTAGTGCTGCGCACTCTTTCTTTTCCTTGGGCTGTATCCTCAACCTCGTCCCTCCGATGGCAGGCCTCCTGGGTGTGTCGCATCCTCAGGGTTTCAGTACCCCCACGCTCCATGGAAAAGGCCCAGCAGCCTTCCCCCCTCCTATGTCCTGCCGATGCACGAGCACTTGTGGCGACGGCGTGGTCAGGGCACTTGAGCTGCAGGGAAGCCAGAGGGATTCGTAGCGACTGATATCGGCGGTGCGGCCCTGGATGACGCTGCGTGGGACCGAGCTGCGACGGTGAGCAGGCTTGCACCATACACGTGAAGGGCGGAGTGTGGGTGTGACCCGAACGCATACCACCCGACCGTCACGCTGTCTGCTGATGTGGGGACGGGGGCGGCGCCGAGAGGTGTGCAGCAGGTGGTGACCAGGGTAGTGAGGGCTGCTGTGGGGGGCGAGGCGGGGGACGTTGCGTAGAGTTCGAGGCAGGGACTGTGCTGAGATGACTGGTTCGGTGCACTGCTGTAAGGGATGCGCCTAGGGCTGCTTTGCATCACCTGGGTGAGACTTGCCGCAGGAGGCAGTAGAGTTGGGTTGAGCTCAGCTGTCTGGCCGAGTGTGAAAAAATGAGCAGAAAGAATTTTTGTTTGTGTCCGATGGAAGAGCTTAAGCGGAGTGGTAAAAATGACGCACCGCGCTTTGTGTACGTCTCGTGACGTGGACGTTGGTAGCGGAGTGTGTCGGTGACGATGTCTATATGTCCTCTCCCAAAATCTGTGTGTGTGCGTCCGGATGACGATGTCACATGCCTCAGCGACGTCTCGCCGTCTAATACCAGATAAACTCAAACGCAAATGGCTCGCTATTACTTGAGCAGGAGGGCCTGCACGTGTATTGAAAGGGACTTCGAGTATAAGCTGGCTGCTGTCTTTTCGTCGGTGCCGCATTTCCGACCGCGAAGGGAAGCTTGCAATGCAGTAACGAGGGGCGTAGTTAGCGCTTTCCTTCCTGGCTGTGTATGCATCCCCTGAATGCAGTGTGGCACGCGCCTACACACCTTTCATGCACGAGTTTCACTCCTCAGCCTAAACTCCCGTGCACAGGCGCAGGTCCCAGCAACTGCCACTCTACTGCGGCTCTCTTTTGTCTGGTCTTTCTGTTCATTCTTTGGTGCACCGACCCACAGTTGGTTTCTGGAGAGATCCGTTCTCGTGCGTTGCGCTCGGAGCAGCACCCTCCCCCTCCTCCTCCACACACACACACATACACACACACACACAAAGCGGGTCGCCACGCAAAGCTGAAAAGTGTTCGATAGTTTTTTTTTTCTTTGCTGTGATTGTAGCGGCGCTGCGTTTTGCGACTCTTATCTTCGCGCCTCTCTGTCCCTGCCTCCTGTCTTTGCTTTGACGCCGCCGCGTCGTTCGCGTCCTTCTGCAACTTTCTTCACGGCTGCTCACTGTCTACGACGTTCTCTCTTTTCTCTGTGCGTCTGTGAGCCATCTCTTGGTAGCTTCTTCGTTGACTATGTCAACAGCGGCCCGACGGGAGGAGATACAACGTCAGCTACAAGAGCTGCGCGATACGCGTGAGCGCGAGCTGGCCGCCTTCGACGCAGTTGCTGCCGCGCATCCGGAGTTACCGGTATCGGAGATCACTGCCTTGGCGCAGAGGAAGGCCCTGGAGGAGGTGCCGCAGAGTCTGTCAGTGGATGGCGTGGAAGTGTCTGTGGGGGCGAGGGTGTCTGTCAAGGATGACGTTCACTTACTGCACCGCGCCGATCGCGGCTACTTCGCTGCTGATCCCCTCAAGGCAGTGTACCTTGGCGAGAAAGGCCAAGTGAAGCGGGTCATGAAGTCCTTCCAGGGAAAGCCGGCTGTGGAGCTGCGCTTCGCCGACGGCGTGACCAAGGTTTTCTTCGTTGAGTGCCTCGCTCTCTCACATAAAGGTGAGGACACATGTGAGGGGACCAGCAGCCATGCCGTCGCTCGGCACACCGACCCGACACGGGGAGTCAATAGCGCACCAAGTGCAAAGGTATTATGTTCGCCACCATCACCACCACAGACCGAATCGCGGCCGGAGTGGGGCCACCTGCGGATGCCTCATCGTCGGCCCTCTGCACCATCGAATGCTGCGGTGCTGCCAGCGCCTGTTCCACCGTCGCCTCCCCCCACCGTTAAAGAAGCGCGAGCCACCACTGCCAAGCGTTCGGCGCCGTCCTCGACGCAAGTGCCACCTATTCCGGCCGCTGCAGTGGGCGCTTCATCACAGGAGGCTGCGCAGTCAGCGAAGAAGGGAATCAATGAGGCACGGAAGAAGCCGACGGTGACTGCTTCAACGGTACGCCCGGTTGTGAAGGAACCGCCGCGCGGGTCGCGCGGGCCGTCGTCTGCTCTACATGTGGAGTCGCACCTACCGACAGTGACAGTGAGCCCAGCACAGTCCAATCTTCTGCTGACTGTTGCAATGGACGAAGCTGATGAAGGTTTGGGGTCACCCATGTCGTGTGTGATGCAGGATAGCATGCCAAGCCGCCCCAGCAGTGCAGCACACTCAGAGGCGATACCAGACCTTCGCCCAACGCCGGGCTCCTCCATGTCTGACATTGACGCTTTGGTTAATGCGGGGACGGCGACGAAATCGGTCAGCGCAGTCGCTTCCAAGGAAGCTTTCTTGGTTGAGGCGTGTCCAACGCCAAATCAGTCATCGCCGAATCTCCGCGATGAGGTCACCACCCGGACACGGCCACGGCCCACTGCTGCAGAATGCTCAGGCACAAGACTTTTCTGGCTCGCCGGTCTCGCCGAGCCTGGCGGAAACCTCTCTGAGCCGCTCCGTATCTCACTTCACGCGCATTGTACTACCATGTTTGCAATTTTCGCAGTCATCACTCGCAAGTTGCGCTGGGATAAGCAGTGCCTCACGGCCTCTCGTCTCTTCACGGACAAGGGTGTTGAGATAAAGTCGGCGGGCGCTGTGCAAGACGGCATGCGACTTGTGGCCACTACCGGCTGCGCCTACACGTGGGATGGCGCCAAATCGCACTTCGCTGCCGTGAGTGATGCTCGGCCTTCACTTACCATAACTTCAAGCCGCACAACCAAGGCTCCGTGTAACCGCCTCACCGCAGCCGCTACAAGCACTGCGGCTGCTTCTTCCGCAGCTTTGAGCAGTGCTGCTAGCACCACCACATCCTCCTCTGCACCTGCGTCGCCTCCACGGAAAGCTGCCACCTTGTCAAAGCAGCCAACCACTTCGACGGCGCCGAAACGCGTTCCGCCTTCTCCCTTGACGGCCGAAAAGCCCATTCACATTCGCGTGTACGAGAACGGCCTTTACGACGACAACATCTATCGCACTGTCACCGTGCGCCCATCGTACAAAACGCTCGCCGCTCTCAAAACAGTGATCACCCGTGAACTGCAGTGGCGGGATGGGAAGAAGGTGAGCCTTCTTTTCGATGCCTCGGGCGCGGAGGTGATGGAACTTCGAGATCTTGTCGACGGCGACGCAGTCGTCGCCTCGGCAGGGAACCGCTTTGTCATTCCTTACCCGAATACCGCAATCCACAAAGAAGCCATGAAGCTATCCGAACGTTTGTACAGGGGCGGCTAAGCGTAGTGAGATGGCTGGGAGAGGTAGATCGGTGCCAGGTGCTACTGCCGTACCGTTTGTGACTTTGTCTGCTGTCACCAGTTGTTGTGCAAGCTTTGCGAGCGAATTGGGCTACATGGGAAACAAGAAGTGTCACTAACCAAAACCGCTGCTCCTTGTGGCACCCTTCTTGCACTCGCACGCAGCGCCTGCCTATGTCCCCGTGTGCCTTTTCTTTGAATCATGAGATCTTCGTTGACTCCGAAGTGAGTCTTCCACCACCGCATCCGCCTTGGAGGTGGCCCAGTGCCAACCAGCGCATTGAGACCTCGCGATGCCGCTTTTCATGTCACGCGGGTGAATGCGTGAAGGTGAAGGTCTGATGTGATGTTGCTGCCCCAACTGGAGTGGGTGGTAAGTGCGCACGTCAACAACAACAAGAGCAAAAAAAAAAGTGGAAGTGATGCGTGCCAAAAGGCTAGCGAGGAGGGAAAACAGGCAGGGAAAGGGCCGGGTAGGCAGCCGTGCAGCCTTCGTAACGGGGACACCTTGCTCGTAATATTCTTCCTGCTCGCGTCTCGTAATCACAGACTCAACGGGAAGTGCATGACCATGAAAGTTATGTGTGCTTGACGCGTACGCGCCTGTGTGACGTGTCGCTCATTTTCTGAGCCCCCCCCCCCCCGCCGGGCCTTCTGCGGCAAAGTTTCTAGAAATGGATAGCCGTCGTGACAGCATTCCTTTCACCTGCTGGACGCTATCGTCTCCCCTTACTCTCATGAGGCTACACGCGTTTTCTATGCTTCTGCTCATCGTCTTGCTTTCTGACATCGTTCTTGCGTAGCACACGCCCGGACATGCGCGCGGTTGCATGTGTTACCCCATCCACAGGAATTAAGTAAGAACGCAGTGCGAGCCGCTGAAGCGCTGTGTTGCTGCCGGCGTTGTCCTGCTGTGGCGCCACCCTCACAGGTTTTCTCTTCCTTCATCTTCTCCCAGTTGTGTGAGTGTCTTTGCCTGCTGGTGTGCAGCAAGCCACGTCTTCTTTATTTGAACGCGTTGGCCGCCTCAAAAGTTTCTCGTGCCTCACTCTGTGCTGCAGCGCAGTTGTGAGAACTGTCAGACCACGATGGAGCTCGCGGCGGAGGCAACCAGCATAAAGGATGTGTTTCCTCACTTCAACTTCACAGCCGATACAGCGGCGTCTACCGTGCTTCGGCAAGCCACAGATGCGTTCTCGATGGAAAACACGGAAGAGGTTGTGCGACTTGTTCGCCAATTACTGGAGAAGGTGTTGCAGACAGAGTCGTCAGGTACGGTTGCGTGGACGCAAGTATACGTGTTTGGCTCGAGCGGCCTAGGTGCCGCTATCACGGGCAGTGATATCGATTTGTATGGTGAGCCACTTCCTTTCCCCACTCCTCGTTTCTTCTCTCCCTTTGCGCGTAACTTCCCCTCCCCCCTTCCCCCTCCCTCCCCAACGTACCGCCTCCGTCTCTGCCCCATCCCGCTCTCTATTTTTCCCTCTCCTCTCTTCACTCCTCTCTCTTGTGCCCACCCCCCCAGCACGGTTGTGGGCGGGGCGTGCGAGGCACCGCAGCTGCAGGTGTGTGCACCAGAGCAGGAGAGAGGGGAAGGTAGAGCGGCGGTATGGACAAGGGTGGAGTGTTTGTGCTGTGCATGTATGTTAGGAAGCGTATGCGGAATGCCCGTCTCTCTCTCTCTCTCTGTCTCGTTCTCCTCACTCCACTTTCACTGGTCTCTTCTCCTCCCTTTCTCTCTCGGTTTCCCCAAGTGTTTGCTCACGCATTGTGCGTGCGAGTGGCAATGAAGGGGTGGATCGCCCCCTCTTTCTTCATCATGCTCACACATCTCGCCACTCCTGTCTGTCTTTCTCACGTGCTTACGTAAATGGCGAACTGCATGCGCGTCTTGGTACACTCTTCCAACTGTTGCCCGCACACGGTGCTGTGATATTGCTGTCTTGCTGTACGCGGGCGGCTCACCGTTGCCTTCAACTTTCTCCTCCTTTTTCAAGGATTTCCTCCCGCTTTTTTCCTTCACCACATCGTACATATTACTTGTACCCGAGATGTAAACTGGTCTGACATGCCGGACTCTGCGTACCTCACTGCGCACCCATTCACTGCCACATGACGAATGATAATACACAACGATGATGGTGCGCCCATGCGCACACGCAACTCCTTTGTTGCTTGCTGCTTCCCCTGCTCTCTCTGCTCCTCTCTTTCTTTGAGTCGTGTACTCGTCGTTTCTGAATGCTGCCGCGAAGAATTGCGTTATGTTCTGCCTCTGTGAACCCCAGCTTGTTTTTTCAAAAGTTACCGCGCTTGGCTGAGCTCCGCCTGCAGGACGTTGTCGTAGTCACTTCGGCTCGAGTCCCTCTGATCAAGTTTTCGTACAACGGAGTTCATGTCGATCTCCTGTTTGCTTCCGTTAATATGCGGACGGCACCCGACACGAATGAGCTGCTGCGCGACGACTTTCTTTCCCTGGTGTCGCTTCCCTGTCGGGCGACTGTGAACGGAATACGCACAATTCTGGAGATTCGTCGCCGCCTTTCCCTCCCCCTGGACGCGTACGCCTGCGTGCTGCGCGCTGTCAAGTACTGGGCGGTGCAGCGGCAGGTATATGGGAATCTGTATACCTTTCCCAATGGCGTTTGCCTCGCCATTATGGTGGCCCGTGCCTGTCAGCTTTGCCCTGTCGCGGACTGCAGCGTCATTTTGCGCTTCTTCTTCTCCCTGTACGTGTGGTGGCTCTTGCGTGAAACCCGCATCGCTCCTGTTTCCATTGTGCCTAAGGAGGAGAACGCAGCCATGGCGCGAGTACCCGGGATGCCGCCGCCGTGGGATGCTGTTTGGGACGCGGCGGATCTGTTTCCAGTGCTGAACCCCGCACGACCCACCATCAACGCTGCCCACGCGGTGGGCCGCAGTGGACTGGAGCTTTTTTTAAAAGAGCTCCTCCGTGCTGAGCAGCTCTGTGCCTTAGTTCCGAGGTCATACTCGTCACTGTGGGAGCCGTATAACATACTCGATGAACACCGGTTCTTTGTTGGCGTGCACATCTCGAGCGAGCATCAGTCACTTGCAACGTGCGAGGACACTATCAATGCATGGAAGGGGTACGTTGAAAGCAAGTTGCGTATGTTTGTGTACGCCCTGGAGTGCGTAGCAGAAGTGCGGCCGTTCCCACGCCCGGTTGTCGATGAGCCGCCCCGAGCGGTGACTCGGAGTGGGGTCACGGTGCACTGTCGCTCCCGCGCATTCTTTTTTGGCGTTCGTAACGGCAACAAGGATGTAGCACACAGCGATGTGGAAGCCGCATTCAGAGATTTTGAGTTTGCGGTGACAGAGGGCACTACCGGAAAAAACCCATTTGAGTGGAACCGGGCTGTCATGCTGGGGCCACGACTGTCGTTCTTCTCCATCTACGATCCGCTGGCACCCGACTCACCGTGCCAGGCACTTTATAGCGCCTGTGCCGAGATGACGGGGTGTTCGGTGCGAAAAAATTTCGATGGTGATGAGTGCAGTAGCCTGCGAGCATGAGTGTCTCCTCTTCTTGATCCCACTTCTGTGCCGCGCTGTAGAGGGAGGAACGCGGATCGCCATCGTGGCGAAGCCTCAGGCGAATGCCTCCTGTTTCCGTTCTGTTTCCGTTCTGTGCTTCCGCGCCTGCCCCGAGTCCCTCGTTTCTCCTCCACATACCACCGTGAAAGTCTTCCAGATACCCTTGACCTCACGTGGAGGAAAATCCAAAGATGAACGCGCATCACACGGAAAACTGAAAGCCTTCCAAGAAAGTATGCAGCTCAGGGCCCCCATTCTCATGACACAGCGTTTCCTGCTGCCCACTCTGGACTGTGATTGGGGCTGTGTGGCAATAGTATAGCACGTGCCACCCGAAGACCACTGGGCGATGGAGAGAAGCGGGGTGAAGCACTCTCGTCTTTTCACGGAACCCTCTACGGCCATTGCAGCAATGGCCATTCCCATTCCTGCAGCGTGCAATGTCCCCCTGTGTTCTACATTGTCTTCTCTCACGTGGTACCCCCTTCTGCTCTGTCTCATTGGCTATCGATGTTACGCGTGCGCGGCAACACACAGAGGTCCTCTGGCGCTGTTGGTGGGCGAGTGAGCAGCAAACAACAGCGCCTCTGTTGCATATGAGTTTCTTTGCTAATCCCCTTGCAGATGAGGAGGAAGCGGTACCCCCGGACTACCCCCTGGAGCAGTACGACGAGCTCAAGCGTGAGGATGACTTCAACGAGCTCCTTGTGCGGTCCACGAAGTTGGAGGGCCGGCAAAGCGGCGGTGATGATGAGGCGTTTATGGACCCCGAGCTGACGGCATGTCTGCGTCACACAAGGCAACTGCGGGCCTCACTGGAGAAATCGTGGGCCCGTATGAGCGAGTTGCGATTGGAGGAGATCCGTGGGGTGCGGTCCTCGCATATGGTGGAGACCTCCCGTTTGTCTACATCAGGCTCTCTTCTTGGGGCTCTCGACAGTGCCATCGCGCAGGTGCACCACCACGTTGAGCAGCGCGAACGACTGAGCCAACAGCTGAGTGCACTAGTTGAGAACGAGGCTGCTCAGCTTTGCCTTTCGGCATCTCATGGACTACCTTCCATTGAGCAACACGTCAGTGGCGCGTCTATGTTGCGCGCGCTCGATACAACGAACTTGACGTGGCTGCCGGAGACAGGTTCTTTGCCTCAGTCGTCGGATGTGATCTCTGAACGTGCAGCCGGGGCTGTGCGTGCACTGGAGGCGCTTCTGCCTTCCATGTCGATGGAGGAGGCTGCTTTGGCAAGTGCTGCCGCGCAGCAGCTCTCGTATGGAATTCAGTCCTTGAGCACTTTGAAGGAACGCTTCGACGCGCTTCGTGCCACTGTGGAGGTCAAATCCCAAGAAGAGGCAGATTCGTACTGCGCCGCTGAGGCGTTTGCTCGGTGGACCGCGCAGAGGAAGTTGGCATGCAGTGAATCAGCCGCTTCACCGGCGTCGTCTCCAGTCGCCACTGCGTCTTCCTTCGACATTGCCGCGGCGGAGTGCCTCAATAAGGAGCTGAGCGAGGAGAACGGGCGACTGGAGGCAGTGATTGCGCGTCTTATTGCCACTCAGCCACTTGAAGTAGCGCAGCGTGACATCTTTGCGGGAAGTGCTCTGGTGCAGTACATTGCCCTCCTTACCTACGCGCGGGATCTGGAGGAGGAGGTCGAATGTTTGGGAAGGGCCGTGCTGTACCTCCGTGGCCTTCTGGCCGATCCGTCTGCGAGCGAGTTGTTGGGTGAACGGAGTGCCTCGCACCCTTCGGCTCAGTCGACGGAAGGCGCAAATCACGAGGACGAGGAGAGACTGGTGAGGCGCCTGAGCCGCATCCACGCGGTGCAGAAGGAACTGGGATTGGAGCAGGCAGCGAGCGATGAAGCGACAACGGTGAACAGCACTGTCGAAGCCATTCTTTCCATCGGCTTAAGCCGATTACTGGAGGTGCACAACGTCTGCTTACATGCGGTGGCGCTGCTCAGCACATACTTTGAGAAGCAGTCGGGGAACTCTGTCTTCCTCAGTCATGCCTTGCGCGGCGGCGGTGCGGTGGAGGATGCTACGGTGGAACGTGTGCTGGATGTGCAGCTCCCTGACGCGGATCTGGCGCAGCAATTCTGCGCGGATATGCGCGGCTTGAACGTCGATCTCGGTGCCACGCTGAATTGTATTGTGGACAAGGCAATGGCGTCTACGACTGCCCAGCTCACGGGGTGGGAGGCTGTACGGAACCTTCTGACGGAGCTCCTTCAGTCCTCCCTGACCACGATGCCAGACGTGCACGCCGAGTTTTCTGCTCTGCTCGCAGAGTACGCGGAGGTGAAGACGCCCTCCCCCACGGCTGCATCTGCCGTCTCTGCAGTGCCAAGTCAAGTGCACGCACATCTTGACTGGGCGACAACAGTGCTCAGCGAGGAGGCGAAGGCGTTTGCTGATGAAAAGGCGGCGCAGCAGGAGCTTGTCAAGTCATTCTGGTTGGCGCAGCAAATGGAGGCCAATAAAAAGATGGCATGGCTGGCAAAACAGCCTAACGCCCCGCTCCTAACGCAGCTGTGCAGTGTGGAGAGGGAGAACGAGCAGCTGCGTCATCAACTAGCATCCATCGAGGAGGCCTCCGAGGACGCCTCTTCCCTGCAGAACACGTTGTCAGAGCTGCAGAGACGTACCTCCGAGGAAGCTCGATTCAACGCGACAGTGCGGGCAGAGCTCGAGGAGCTCGAGGCGGCAAGGGGCGAGTTGGAGGGGCAGCGCGATATGTTGCTTTCCTCCATGTGATATGGATGGTAGGACAGGTGTCCAACGGAGTGAGTGACACAAGTTGGTCCAGCATGCCCCCTTCATCTAGACGACTCCGCTGCGTATGCTGCCGATGTCTCTCGAAACACGACTTTGCCACGAAGTATTCTTTTTAAAGGTCTCGTGCTTCAATGGCGGTGACATACTAACCCGGAATGCTGGACGGCAGCGTTGCATCAACGCACTGGGCCTTCAGATTTTGGTGCGTGGGAGATGTCCGTGGCATCAACCACACCGTTGCTTTCTCCTCTCCTTTCTTTCTTCCGCATTCGCAGTGAATGTGCATCAGCTCACAAACTCTTCTGCGCGTCTTCTGCGATTTGCTCGTTACTATCCTTCCGTTCCCCCACCGCCCCTCCTCGTCTTGCCACCATGAATGGCACACTCACACCCACTGACTCGCAGTATCGAATGCTCGTACGTCTATCGCCATAACACTTTTAGATATTGCAGCCATCAACATAAAGAAAATGCCGT
This sequence comes from Leishmania tarentolae, assembly GCA_033953505.1. Classification (NCBI taxonomy): domain Eukaryota; phylum Euglenozoa; class Kinetoplastea; order Trypanosomatida; family Trypanosomatidae; genus Leishmania; species Leishmania tarentolae. Next base: position 1,105,061 of record CP119853.1, read on the forward strand.
GCCAGGTAGGGCAGAGAAACTGGACCTTTACGGACTCCTCTGTGTGCTATGTGACGCCGAACCTGCGTCTACGTCAGTGCGTCTGTCCCTTGACAACGTGCACGCCCACCACGGAGGGCTACGGGTGTCACTTGACATCCTCTGCTATGATCCTCTCAAGTGTCCTAGTCATAGTCTGGATCATGGCTGCGTGCGCCTACGTGTACGTCTTGAATTACGTTGGCGAGCTGGAACTAGAGGCCCGTACAGAGAAGGTGGTCTCTCTCAGCCGCAACTACTACTACCACAAGCTGTTTGGCAGTGATAGCACGATAGTCCCGTCAAGTGTCTATGTACCCGATGGGAAGCTGCGCTCGGAGTAGACGACACGGCTCCGCGGAAGAGTTGACATTGCAAAGGCGTTGTCCCATTTCCTCTCTTTCTGCCTGCTGTGTGGATTTCGCAGCGGCCCATCTAGCAGGGGAGGGGAGAAGGGACTCCTGAGCGCGTCTCTGCGTCCGTTGCCCCTGAAGAACAGGAAATAAGTGAGCATACCCGAAAGCCGCCCCCATCTCTCCTCACTTCCCCTCCTCCTTCAGGACTGCACGTGCTTGTGTGCGAGTGGGAATTGATGGCTGCCGTGTGCAGGGGTTGGTGATTCTCAGTAGACGCTGCCTAGGGGTGGAGGGTGGGAAGGCAGGAGGCTGCGCCGTGGCAGGAAAGGATGCGCCTCTTGCCCATTACTCACGCGCGTGGCGTTATGCTCTTTTTCCTGATCCCTTTTTCTCTTTGTAGGCGAATGCCGCCGTTATCGTGGTCTACTCCTTTTCAGCACCCTCCCCACCGAGCTGCTGCACGTGAAAGATTGCAAACCTTCTCTGTCGTTCCTCTCCCCTTGGTGTGGTGTCTGTGCACATGTGTATCAGTGACTGCTGCTTTCGTCTCAGCCACCTCCCTCGTGCCCCCTTTTCAGAGTTGAACTGCGTAGTCCACCTCACGCACCCTTCTCATGTCTTCGAGACGTTCCTTCCGTGCCTCTTCTTACCGTAGCTCATCCTCTGCTGACGATGGCCGCATCACCGTGATGGCAGGGCTTACTACCCACACACTGTGTGTGTGTGTGGGAGCGGCCACGAATCTGCAGTGTACTCAGGCACGTGGCTGTGAGCTCTAGGTGCCTGCGTAAAGGCTTGGGCTTTCTCTGGGACGAAGAGCCGTGCGGCCATCACCATGCTTGTGCTGGCTCACTGCAAATCGTGTTGGCCGCTTGAGGATTATGTGCGCATTCCCGCGTGGATCCCCGCCCTCCTGCCATCGCAGATGGGTGCTTTACTTCTGGTTGGCGTATATCAGTTTGCTTTTTTTTTTTTGCATCATGCCCGTAGCTTGATGATGAGCGCAGGTGCGCGCGCGCGATGTGTCTTTCATTGATTACTGCGTGCTGAGCTGTCTCGTATCTTTTCCGATGGGGGGGGGGAGAGATCTGCGTGGCCTCTTTGCGTTCTCAACAGCCGCGGATGCGCACACACCGCCCCTTCACCCCTTCGTTCTCACACTCCACTGATGAGTACACCGGGTGCCTAGAACTGTGGGCTGCGCAGCGCTTGGGCATTTCCTTCATTTTGTTCGCTGCCTCTTCACTTATCATGAGATTTGGTTTCTTGACTGCGTGTTTAGGGGACCTCGACCTTTGCTTACGCGTGGAGGCTGTGGTCGCCGTGACTAAAGGTTTCACTGAGGCGTGAAAGATGCAGAGAACCTGAAGAGGACTTGATTGCGAGGTGTATGATGCCCTGCTGCGCGCAAAGGGCACCAGAGAGACGCGTCGATGGGGCAGATGTGCTTCAGCAGTGGGTGCCCGAGTGGGCGTGTGAGTGTGCCACTAAGCTATTACGGCTTTGCTCAACAACGAACTTTTGTGTGAAGGGAAGGAACAACACAGTTTTCACCACCAGTCTCTCTTTACCGCCCGCCGACGTTAATAGTGTACAAGTCGCCAACGTCTCCACGACTGGAGCGAAAGCAAAGGAAACAGCGATGGAGGCATGAAGCTGGCGGCACTCCTCTACCAGTGGCGTGCGCTGCTGTTGCTGCGAAAGATGATTTAATATGACGAACCACACATACCGAAGCATCCGCTCAGCTAGGATGAGGTACCACCAAGAAAGCCAATAACCAAACGAAGCACAAGGCGTGCCGAGTGTAGTAGGTCTGGAAAACACTCGAACCGCTGTTGGCATGCACGCACACCGTCGCATATGCAGCGTTGCATTTTTGTGCGCAGCCGAATGAGGGACAAGATACACATTTCCGTGTGCTCTTGGTAAGATGGAGGAGGTGTGTGGCACGTTGGGGTGCAGCTGTTTCTTCTCTTGTGAGGCGGCGTGCATCATCATGGCTTCGAACCGCAGAACAATCACCGCCACAGACACGCATGCTTCTCGCATCAGCGAACTGCTCCACACCACTGCTCTTGGATCTGTTGGACACGTTCTTCCTCCATGTTCCGCCTTCTCTCTGCTTGGCTTTACCGGTCATGGTTATCACCGCGCGATTGTCACGAGTGTGAAAGTTGCGTGCACCTACGTGTGCACCTGATTGAAGGGACGAAAACAGCGCATGCGAAGCGGATACCGTTGCTAGGAAGGATGATCATCTTCGCGATGCGCTCGCATCGATTCTTCTACACAAACACCTCTCTTTGCCTCTTTCTTTCTCTACTGCTTCACTCTTTATTGCTTTCGTAGCTACTGCATTGACGCCGTTTCTTGGCGATGTAGGTGCACATGCATTGCTGCATTGATGCATATAATTCCAGCCCTTTCGAGAAGTCCATGCCACCTTTCACTGCTCACGGAAGCCGCCTGGGCACAGAAGGTTAACTACTGCACACAGGGATAGTGCTTCTGTTCGACCCCCTTCGATGTCGCTACTCCCCTTTAGGCATGAAGGTTGCGTACACACACACACACACACACACGTACAGCTATACATAGAGATTGTTGCATAGATGTATACACATGTACATGAAGGTATTGAGTGCCCCTTTCTCGATGAATGCGCGCCGGTAACTCTCCTCCTCGCTCCCCTCTCAACTCGTCTCATGTACTGCTTGCAGTGAGCAGTCAGGCTTCTCGTGCGATGGCCGGGGTGTGAGAGACGAAACTTTCCTTATCACCGGTGGTAGAGATCTTCTGCTTTCTGCCTTTGGGAGCAGACGTCTTTGTTCGTCACTGCTCACCTTACTCGACGAGCCGGCAACTCTGCACATGGTGGCTTTTTGCCTGATGGAGTTTTTCCATGTGCGACGGCTGCATGGAGCTGGTGGTGTTTATTGTGCGTGAACAGAACGCGCATGACGGGCGTTGGCTTCCTGTGCCCTGCTACACAACTATTATTGCTACTTCAATGCACACATTTCTTTAAAGCTCTCTTGATTAGAGAGCTTGTCCCCACCCTTGTCTCCCAAGGCTGGACTAGGCGCGACCAGGGATGCTGCAGGTGCATGTGTGTGTGTGTGCGTGTGTGTGTGCGTGTGTGCGTGTGGATGTGAGGTAATTCCCTCCCCTCCCCCCCTGCCCCCCCCCCCCACACATTCCATAAGCAGTCATGTGCCGGCTAAGCGGACTTACATCGCGTGCTGATATGGAGTTTTTTTTTTTTTTATCTGTAGGAGGAGTGAACGCTCCACTTGTGAAGTTGGCACCGCTGCACGCACCCGCGCCGATTTCTGCTTCTCAGATCTAAGAGAGAAGCGAACTCCTCCATGTTGCTGTCCGAGTGTACTAGTGCATATCACATTTGTGACACGTACGACACACAGTCCACACCATCTCTCGTGCTCCACTCTCATTCGACTTCCCCTTCCCCTCCAACGCTGCGGCATCTGGGTTCTTCTGACGTGTGCTTTATCTCACACAACTTCATTTTTGCTCTATGACACATTTGAGGAGAAGCAAGTCAAGTCGTTACAGAGGCGTAGAGGAGAGACAAGAGCGCGAGGACTCGCTCACTGGCGCTCGTTTTGTCTTTACTAGGTGAAAAGCTTCATATCCTTTCTGCTCGTACCTGTGGCGGAAACATACAATGCCGCCCCCACCCTCTTCACACACGTCGACCATCGTCGCGGCTGTGGCAGGGACCGCCGCCGGCGCGGCGGCGCTTGCCTGGGGTGTTGTACATTGGCATAGACGCCATCAGGGACATGGGGGCACGGGTACCCCAACCGAGAGGTGGACTACTCAGCAGGTGGCGGCATGGCTTCGTGAGAACGGCATCAGCAAGACCTCTGTGGCTGTGTGTTGCCGCTACAACGTGGATGGTGACACGCTGATGCAGTTAACAGCACACGATCTCTATAACATGGGCGTGCCGTTGCGCGACGCACGGATGGTTCTCGCTGCCGTAGAGGACATGAAGGGAAGCCTCGTTCTTCTTTCCTCCGCATCGCCGCGCTCTGTCTCGCGTCAGCGGTCAAGCCTCTCCCTTCGAAATGCTCAGGTAACTGCCCCCTCATCGGCCGAGCAGTTTGAGGCTGCCTGGCAGGCACTGAGGCGAACCTGTACAAATCCGGCAAGTGGCACATCACCAGCCGAGCAGCAGCAGCGCCTGGCAGTGTACACTGGTACCCTTTTAGAGAGCTTTCAGGTCCTGACGGCTAGTGAGCAGGCCGCGGCGCTGTCGCTTGTGGCCGAGGCAGAGAAGGGGCCTGCCAACCCTCCTGATGTCGTGTCGCGGGAGGCACAGGCCGGGCCGGCCGACACCAAGGGTCCTGTGGATCCATCATTTCCTATGCAGGCAGTGGAGGAGAAGCTGAAGCCCCTGCATACTATGCTGGATGGATTTCTAGATTTTCTGCGCTCTCCGGATCTCGACGCGGTTGCACCAGCCGAGTTTGAGGAGTTGGGCGAACGAGTCGCGGCGCAGGTAAAGCGGATTTTGCGAGTTGCAGAGCAGTTACCGCCGAAGCTTAGCGCCCCCCTTCTCAGCAAGTGCGACGGCGTTTTTGAGATCCTCTCCAGACGCCAACGGGCCGTGCCCGCTGCCTCGGGTGATGGGGAAACCGGCAAGGCAATGTTGACGCAGGCCCTCCGCAGTGTGTTCTCCACCATTGAGGACCCCAAACTGCTCGAATTGCCCGCTGCACAACGCGTGAAGGTTCTGTCGTCACTGGCCAAGCGGGCGAAATCCATTGAGGCTGTTGCGGCTGGCTCTGTTCCGGGCGTGCCCAAGGATGAGGATGTGCTCAATATGGTGCAGGCACTGCTGCGCACTATTCAAGACTCGATTCGTCTCAGCAAGGAGGAGGCTGAAGCCGAGGAGGAGGACAAGGACGGGCAAGCCCCGTCCGCAGGGGTCACGGATGCTGCAGATGGGGCAATTCCTGTAATTCTTGGGACCGTGCAGGACATTCAGGGTACTCTTCAGTCAGAGGCATTCCAGCACGCGCCGTCGGCGGTCAAGGTGAAGTTGTGCACCGCCTTGCTGCAACGGGTCACGGCGCTGGAGGAAAACTTGGACGCAGTACCATCGGCTGCGCAGGCTATGGTGCGGGATCTTCTGTCGAACACAAAGAACGTGCTGGCTGTCGTGATTGCCGGGGCTGAGGCTGCTGGAAACGATGACGATGAGGACCCTTCTCCGGATGATGAGGCGCACGAAAATGAGCAGGAGAGCGACGGAGACGCTGGAGAAGCCCAGGCGGAGGGAGAGAAGAGAGAGGCCGAATGCGCCGACACGAACATAGACGCGTACGTCATCCAGCTGGAAAAGATATTTGACTTTCTGACCTCCGACGCGCTTGAGCAGGCCACGACAGATGAGAGGAAAAAGGCAGCGGTAAAGCTGCTTCAGCGGGTGGAGGCAATCAAGGCAGATGTGGCAGTGCGAGATTCCCAGTGCACGCTCATCACAGAACTCATCAACCCTCTTCAGAGCTTGCTGTCCGACATGGCCAGCAATCACGCTGCGTCGCCAGAGTTCCTCGAGATTACGTCTCCTCTCAGTGACGTACGACGTCTTTTGACCAGTGAGTCATTCCAGCAGCTGGCCCACGCCGAGAAAATACGTATTGCACGCGGCATTGTGCCACAGCTTCAGAAGCTGACCGCCTCATTCCCCTCCTTATCGAACTCTGAGCGTATGGCCGCAGAAGAGCTGCTTCGCCCCATCAACGAGGTCCTGTTGCGCCTGATGCGTTCCCGTGACATAGCTACGGGGTCGGCGCAGGAAGTACTTGATCGTCTTCAAACAGTGATGCGTACCATCCAAGGTGCTGAGTTCACCACCATGCTGCCAGCGGAAAGGAGTGCCTGGGTCACAAATACCGTCGCAGATCTCGGCCGGCTACGTGACGAGTGTGCGACGCTCGGTGCTGAGGGAGAAGCATTACTTCCTATCATCGAGCGCCTTCGGAGCCAACTGAGCGAGTTGCTGCCCCATCACACGAATGCTGGAGATGAAGGCTGTCATGATTCTAGTGACGCCGGATGCAGCGGCGAGACTCAACAGAAGCAGGAGAGGGATCCGACACAGCTTACCTGGGCGGCATTACGTGAGATGCGCGCTGAATTACTGGCGGCTGAGAGGGCAGGGTCCCCCGTGTCGCCGGAGCGGTTGCAGCGAATGCTCCACACGATGGGAGAGGCTTCTGAACTACCAGACATGTCGACACAGCAAGAGGCGGAGCTGCAGCAGTTCGCCAATCTCCTGCGCCACCAGGTTGAGGGCATGAGCAGCAAGGCCAACGGCGACAGTAGCAGCGCTACGGTTGGCAACACGGACCAAAACTTCGATGAGGCCGTGACAGCGCTGCACACGTTTCGCAAATCCCTGCAGGTTTTGATGGATGTGGTGCGAGGTGAGAACCCTCCTACGGCGACGGAGCTGTCGGTGGTGGCGAAAAAAGCAGAGGAGCTGATCGAAAGAGCTGATGCAGCCAAGATAAAGTGGCGCGATGACTCGTGGTGCACCAATGCGGTACTGAGTATTTCGGAGGCTCTGCAGCAGTCGCGTGGGGGCGACGGCAGTGCAAGCCGCGCCAAAGTCCCCAGCAAAGTAGAGGCAGTGCTCCAATCATCTATCACGACTCTCATCGAAAACCCGCCCACCAGCATGGAAGCCTTTGCGCCGTACATTCGTTTACTGCAGTTGGCTCAGCCATCGGCTGAGCAGATGACGAACAGTGAGCTGATGCTGCTCAAGAGCTTCCAGGAGTCGGTGATTCAGGCCATGCGGCGCCTCTCAGATGAGCCGCGCCAAAATCCGGAGGGGAACATACAGAAAACCAACAACAAGGGGGAGAGTGAGGCAGAGATGGTATTGGACGTACGGCAGCAAATGCCGTACAAACCGCGTGAGCGCTTCCCCTCGGCGGAGGCGCTGGACGACTCCGAGAACGGGCAGCAAGATCTAGAGGTCCTTCTGGACGGTGAGGGTGTCACCGTTAACGATGCCCTTGGCGGTGGCAAGGCTGGGGACGAGGAAGGCGTTAAACGGGCCAAGAACGACGAGAAGGTCGCCGACGCGTTAGCGTTGGAAGTGCAACATGCAGACAAGCAGACCCCAGATCCGCTGCAGCCCGAGAGCCCTGATGCCTTCAACGAGGACGACGATGACGGAGTTGGCAGCAGCGGCGCCGCAGCCATCTCTGGCCCCTCATCTGGCTCTGCACAAAACATCGCGTACGATGACGAGTTTGACGGCGAGGAAAAGACTCACTAGTAGCACCAGTGCTGCATGATGAGAGATCGGGGGATCGGCTCCCTGCTTTCCTCAGCGCCACCAGTATCTACACGTACACGATGCTGTCTGTGCAGTGCAATACGTGGAACCTCATCACTGACGGATGAGCCACGCAATAGAACCGACGTGGAGGTAGCAAATCTTTGCTCTCCTCTGCGCCGATGTATCGAGTGATGTGGAACGGCATGCAGGAGGGACTTCGAACGGTCTGTCGGCTGCACGTACGCGGTGCGCACGCAATGATGGGGGCCGAGGAAGGGAGCCTATGAGGCTTCCTCACCCACCATCAATACCAGAGGAGCATGATGCTTTGGTGTGTGCAAGCACGATAGGTCAGATGGCACCTTCTGTGCGCCTTCCTCCATTCTCTTCTCCTTTGGCGTTGAACAGCAGCGTCGGTGGTGCTGCGAGGGAATCACCATTCTCTTCACGTTCGACCTTTCCTTCTTTTTTTCTTTTCACTGGATTGATTGTATTCGACCTGAAAGGGGGTTACAATAGGGGGACGGAGGAAGGAGGACGGAGCGGGGGGGGGGCAATGAGGTGGGCTGCCAGCGCCCCCCCCCCCCCCCCACGTACGTCTTCTCTGTTGCCCTCCTCCCCCGATGCTTTACAGCACAGGTGCATCCGAACAAAACACCCGGCCACCCTAGGCACAACGGAAAGGAGGCGCGAAAGCAGGCAGTGCCGTACTGGAGCACTGTAAACACAGCAGGTACATCTTTCAAGCGGTCGCCACTCGCCCGGACGAGTGGCGTGTCGTACTCTGAAAGACGGCAGAGATCCAGAGGCACACGAGAACCCGCAGGAGAGGTGTATGCAGGCTTTCTTTGTCGCACGAAAGACACCAGGTACGAAAGCCTTTTCATTTCAGCCTCCTGTGAGTACCCCCCCCCCCCCCGGGATGGCAGGCCTCCTGGGTGTGTCGCATCCTCAGGGTTTCAGTACCCCCACGCTCCATGGAAAAGGCCCAGCAGCCTTCCCCCCTCCTATGTCCTGCCGATGCACGAGCACTTGTGGCGACGGCGTGGTCAGGGCACTTGAGCTGCAGGGAAGCCAGAGGGATTCGTAGCGACTGATATCGGCGGTGCGGCCCTGGATGACGCTGCGTGGGACCGAGCTGCGACGGTGAGCAGGCTTGCACCATACACGTGAAGGGCGGAGTGTGGGTGTGACCCGAACGCATACCACCCGACCGTCACGCTGTCTGCTGATGTGGGGACGGGGGCGGCGCCGAGAGGTGTGCAGCAGGTGGTGACCAGGGTAGTGAGGGCTGCTGTGGGGGGCGAGGCGGGGGACGTTGCGTAGAGTTCGAGGCAGGGACTGTGCTGAGATGACTGGTTCGGTGCACTGCTGTAAGGGATGCGCCTAGGGCTGCTTTGCATCACCTGGGTGGGACTTGCCGCAGGGCGGTGAGCTGAATGGAGGTTAAGTAGTGTGTGTGTTTCTTGAAAAATAGGCATGCTGAAAACGAGAAGGGGTAGCGTAGTGATTTCTCTGTGAGCGTGCACACAGAAGTCATTGGAGGCTTTCGTGTCGTCGATAACGTTTATCGCGTCTTTCCTTGTGCCCCAACAACGGCTTTCTCATCACCTTTGTGCTGGAGTGTTTCCCCTTTCCTTGGGGCGGCTTCTCAGGGTCGTGGAAGAGCACGCAGTCTTGCGAGTTCTCGGCTAATGGTTGCATTCGTTGTGGAAATGAAGGGTCGAGAATCCCTGTCGTGATTCTGCACGCTGCCTATTATTTTCACTGTCACTGCTATTCTACTTGACACTCCGCATCACTGGTATCCTACTGCTCACTGAATCTCTTCGCGCCCTTTCTTGCCGTTCCCAGCTGGATAGGCAATACACCACACCGGAAAAACATCTTGAAGTGAATGAGAAGATGTCAGAAGCCGCAAGAACGACGCGGCACTACGTGAGTGACTGTCTGGAGGAGCGGTACCCGTATGATGCCAGCAAGGGGTTTGCTGGCATTCGCCAGCGTGAGGCAGGTCGCGTCTTCAATGGATACGGTTCCGCATCCGTCGACGACATGATGAATAGCTTGACCGACCCCTCCGTCCCTACGGAAGAGAAGACGAGGGCGGTGCATCTGTTGTACGGCCGGTCCGCGTCGCAGGAGATGAAGATAGAGATTCTGATAAAAGGGATCGTTCCCCTTCTTGTAGCGACGCTGCAGCAATGCCCAGACCTCCTCTTGAAGCATCAATGCCTGCTCCTGCTGCGCTCTCTCGCGGTCCTCCCGCAGGGTTGCTTCGTTCTCATTCGTGGGGGTGCCATCCCGGTGATTGTGGCCGAATTGCACACCGAGGCATCGGCTGCGGGGTCGTCGGAGGCAGGTCAAAACTGCTGCATTGCCGCAGCCCACGCCCTTTTTCAGGTGAGCAGCAACATGTCCGGGCTGCGGTGGATGCTGGGCTTGTCTCATGATCCCTCATTCGAGGGGATTGAGGCGGCGTGGGTTGGGGAGCCGCTGGCGCCGGAGACACTGGTCTCCTTCATCGCTAGCAGCCTGGCAAGCGAAGCGTCGCCTGCGAAAGCCACTATCTACCTTATTCAGACCCTAGCCCGCTTGACCAGTCTCGAACGCGGCGTACAAGCGGTTCTTGCTGTCTTGGATGCAATTGAGGTTATGATTCAGCATCTCCGATACCTCCCTAGACCCCCCACACAGGACAGCGATCTTTGCACGGCGACGCTCGAGGTAATATGGAACGTGGCCCTTGGTCAAGCTGGCGCAGTAGTGATGGAGGAGCGTGGTGTACCGGACATTCTTTTTGAACTCCTTGTGGAGACCAGCGGAAGCGTCGCTCAGGTGCCCGTGAGTATACAGCGGCAGTTGACTGGGGCGCTTTCCGCTGTTTATCAGCTGACGTCGGTTAAACAGCACAGCACGGACGCCGTGTCGTCCGGGAAGACTCGTACGCGGATTTCAGTCTTGGTCGACTGCGTCCGCGAATGGAACACGCTAATTGCAACGCAGTACACCAATGCATCGAGGCCGATCCCAAGCGACGCCGCTGCTATCGTGACAAACCTGGTTCAGTGCATCCGCCTCGCATCGGAGCTGAAGTCCGTGCGGAACATTACCCACGCCATTTTGGATGCCATTGAACAGGAGGATACGACAGACGCGTTTTACTTCCGCCGCCAACTGTACTTCCACACAAGGTGGGAGGCTGAGTACCATGCAAGTGTGGAGGTGTAGGCCGCCGCTTCCCGCACGCTCTTTTCTTTCTCAGCTCTGTTATGGCGTGTAAGTATGGGGTGGTGGGCGGTAACTTGTCTTGTCGCTGCTGCTGCAGCGCCACCGCATGCCAGTTGCCCGTCGCGGTGTACGTTGATGTAGAAGACGAGGCGCTCATTTGCTTCACATTTTTTTGTCCTCCAGACCACTGTCGCCTTCGTCTCCCTTTGTGAACATGTTTGTGCGAATCCGCGGCGGACATGGTGCACCTCTGCTCAGACTCCCGGTCGCTTTCTCACCACACCGCCAGTGTAGGTGCTTGACGTGCACGTGCCCTTTGTAGGGTCGGTGGAGGCAGAGACGAGGCGCTTGCTGAAGCCCGCAAAGGGCACCCAAAGGGAGACGAGGTACACGGCAGAGAGTTATGTACTTTTACCATGGACAACAGACGCCGAGTAAACAGGAAGGCGCCACTGGGTCAGCGTACCAATGGGAAGGAGCGTAACCAACTGCTTGCACCACCAGCATTGGACACGTCAACCAACAAGTAACAAATGGAAGAGCTGCAGCACCTGACTGCTGCCGTGCACCTTACCTCCGCCCGACTCAATTTTTTCCTTTCACTGATTTGTCGCTCTTTCTATTCTTCACTTATCACCCACTTCCACACGCATTCGAGCGCACTGGCCTCGTGTGCTTGAACGTGAGAAACAAACGGCTGGCCCATCGTGTTGCAACTCTCACCACGTCTCAGGTTCTGCAGATCAAACCAGCAGCACACAAAAGTCGGCCCAACCCTCAGACGCAGTGCGCGGATACACACCAGCGCACATAATAGATTAGAGTCATACACACTCAGAGAGCGGGAGGGAGAGAGACACCAGCGTTGACGTGTGAGTGCCAATACTTGCGCTCCTCTTGCATCCGATCCGCTGCCTTTCCTCGAGGAAGGCGAGACCCCGTTGCGACCTCCCAGACCTCTTTTTTTAATTCTCTTGTGTGGAGCTATTTTTTCCTACATAGAACGAACGCCTCCCACTGCGTCACGAGCGGTCGTCATGGGCTCCCACAAGAAGGCAGCTGCCGCGTCTGTGACGGACACGTTCGAGGAGGTTGGTCGAATCTTTCAGCAAGTGCACCAGAGCGCCGCCCACGCGCAGAAGTGCAAGAAGAATCTCCTGAGCCTTGGTCAGCAGAGCGTGCCGCAGCTCTGCAGAGATGTGTGCGATGTCATGCTTCTGATCCTCAAGCAAGTGACTCAGATCTCGCCTGAGGCAATGCGCAGACACTATGCGTTTCTCACTGATCTCTGTAGGGCGTTCCGTGAGTTCTTCCAGTCGGACCAGCTGGCCATTCAGCTGCTGAAGAGCGTCTCGGCCTACCACAACGCGATGGACAAGGCGGTTCGACTGGCTGTTGTAGCCACCTTTGAGGCACTGCTAAAGACGGTGGACCAAAGCAACGTGTCGGAGGAGCGGCAGGACTTTTACCAGGAGGCTGCTGAGCTACTGAAGCAGCGTGTGCATGATAAGTGTCCGCAGGTTCGCGCAAAGGCGGTCGCCAGCGTGGCAGCCTTTCAGTCAGGAAAGAAAGACTGCGACGTCACACAGCAGCTCATTGCACTGCTGTGCTGCGACACCAACGCGGACGTGCGCAAGCAGATCCTCCACGCCATTGCACCGCGCAAGGAGTTTCTCGAAGGGTACTTTCACGGCATTATCCGCTGCGTCCGCGATGTCGTGGCGCGCGTGCGGGCAGAGGCGTGGGATGCGCTCGGCCGCTTTCCGTGGCGCTACATCACCGCCTACGCGAATGCGAAGGCAGTGAAGATGCCAGAGCTGCTGGCTTCCGGGCTTGATGACTCCAACGCATCGGTCGTCATTGCATGCCGAGCCGCGATCACCAATTCGTGGGTGCACCGTGACTGCAAGGATGTGTACGAAGACTTCATGAACAGCATTTCTTGTGGATACGTGCTCCCATCGCTGTCTCCGTATGAGCGAATCAGTGCGGAGCTGCTTGCGCACGCGCGAAAGCGCAAGGCCAGCACACACTTTCCCTTGAGGCTTGATGACATCAACACGGCGGGGCTTCTCCTATGGAAGGCGGATTGTCGTGTGTCGTGCGACACGGAGGGCGAGGACGAGACACAGCTGCTGCTGCCACTGGAGCAGTTCAGCTCTGTCCTCCAGGATACTGTATACGCCTATGCACGCCCCGATGCGGAGCCCAAGATGGTCAAGTTTCGCAGTGTCGATGACGCTGACAACATGCTGCGCATTCTGCTCTCTGTTTTTGACATCTACGACGACAACGCCTACTTGGCACACACCGACAACACCACCCGCACCTCGCTGCTGCGCCTACTGAACTTCATCTTGAAGGTTGTACCAGATGAAGACCCGTCGCTCTTCGTGGACGTCGCTGTCCGTGCTCTCAAGTCGCTCACAGCCCGCACACCGGAGGAGGCAACAAAGACGATTACGTCAGCCCTCGACTCGCTGTTCCGAAGCCTGAAACTGCCGCAGCGGCACAGCTTGGGGTTCGATGATGTCGAAGCAATTGGACGCAAGAGCCGCGAGCGGCAGCAAGAATTGGTGAGGCGCAAGGTGCTCTGGCGCGCAGGTGAGCTGACAGAGGAGTCCTATACGGAGCTGAAGGAGGAGATGGACCGGGATGAGAAGTTCCTGCTGCGCATGCAGCTCATTGTTCTTGCGTTCCTTTCACACTCGCAACGAGGGGACACCATTCCGCTGTTCTGCTACCACATCATTCAGATGGGCAGGAACCTGGACAACGACAAGGTGCGCGTGGCAGCGACGAAGTCGCTCTGCTTGCAGTGCCTCATCAATCCCGAGAGTGTCCATACCTTTATGCCACTCATCGTGGCTGACTCACAAGAGAACGCTGTCGGTACTGTAGGGGCCGACATGAGCCTGCCCATTGCGGCCATTGGCGCCATCTTTGATCTCATCATGGAATACGGGCTGCGCTTCTTCGACGTGGCAAAGCGGCTGCCAAACGAGGTGAGAACGTTGTACAACTCAGAGAGCGAGATCGAGGCTCGACTGCAGCACGAGCAGGATTTGGCCGAAGAGGACGTGCACAAAGTCGGTAGCAAGCGTCTTCTGGCAACGCTGGAGTCTTACCTTCGGCCGGGCAGCGAGGTCAAGCACATTATCACAGCCTCTGGCTTCTGCAAACTGCTGAGTTGCAACCGCCTTCCTGCAGAGGTGGTTCCACGTATTGTAGCAGTTCTTCTCATTCACTACACCGGAGCTATGGCGTCCAAGAAGGAAAGCACCATGGCCGCCTACATGATGACGTACCTCGGCACCTTCTTTCGCAGCTACGCCGCGAGCCACCCGAAGCGCCAGGCGCAGATCTGCGAGGGCGGTATCTCTGCATTCCGCGTCGTGCTAGAGCGCAACATCCCCATGGCGTCGAGGCTGATCGAGTTTGTTGCACGCCTCACGGACGCCTACACGTTGACTGCCATTCGCGATATCGACCCCCAAGCGGCGATGCGCGCGACCAGAGACGTGATGGACGAGGCAGGAGGGGCGACAGAAGAAGAGGTCGAGGCGCAGCGCAAGAGCAACCGCACCAACGCAACCCGTTCTTCTATGCAGTCGGGCCGTCTTTTCCGAGAGCTGAGTCGCCATTCTCTTCACGAGCGTCTCGCGCAGGAGCTGCTGGTGGAGCTAGCAAGCAGCGAGCTCGCTGACAGCCGCAGTGCCTGCATGGATGCTCTGGAGAAGTGCCTGTATTTCTACAGCCTAGAGCCACAGCCTTTCCTACTGCACTGCGCCGCGGCGGCACTGGAGGCGACACGGCGTGTTGCCCCTACCGTGTATGATCGTCTAGAGGCCTGGCAAACGAAACTTCGTGAGCGATACGCCGCGGCAGTCTCTCCATTACAGTCGAACGGCATCACCAGCGACGCCGAAAGCGCTGATTCCCTTGAGCAGCGGTGGCGCGAGGCGTTACAGGTACACGAAGAGAAGCGGGATGCACTGCTGGAGGCGGGCTTTGGCGGGTTTATGTCTATCCCACCTCGGCTCGATGCAGTTTCGCCGGTGTTGGCCAAGACGGAAGCGGCGGTGCTAAAGCGTGAGCACCACTCAGACGTGTTCGACGTGGAGTCGATTGTAGGTCCTCGCAAGCGTTCGAGACACTGACATGTATGGACAGGCGCTTCCACAGACCCGCGTATTTCAGAGCTTCACAGTGCTCTCTCAAGGCGCTCTTCGGCGGCCGATCTCTTTTCGTGTCTCACAGCCCTCGCCGACTGACGCATTGTGCTGTCACGACGCTTAACGATCTGCACACTTGCAAGTGCCTTTTTTTATAAATAGAAGATGGAGGGTGACGATGGCGAGGTTGCCGATTGGCGGCAGGAAGGCTCCCCCCGGGGGGGGGCCACTGTGGTATGAAGTGAGGTGGATGCGGGGGAGGTGCAGGTATGCGTCTTCTGAGACCACGCTCATACTCTTCGATCCCTGCCCTTCCCCCTGCTCCTCCTCTTGCCTTTGTGCAAACCTCTGCGGCCCGCTTCATTCTTGTGTTCTCTGCTCACGTGCTTAGCCCTTGGAGATGCTGTTGGTTTACCGTGTTCTCCCAGAGGACGGATATGAGGGACTTGCTAGCCGCTTTGACAGCGACAAATGGACCGGCACGGGCCTCGCTGGGCCGACGTGCACGACGTACTTCTGAGACACATTTCATTCAAACAAGTCACCGACAAGGCAGAGAATGAACATCCGATGTCTTCAGGGTCGGTTGTCTCGCAGCATCCATGGTGCACAGCGACGATGAAGAAAGGCGGTGGGTAGGCTTCACTTTTCAAGGTGCCCTCTTCCCGCATATTCTTTGCCTCGCCTGCGCAGTGGACGTGCGTGTGTGTAGTTGTGATGTGTCTCTTTCGCTGGACGGCATCTTTTTTTCTTTTTTTCTGCTCTCCTACATACTACCTCCCCTCACGTCTCCTTTTGTTGCTGCGCGCTTCTGCACTCCAGGTATCGTGCCACCGCTCCTCATTCGCCCATGAGAGGTCTGTGAGGAGGAGGGGTAAGCACAACAAGAGGATTCATTTTCTTTTGTCGTCCAGTTCACCAGCTTCACTCACTGGCTCGGCCTCGTCGGCGTACCCAGGCGCGCTTCATTTGAAAAGGTCACATCTCCTCCCCCCTGCACTCTTGAAGGTGACTGAAACCTCACGTCTAAGTGGGTAGTGCGACCCGTACCACCGTCTTCATTCTCCTATCACAGCGTTTTTCGACGCCGTGTCGTCTTTGTCGTTGGCTCTTCCAGCACTGCAATGGTAGCCGCGGTGGATGTAGGCGGCGTTACCGTGTCGTTCCCCTTCGATCCGTATCCAGCGCAAGTGGAGTTCATGCGCAGCGTCGTGAAATGCCTCCAGGACGGTTTCAACGGGTTGCTGGAGTCCCCTACAGGTACTGGCAAGACACTCTGCTTGTTGTGTAGTACGCTCGGCTGGCTTGCGGCAACTTCGCCGGATGCGGTACTTCGTCATACTAGAGACCAAGATATGAAAGTTCGAGGTAAGTATACTCACAAGGTGGTCTACTGCAGTCGAACGCATGCTCAGCTGACTCAGGTAGTGCGTGAGCTGAAGCGCACGTCTTATGCACAGTGCTTCACCATGGCCGTCCTGGGCTCTCGTGAACACATGTGCTTAAACAAAGAAGTGACGCGGCTGCCATCCTCCCAGGCGCAGCATGCTATGTGCAGTGCGCTTCGGTCGGAGCGCAACTGCCGCTTTTTCCGCGGTTTGCAGTCGGCGGCCGCTGGCACCAGTCTTCTGCCCGCTGACTGCGCGGTGCACGACATGGAAGATTTGATGCGAGAGGGAATCCGAAGCGGGTTCTGCCCGTACTTCCACGAGCGCGATGCCGCGAAGGATGCGGACGTTGTACTCATGCCTTACAACTACGTCTTTGACCCCTCCTTGCACAAGCAGCTGCCCTTTGAGCTGGCAGACTGCATTCTCATTGTGGATGAGGCACACAACCTGCCTTCCGTGCTAAGCAGCTCGGGCTGTCAGACGCTATCACCGCTAGATGTGACAACTGCCATCCACGATTGCTCACGGGCCATCGCAATGCACCGCCTCAATACAAAAAAGGCAGAGGTGGACGACGACATGGCGGCGGAGGAGGAGCAGGAGCTGGCGTCGCTGAAGATCTTACTGAGCCGTCTAGAGATGTGCATATACGCAGAGCCTATGACGGAGGGGACAGCGCCGCCCCCTCCCACGCAGTGCGATGTGGTGCGGGATGGTGCGTACATGTTCGCTTTCTTGGAGAAGGCTTTTATCACTCGCGAGGTCTTTGGGATGTCGTCGGACGGCATTAGCGCGGCGTCGGGACTGACAGGGACGATGGGGAAGTGTGTGACGCTTCTGGCGGACAGCGAGCGACCTGCAACTAGCTTGGTGCGAGTGCAGGAGTTCCTCAGCTGTGTGTTCGCCTTTGATCCTGCCCATCTCGACTCCACCAGGTTTGTCCTGCAGCAGCAGCTCATCGCTGCCAAGGCGGCCCGGACACTTGGCTTCTGGGAGCTGGATAATACGCGCTTGATGCGACAGATCGTGTCGCCACTGCATTCGGTGCTGCTCACGAGCGGCACACTTTCCCCCCTAGACCAGTTCGCGGCAGAGCTGGGAGTAGAGTTTCAGGTGCGCCTGAAGGGGAATCATGTGATCCAGCCAGACCAGGTGCTCGGCGGAGTCCTCTGCCGTGGGCCAAGCGGCGAGAAGCTGAATGGTGGCTTTTCCTTCCGCAGCAGTGTGGACTACCGTGTAGGTCTCGGCATGAGTCTCGCCAACATCGCTCGCAACACTCCTGGAGGCACTCTTGTCTTTTTCCCCAGCTATGCTGCAATGAATTCTGTGGTCGAGCTATGGCGGGCAGGGAGCGGGCGTGCAGGGGACACCAAAACAGTGTGGGGCCTCTTGTCAGAACTGAAGCCGATCTTCGTGGAACCGAACAACGCCAGTGACCTGCCCACTATCGTTCAGGGGTTTCAAAAAGAAGTCGACACGTCCCCCCTCCGTGGCGCGATTTTGCTGGCGGTGTGCCGTGGGAAGATCAGTGAGGGCATCGACTTTGCCGACAATCACGGCCGCTGCGTGCTCGTCGCGGGCATCCCGTACTCCAACCACACCGATCTATTTGTCCGTCTTAAGCGCGATTACATCACGGCAGTGGCACCGCAGCGGCCCCTAGTGAACGGTAAGCACTTCACGGGCGATGACTGGTACCGAAATGAGGCGATGCGGGCTGTCAACCAGTGTGTCGGCCGCGTGATTCGACACAAGGAAGACTACGGCGTTGTGCTCCTCGCTGACGAGCGCTTTGAGTCAGTGCTGGGTAGTGTCTCGGAGTGGGTTCGACGGCGCACTCGACTCTTTTCCGACTTTCGCAGCGCCTACGCTGCCGTCGCGCAGTTTTTCGCGAGCCGGCGCCATCGTGCGACTGAGCCGGCTGCCATTCCATATGTGGTGATCGAGAACAATGCTACCGCCCCAGCTGAGCTGCCATCTTCTGCGAGGCTCGCGAAGCTCTACGCAGATGCGCAGGCGCGTCAGCACGAAGAGCAGGTGCGAGAGGCACGTCGACGGCGTTTCGAGGAGGTGCGCGAGTCCAAGGCCAGTGCGTGCAGCAACGCGGCTGCATCCGCGACGACACCGTTTGCACCTGCATTGTTTGCCGGTTCCTCAATGACAGGCCACGCTGGTGGGGATTTGGCGATAGGGCAACGAACCTCTACGGAGAAACCGGAGGTGACCGTGGTGCCGGCGGAGAGAAATACGGCTGGCGTGCGCAGCGTCGCTCAGACAGGGAAGTCGGATGAGCCTCCACAGCTCGGGCGGACGTCAAAGGAGTTCTGCGATTTTCTCAAGGCACGTGTACCGGTGGAAATGTATAATCGCTTCAAACTGGTTCTTGCCCAGCTGGCGGCCCTTCGCCCGCTTCTGCGAGTATCACCAGCTGCTGCCGCAGATGGACTCGCGAAGCTTCTTGTACCGTTGCAGTCCGTCTTTGGTGCCACCGATGACGTCTATCATTACAGTCTCTTCGCGGAGTTCGGCCGTCACATACCTGAGGAGTTTCGGCCTCTCTACGCGGACCTACTCAAATCCAACGGGCTGATGTGAAGACCCACCACGAGGAGGAGGGGAGGTGCGTCACCTCGACGCGTTCTTCTCGCTCTTGTACTTGTGAGCGGACCCATGCGCGTATGTTCTTTTTTTTTTCTTTTGACTGACATGCACGTCCAGTGAATGAGATGCGTGCTGCTTCTACCGCCTTTCCCGGTGTCTCTCTGCCGCCTCCTGACCTCGTGCATGAATTTGCCCACAAACATTTTCCTTTCCATACAATGAAAGGTGACGTCAGCGGGCCTGCTGCCACCCCTCTTCCCGCCAGGTTAAGCGCAGCTCCTGCATTTCCATAGGACTTTATTGCTTCGTGGTGTCTTGCGACATCTACCTCACGCGGAAGCCAGGCCGCACTTGCTCTCTCCTGCTTTCTTTCGCGCGCACGCTTTCTCTGTTTTGCCATGTTTACTGCCTCGCCTTCTCATCTCTACGCTTCTTACCTTTCCTTTCACATACCTTCTTTGCACCCGAATATGGACTCCCCTCGTGCGCCGCGTAGCGCCGGACAGTGCACCCATTTTATCATTGTAGCAGGGTTTCCTGTGGAACGCCACACGGCAGCTGGCAGCGCACCACCACGAGAGAGGAAGAGACAGCGTGCAGTGCAAGGTGAAGCTCCACTTTCAGGGTTTTTTGTCGCATTGCTTCTCCTCCCCGTTTTCTCCTGACTGTAAATCCCTTCGCCGCACAGAGCCGGCGGTCACGAACTCATGACAGGTTGAGTGCAAGGGCTACCGCTTCATCGTTTGGCTGATATTGGTGGCGACTCATTTGTTCTGGCATTTCCAGCGACTGATGCATTTTTCCTTTTCCCCTCCCCCTTTTCGTGTCTTATTCATCGCACGTTCCACTGGCTCTGTCTGTGTGGTCTGTGCAGTGCGCTGACTTGTACTTTTGAGCGCACCTCCTCCCCACGTATGTGTGTGTGTGTGTGTGTGTGTGTGTGTGCGGGCTTCAGGAAAAACGCTCGTTACTGCTGTTCCCTGTTTTTTCTCTCCACCCCATTCGAGGATTCGACCTCTTTTTTTTATTTCTGACCGGCGCGGCCGGGGCGTTCCCCTCCCGCCTTACGTCTCCCTCATTGTTTCCCCTGCTCTCTGTGGCACTCTCTCGCCGCATCTCTCCCGTTTTGTGTATGTGCCATCTTGCGTCTCCCCCCCCACAAACATCTTCGTAGACAACTTCTCTGATAGTCCTTCCAAATGTCACAGGATGCGGCAGCGGCAGAGCAGCAAATGCGACAGTACGAGGTCTTCGAACATCTCGGCTCCGGTGCAACTAGCGACGTGTATCGTGTGGTGAACAAGACGAACAACCGTGCCTATGTCCTGAAAAAGATGTCGCTCGCCAACATGAGCGACGAGGAGCAGCTTCGGGCCAAGCAGGAGATCATCGTAATGGACAACGTCGACCACCCAAACATCGTCAAGTTTCGGGAGAGCTTCATGGACCCGACCGACAACTCTGTCGACATCGTCATGGAGTACTGCGAGTTCGGTACTCTTGAGGATCTCATTGAGCGACAGCGCTACGAGGGTCGTCCCTTTCCAACCGATGTGCTGCTGGAGTGGATGGCGGAGCTTCTATGTGGACTGTCCCACATCCACTCTAACCGAATCCTTCACCGAGACCTAAAAACGAGCAACATATTTGTAACATCCAAGAATCACTTGAAGCTTGGCGACTTTGGCGTCTGCACGATCTTGTCGAACCCACACGCAAAGGCCGAGAGCATGATTGGGACCCCTCTCTACTTCGCCCCAGAGGTTTGCAACAGCGACCCCCACGATGAGAGGAGCGACGTGTGGAGTCTTGGCGTAGTCTTTTACGAGATGTGCACCCTGCGGCGTCCTTTTGAAGCGGACAACCTATTCACACTCATCCAGCTCATCCTTGAATCTGACATTGAGCCGTTCGGCAACGGCGTGGATGGATCGCTGGAAGGGCTCGTGCGGCAGATGCTGGACAGAGACCCGAGTCGGCGCCCAACAGCGCAGGAACTCATTGATGTGCATCTCGAAGTCCCGGTGAGTCACCCATCGCACCCGTCGCAGAAGCCGTCAAGGGGTCGTCTCCTCCAGCAGTTCAGCGGCCCAGAGCTGCAGTACACAAAGAAGTGGCCGCCCCCAGAGGGAACCGTGACTGACCCCCCAAAGAGCCGAAAGGCACGTGCAACGGGCGAGTGGATTCACACTGGCAGTGCACTAGATGTGTTTGTGGAACTGCAACGCACTTTGCACCGTATTTCAACTCCTGCCAAAAAGGAGGCTGAGACTGGCTCAACTCCAGCTCCACCATCTGCTCCCGCTACCGCACGCAAAAAAACCTCTGCGGTTGCAAAGCCGAAGTCGGAGAAGCCAGGGAAGAAATCGACGGGTGCGAAAGTCTCTGCGGGCACTCCCGCCACTTCCAGCCTTCTCCGTCGAACGAAGGCCATAGAGCATGCGGGTGCTCAGAAAGAGGATGCTGCCTTGAATGCTTCACTGCTCAGCTTTACCATGAGGGAGCTACAGCTCGACATGCAGCGTTATCGCACATCCCTGTTTGGGGAGAAGTCGCCAAAGAGCGACAACATTCCTCTAGTGATCGAGGTGCCAGGGGGCTCTTTCACAGAGGGGTGTGATGCATCGCGTGACGTTTGCCGGGCCTCTGGGACGCACAGCGGCAGCTCAGAGGCGGATGTGACCGCCTCGAAGGAGACCGTGTCGTTTCTTGCGGATATCGCTTCGGTCATTGGCCGACACACAGCGAACGGTGGACAGATTGCTTTGGACGCATTAGACGCGGCCGATAGGCTCCTCTCCGAATACAAACACCTCACGTACGGGCGATGAAAGACGGCATGCCGGCAGCGGAGTATCCTCGTCGCGTCCTCCGTCAGATCCTCTTTGTGCCTTAGTAAACGGCGGGGGGGGGGGAGTGGCTACAGATGACTCGGTGCCGCCAACGGTGGATGCATAGCGTTACCTCATTACTGACCCGCTTCCTCTTTTTCCTGTTTTTCTTTCACTTTTGTCATGCCCCCCCCCCCCCCGCCCTCAGTCACGCGCTTGACCCATCTTCGTTCGAAGAGACACATATGTAGTGTGCCCTCGTGGCGTGACTGCCATTCGACACCCACTCCTTTCCTATCCTCTTCCTCCTCCCGTCCACCACCCCCCTCCTACTCGTGACGTGTTGTTGTTTTTCTCTCTCGCGGACCGTTGAATATTTTCTTTTTCGTGGTGCCAACGGATGCGGCCTCGGGTAGCGATGAAGGTGCCATGTGCGTGGGGATGCATCGGACGAGAGATGTGTATGTATGCGTGTGAACGCAGAGGTTCTCCTGCGATCTTTTCCCACCTCCCTGCTTTTCTTTTTCGTCTGTCCGGCTTTCATCCTTGCGCACGTTATGGGTCAGAGAATTTACGATGTCAGATGTTGCAACACAGACGTGACGCTGTGGAACAGCTTCTCTCTCATGGGACTTGCAGTGAAGGGAAATGGTGACTACGTTTCTTGGGCTTGGCTGCTTGGCGACTGTCTCCTGGAGTCTCCTCGAGTGCTCCTCTGCGCTCTTTCGGTGGGATGTGTCTGCGCTGATGAGTCTCTCGTTCGAATCTCCTGTTTGGAGCGTTCTGTCATTTGTCCTCTGTCTTCTGCTCTCTCTATCTCTTCCTCTCTCACGATCTGGCTTAGACTCATCCTTCACCTCATAACATCGAGGTGAGTCACATCGAAATGGAATACCAGGGACGACACGGTGGAGGGCCGTTTCTGACGACTCGACGGGAGACGACGTGCTCGAGAGGAACTGCTCCCGGATGCGGCACAATCAACATGAAAGTGCGGGCGTACCGAACTACCAGAAGAGCGGCGCGTTGCGGGTGGAGGCACTTTACCCCTCCCACGGAGGCGTAGAGGGGGCAGTGATTTACACGCAGGCAGAGTCTCTCAGGTGGAGCTCAGAACGTGCGGTTCTCACGACCTCCTTCTCCAGTATTCTACGCTTCGCTTCGATGCATTGCCGTCATTGAAGGCGCAAGAGAGTTCGTCTCTCCGAAACCAATCCAACGAGTCTGAAGCGTAGTTTGTTTCAACGGTTTTGTGCTCACATCGAATTGCGGGAATCTTGCAGGAGGAGGAGGCCAGCACGCCCGCTGCTTTGACAGTGTTCGATGATGTGCCCTCAGCCAGAGCAGAGGATGAGCGAAATCTCAATCTCTGCACGGTGTGGGCTGCCCGTATTGCCCTCTCAGTGCATACGCTTGACAGAACTGAGAGCGAAAGAATAGTAGCCCGCGCATCACTGCCAACTGCTTTGCACATCATTTGACTGTACAGATAGCAGACGTATCGACGGTGGCAGCTTGCCTACGCCTTTTCTTATACGAGGCATTCGCTTCACGACAGAAGACTCTCTCTCCCTATATCCCCGCACAAGAAGGAGAGGGGAGGCGACCGTTTGGCCCTCACGCAGGAACGTGAGCACATGCTATCTGAGCACTCGGCATACGTAAAGCCACGCACTCCGTTAACTCATCCGGGAAGCCCCTCCCCCCCCCCCTGTTGGGACAAATGTCGCGTCGGTGACGGAGCATCCGCCTATCCTGCATGCCCCCAAAGAATGCGCTTTAGCAGCTGCCGATATGGGCCTGGCGCTTAATAGGTGACGTGTGGACACGTGCGTCTTGCTTCATGAGCAGAGAATCTATGCTTTGCTTTTCTGGACAGCCGGTCTACTCAATGCTGCCGACACGCTCTATCGTAGGCTGGAGGAGTGCGATGTAGCGCCAGGCTTGCTTCTTGTCTGCTGGCATGTGAACAATGTGGCGTTGACACGTGTGCGCAGTACCGTTCACCCGCTGTGCGTGGGCCGCACAGAGGTCGCAGAACCATTCTCGGAGGAGTGAACTCCTTAATAGGGCCAAGACAGGGCTCTACATGCTTCCTCACACGTACGTATCTAAATCGCAGCTGCGTCCTTAGGTAGCAGCCAATAGGCATATGCGGGCACTACAGAAGTGAATCCCGTGCGAGAAGCCCTTCCTCTGCATGCTGAGTTGTGTGTGTAGCCAGCCCTCTCCATCCTTCTCCACCTTTCTGTCGATAGACGCGGCAAGGGCTGATTGCTGGCCAACACTTGTGCCAATGGGCCATCGCACTAGCCAATCGTTAGCCCTCATCCATGCCGTTATGGGCAACAATCGCTGAGCCTTTGAATCATACAAAAAAAATAATTATCAGCCTTTTTCTCCGCATCTGCGAGACTGGAGAGCACCAGAAGCGTTCTCTAACAAAGGACTGAAGAAACGGAGGGGCGGGGTGTGGAATTCGTGTCGCCCCAGGAACTCTAAGGCCAGCGCACATGTGCAGGTACGACGTACAACGTCGTTCCTTCCCTATGGGCTGATTTTCATCACTACACATAGCCTGTGCAGTGGATACGGTCTTCAGTGTTTGCCACCCACTGCCTTTTGCGTAGGCTTTCAGTGCATCAACTTCGTGTATTTTCGCGCTTATCCGTTTCATTTGTGTGTGCCATCGCATGATGAGTCACAACCTCGGCACCGCCTCTCCGCATGCGCGCGTGTCTCACACCGTACTTGGAACTTACCAGGGACATGAGGACAGATCTGCACACAGGAAACTGCGAAAACGACGACGTCGCCTAGGCCCTTCTATTCCCTTATTGGTGTCACACCTGTGCACTTGCATATGCACCAGCGCGCATAGTAGCACGTTGGGAAGCACCATTGCCTTTTTATGCACGTCGGACCACAGGTCCCCTTTTCCACACACCACTTCGTCTCTCTCTGTGCTTGCGTCGTGTCCTCTGCGGCGCCAAGACGCTGCGGTCTGCGCCATGTCTCTCATGCCCGGGTACCCGGTGCCCCGCGCTCACTGGGTGGGGTCTGCCGAGATGTGCGCTTCGTGCAGCAAGCGGTTTAGCTTCTTTACATCCAAAGAGAACTGCCCGTGTTGCGGACGACTCTTCTGCTCCTCGTGCCTTTCAGCGCAGTGCGTGCTTTCT
The DNA here is from genome assembly GCA_033953505.1 of Leishmania tarentolae. Taxonomy (NCBI): domain Eukaryota; phylum Euglenozoa; class Kinetoplastea; order Trypanosomatida; family Trypanosomatidae; genus Leishmania; species Leishmania tarentolae. The sequence goes on from CP119853.1 coordinate 1,130,173, forward strand.
CCAGCGGCACCACCCAAGGCTGTCTGCCTTGATTGCTTTCGGAAGGCTCAAGACTGGCGTCTTTCCCAGCTCGAGCGCCAGCAACAGCAGTCCTCGACGCAAGCCGACGGGGGAGCCGTGACACCTCCTGTGTCCACTTCGATGATGACGCTAGAGTCGAAGCTCAGCGCACTCGAGGAGGAGCTCGATCGCGTAAAAGCAAACGCCCGCCATCTTCGTGAGGAGAATGACTCCCTTATTGATCTCCTCGCTGCTAAAGACACCTGCATTCTAAAGCTGAGGGAGGAGCTCATGAATAACGGTGTGTCGGCCGGTACTGCAGCGCAGTTCGAAGAGAAACTGCGAGCGGAGTTGCAGGACGCAAAGAACGAGAAGGAGAGTATGGAGAGACTACTCAATGAGACCCAGCAGAGAGTTGCAAGTGTTGCTCAGGCGAACGATGCCATGAGAGCACAGATCCAGGAACACATGCAGGCGAAGGCAGAGTGGGAATCGCTGGAGGCAAAACTGAAATCTGAGCTACAGAACGCAAACGACATGACCGCTCAAAGCTTAGAGGAGCTGCGCGAATTACGGGCAACGGTGAACACCACGAATGCTCACAGTGACGAGCAGATCAGGCAACTAAGTGCCAAGCTGCAGTCGATTGTAGAGACCAACTCACAGCTTCAGGAAGACTACGACCGTAATGTGGAGGCTCTGCGCACAGCGGAGCAGACTCGAATTGCGTCGGACGTGCAACATGACAAGGAAATGCAGCGCCTCAGAGAGGACCTAGCTACCGCCACGGCTGCTCTGACACAAACACAAACGCAATACGAGCAGCAGCAACTGTGCGCAATGAAAGCGTCTGACGATGCCGCGACTGCGATTGTGGCGCAGAAACAGCGCGAGATCGACACGCTGAACGAACAGCTCGCTTTATCTAGTGCGACCACGAAGCGCCTTCAGGGCGAACTTGACTGTGCAGTAAAAGAGGCTGCACGATTACGAGAAGAGGGGGCACTCAAGGCGATGGACGCTAGCACGGTGACGTCGGAGCGTTACACGCAAATGGAATGCCAAACGTCGGCATCTCAGCAGGAGCTGCAGCGGCAACAGGAGGAAAATGCACGCCTGCGCGTGGACCTTGCAGAGGAGGAGCGGCTTGTGACGAAGCTGCAGCGTGCTTGTCTCCAGACAGCTACGATAGTACGAGATGAGCTGGATCACATTCGTGGTAAACTTGCGGAAACGAAACTAGTGTACGAGGAGGGCCAGCGCTCGTGGCAGGAAGGGCTTAGAGAACTGCGTGCGGTGCTGAGGGTAGTGGCCCAACAACGGGCGTTGGAGGCAGCTCCAACAGCAGCGCTGGCTACAGGTGCAGTGAGGAACGACGCAGGAATGCCCAAGTCACGATGGGCACAGCCCACTATCATAGAGGAGTTGCAGTACCCGAATGTATCCGAGATAGATATCGCCGCCATCGAGCCTGTGTCTGGGCTTGAGATGTGGGAGTTCGACACTGTTGCCGAGGCACAACGAGGCGGCGAGGCGGATGTGCTTCTGCGTGTTGGCTACCAGATCGTGTTGAACTTGCATCTCTTTCCCGACCGCGCCTCGCTGCATCGTTGGGTTTGTTTTCTGGCAACCGTGCAAGCGAACTACCGCGATAACCCGTATCACAACAGAGTGCACGCGGCAGATGTGCTCCAGGGCGTTTACGCGCTGATATGCAGTTGCCCCGGCCTACTGGCGCACATGACGACTGTGGAAAAGCGCGCGGTTCTCTTTGCTGCCGCTGTGCACGACATCCGACACCCCGGCCGCTCAGAGATGTTTCTGAAAAACACGTTTGATGCGACATACATGCTGTATAGCGGGCTGCAAGTGCTGGAACAGATGCACACGGCAACCGCCTTTCACCTTCTGATCACCCCGGACTTGGACTTCACGCGCGGAAACATGGACGACACGGAGGCTCTCCAGTTCCACAGTCTCGTTGCGGCGCTCATTGGCTGCACCTTCATGGGGCGCCACGCGTCGTTGATGGAGCAGTGGTCGCGCCCTCTGCAGGACGGCAAGACATACGACGTGGCTTCAGCCGCGGATCGGCAGCAGGTGCTGTCACTCTTCTTGCACGCTGCTGATATTGGGGCGCAGGCTCGGGGATTGGTGGTGGCCTTGAAGTGGCTGGGAATCGTGGAGGAGATGTGCGCGCAGGGCGACGAAGAGGCGGCACGCGGGCTGCCGCTGAGCCCAGGGAGCAGCCGGAGCGCGAGCTTGGAGAGGGGCCAAATCTTCTTCATGGAGATGTTTGTTGTACCGCTGTTTGACGTGGTGCACCAGATGTTTCCTTCTATTGAGTCGCCGGTGCGGAATCTACGCGTGGTACACGCCCACTACTGCGCGTTGCTGCAGGAAACGCGTGCGTTCCCACCGCCTGTGCAGTACAGGACGGTGACGGAGCCAGCGAACACTAGCGCGGAAACGCCTGGCGCAGAGATCTTGGCTGCCCGAGAGGCTGTAGTGGAGAAGCAGGAAGAGGCAGTGGAGCAATCACTGCATCGGCTGCGGGAAGCGACGGCGGCGGTGATGGGCCGGGAGAAACTGGTCAGGGAGAGAGAGGCCGCTCTGATCACGGCGGAGGCTTCTTTCAAGAGCCAGCTAAATGAGAAGCCACCAGCTGCCTCCTCTATCGATGACGAGGAACTTCTGCGTGCCATCAATACGGTCATGGCGCGCGAGGCGGAGGTGCAGCGTCGAGTGGAAGAGGTGGAGACCATGACGGCGGCTTTGGAGGAGAGAGAGACGGTTGCGTGTCGCCTATCTGAGCAGCTGGCCGCTATCGCTGAGAAAATAAATCGACGCCGCCAGGTCTTGCGCTACCGCGAGGCGCGCGTCCGAGAATTGGAGGCGGCGCTCCGTGGTGAGCGGGCATCTGAACTCTCATCATCCGATTACGTCAGGGCGCGGACATGCGGTTCCGTGGCTAAGCGACCTTCAACTGCTGCGCCATTGGGTCGTCTGTCGCCGTCTTCTGTGAAGGTGGTGAAGCTGGAGACTGCATTGGAGAAGCTCACTTCTGCACTACGGTACATGTAAGAAAAGAGAAGCCGCCTGTCTCCCGTACCGAAGGAGAGGGCGTCGACAGCGGCGTGCGCTCCCGAAATGGACCGAATATGCTGGTGTATACACACAGAGATTTACAGCAGGTGCACAAGACGGGGGGAGGAGATTGTCGCTGATACGTACACGAGGAGTGGGTTGAGTGCAGTGTTCGTTTATCAGATGAGTTATACCTGTGGAGTATTTTCTTCACGATGTACGCTTTTCACCGTCACAGCGCTGCTGTTGTGATTTGGATGGGGCCCACATGAGGTTCAGTACGGACACGCAGCTGAAGCATCGCTCACAAAATGTTACTACGATATTCCTCTTGCTACTCGCTCACTCACTCAGCGAAGGTGTTACAGAGATGGAGAGAACCAAAAGAGTCTGGACGCGTTTTGCATCACTTCGATCACTGGCAGCACATCCCCCCCCCCCCCCCCGGCAACAGAGAGCGCTGGCACAGCCAGTGCCGTAGTGGGCCCGGAACGTGTGTGTGCTTTGGGGGGGGGGGAGCGGCGGTGTTAAATACATTTTCTCTGCTTCTCTTGCCATGACCGCTTTCTTCCTCTTCTTGATCGCTCGCTTGTCGCTTCTCCATACCACGCCGTGTGTGCTCTACATGACCATCTTTTCCTTTCCCGGCCTGCCGAGGTTTGTACGCACCGTTTCGCCCACCGCGCAGCTTCGCTGGGGTGTACGGTGGCGCTTATAGCTTTGCCGCTGAACTTCACCGCTAGCCTTTTCTCTATTCCCCCCTCTGTGTTACCGTGCGCGCACAGAGGTGTGTCCGCCATCGAGCCTGTTTTCCCGCTGGAGGTGACCGCTGCTGCGCTTTCCGCTCTCGCTTTGTCTGTGGGGTGCGTCTGTATTCTAGCAGAGTCTGCTTACCGTCATGGACGCTTCCGATGGGAAAGTCGACAAGGCGCCTGTGGCGTCCCCGAAGATGGATGGAGTCACCAAAGGCGTGAAGCCTGGCTCTTTTTCCGTGGGCGATGCCGTTCCCGGCTACGCGGGCACGGAGGACCCCCCACCTGTGCAACAGCTTCCAATGTCGTCACGTATTATGCCGTACTACGGACAGTATCCCGCCATGTGTGCTCTCCCTCCCGGCGCTGCGCCGATGGGATTTCCCATGGCGCCACAACCGGGGGCGGCGGGCTCTCCGCAAATGTGGATGCCCGGCATGGTGCCACCCCCTCCAGGCGCAAATCCAAATGCAGCTCTCACGCCGCCCTCCTACGCATCGCAGTACGGTTCTGGTGCGCAACCGATGATGTACATGCCGATGCCATATAGCTACCCGCCGTGCATGGCAGCAACTGCAGTTTCCCACCCCGCGGCGATGGGGACTTTCTTCAACGGGCAGCAGTCCGGGAAGCCGACACCACAGGGAGCGACTCCCCCATACACTTCCACAATGGCCGCACCTCCTCACACGCATTCAAGCACATCCGAACCATCGATGCTCAATTCGCATTTCCTGGAAACCTCATCAACGAACGGCACGACACCGGCACTACCGGTGGCGCCGGGCTCCGTGCCCATGCAGAGTATCATTCCCATCGAGTTCTCTGTGACGCCACTCATGTCCAACACCAAGTTGCCACCCGGCGACCCGTTCTGCCCTGCCGGTGCTACAGTACTGTCACAATACGCGACGGCTTCAGCTTCCTGCTTTTCTCATGCCGCTGCCACTAATTCATCGCTTTCGCCAAGACCGAAGCACAACAACATGACGGACAACGTCCCGGATATGTCGCAGCAAGGTGAGTCACAGACAGCCACTGTGGCTGGTGCTGCTGCTGCTGGCCTAAGCGTCTCCTAGCGCGTTCCGCGCCGTTTTGCTACCGGACCGGCTGAATTGGCGTTGGTGACTGCTGTCCACTGCCCGATATTCTGACTTCCGGCTTTGCCACGAAGTCGTGGATCATGAGCAGGGGTGCGTTTTGTTTTCGTTCAACCAGTTGTGCTCTTGCATGTGGCCATGTCTCCGCTATGTTTGTTCGCGATTTGCGTCTGGCGGCCGCTGCGCAGGCATCGCTGCTACTAGTGGGTAACGTCCTGGCTCAGGCACGGAAAGGCGGACGAAGGGAGAGGGATAATTAACACGGCGAGCGTGGGGACTGCTGGACGCCGTTGTTCTTTTTCTTACGTGAGGGTGAGCGTACTGCCTGCACCTCTGTTTTTATTTTTGTTGTGTCAGCGCCTCGGCTTCATCGCAGCGCCTGTGCTATTGCTGCTGGCTGTGCTTCAAGTCACGTGTACGCACAAGGGTTAGTATGCACTTGCTGTGCATACCTGTGCGCACCTGTGAACCTTGTTGGGGATGGAATTTTGAAGGTATAGGAAGAGATGCCTTTCGAGTGAGAAGTGATTTGGTTTATTTCCTTTCGGAGCCTCTGCCCGCTCCTGATATACAGCAAGCGGTTTCAAAAAAGGCGAGCCAAAGCCATCGGCCCACATGTGTACAAAGTTGAGAAACCAATCGTTGTGGGCAGTAGCGCTAGACGTGCTCTCCATTTCTGCAAGGAAAGCCTTTGTGATGGATCTGCGAGTGCCGCGTAAAGAGAAGCGAGGTCTTCCCGTTGTAAACATGTACACATCACATGCTTCTCAGTCGAGTGCCGTGCGCCGAGCTGCACTGCGAGCAACTGCAGCGCTATGCGTGGCGTATTTTCTCCAGGCCTTGCTTTGCGCTTCCACTTCCGTCTCCTCTTAATTTTGCCGCCGCGCATCCTTCCTTCCTCTGCGTGCCTCCGGTGTTTTCCACAACCTTCTTGCTGACACCTCAGGAGCGGGCATGTGGCTCTCAAAGGCCCGACGATCCCTTTGCCTTTCGGCGTGCCGGCGGTCTTCAGCGTTCCTGGAGCTCTACGGCCGTGCGTGTCCGGCAGAGGCGGCTGATGCGCAACCAGGGCCGCAACCGTTGTGCAGCAGCGTTCCCGTTGATGAGGAATGGGAAAAGTGCCAAGCACTGCTGCAGCGCTTTCAGTCACACATGTACATGCATCCAGCCCATGCGCCAGTGCAGCTATGCAGAGAGACGCTGATGGGGATCGAAAAGTTGCTTGCGTCGTCTGCGGCGCGCCGATCCACAGCGGCACGGAGACTCTGGAGGGACGCACTTGCATTGCATTCTCATTTGCCGGCGAACGACTTCAGGGCGTTGGCAGACACGGCGAGTGTGCTGTTTTTTTCCGACCAAGCCCAACTTGGGTGCAGTGTGTGCTCCCGGGCTGCTGGCCATCCCCAATTCCTTGAAGCACTGCGCAGTGAGGGTGGGCTTACGGACTGTGTGCGTCTCCTTAGTGTAGGTTCCATGTGCGCTTGCGACTCCCGTGAAGGAGTCACCGCTCACTGGTCGACCGCCCTCGCTGGGTTCCTGGACGAGGCGAAGCGTGTCATCGCCGCCGCCGATAAGTCTGTAAGGGGACCCATGGCACACGCCATGGAGGTGTTAGCATGGTCGTTGGACTGGCTGCATCACCACAGCGGCAGGTCAGAGAAAGATGCACTTCAGTCTCTCAAACCAAAACTCCCTCAGTGGCTTCCGCTCCTCTTTGACGAGTTTGATGCTGGTATTGCGAAATCAATGTCGCGTTCTCTGGAGCTTGTGCCGCCGCGTTGGCTTCTGATGATGGCGACGCACGCGGAGAGGAACAACGATGCTGCAACTCTCGAACAGATTCTGCGCCATGCTTTGCGCAGAGAGGAGAGGGGGCAGGGGTACGCCCTATTTCAGCTCTCCTCTCGCGTTGCTGGGATCTTCGTGAGCCGATTCCCCCACCTCCCGAGCGCCGCGCATGCGGTCTCTGCTCTCGGCACAGCCTTGCAATGCTCGTCGTTGATTCCGTACGGTAAAACACGAGAAGGCTTCAGCAAGGCCATGGGAGTGCTTACCCGGATGTCTGGGGCTCAGCCTTATTTCGCCACGCAAGAGCTTTTACGCAGTCACTCAGCTGAGACGGCGGCAAAAATACAAGAAGAGTACGGTGACCGACTCACTGGCAACGCTGACCTCAACTGGAGCACGGCCCTCACATTCACAATGCAGCGGGTGGAGTCGGCCGATCCTCATTGGCGTGTGTATCTTCCAGAGACGCTGCGGCTCCTCAGCGATGCCGGCAAGTCGAGGCAGTTTTGGAATCTCCTGCAAGAGTACAACGCAGCGGAGGCAACCGCCAACATATCCGTGGCAGCTTCGCTAAGCCGCGCGATGGAACTGAGTGGGAGATGGTGGCATGCAATTGAGGTGTTGGACCTCCTCGCAGGCGCGCTACCGCCCCGGGATGCCACTGAGGATCAGCTGATGTCGAATGCATGCGCCGACACACTACGGGTGTTGTTGCGTGCAAAACGGTGGCAAGAGGCGCTTCGTGTGTTCCTGCTGGTGGGTGATGTTCTTCCGCCAACGAAATCCGCCGTCGTCTCCAGGTTGCTCACGCTTATGCCGATGTCTGCTCCTTGGACAACGGCGCTGGGTGTAGCAGAAGAGAAGGGGCTGGCTTCTGAAACCACTCGGATCATTCTGCGTTGTTTGCATGCCGGCGCATCGGCAGACCTCTTGTCCCATTATCATCAACAGAAGACGGCGGCACCCATCTTTGCCCAACACGGTCGTTGGGATCTTCTCCGCACCCTTGCTCAGCAGCGTCCCACCGACGTGTCCCTATGGCGTGCCCTTGTGCAGTCAATGGAGCACTGCACAGACGTTGTGGATGAGCGGACGGCAGCCACCGTCTTCCCTGTGCCGCTCCCACAATGCCACTGGCATGACATGCCGTTTGCGAACGCGTTCGCGCATCTCTGCGTGCAGCGGGGATGGCTGTCCCTCCTTTCCGCGCATCTGTCTGGGCTTCCTTTATCACAAGTCTCGCCTGCCACGCCGGTGTCGAGCTTTCGGGTAGAGTACGAACACCTCCTCCGCTTTCTTCAGTCGAATGACTTGCCGCCAGCCCAGCTTGCCTTTACGGACTCGTACGTTGTTCACCAGTTCATGTCCTGTGTGACGAGCCGACGCGTGTCTGTCGTGACGAAACTGCCGGCGGCGGCTGCGATCACTAAGCGGCAAGCCTCCAAGCACCTGCGCGTCCCTTACGAGAACTTGAGCGTGCCGCGTCTAGAGGACGACGGCACTGCAACCGTGCGGGTCACATCTGCTCCCGCTACTGCGGTCGGGAAGGAGCATTGCATTTTCAGCAGTCCCAGTGGCTTTGTAGTTGGCTACAAAGTGCCTGCGTCCGCTCTCTATGGATCTGCTCGTGGGCTCCTGAAGGTGCTGGACAAGAAGAGAGTATACTGTCTCGCGTATCAGATGTCGGCCGCGAGCAGTGGCCTTTTTCTGCTCTATCCCGCTTCTGTCAGTCTCACATGGTACTCCATCAAGCTGCGCGTGCGCCTGTGTGTGGAGGTAGTGCCGGCAGCGCCATGCGTGCCATTGTTAGCAACGTCGTTTTTTGATAATTATGCGATGAGGTGGCTCGGCTCCGAGGGCGATCGTCACGAGGTGGAGGCTTTCGTATTTGCTGTTGGTGGGCATGAGATGCGACAGGCGTGGCGGTCTCTCAAGATGGACATGAACGCGGAGGGCTGGGGACCTGTTGAGCCTGAGGCAGGAGCCGGGGATATGTATCACATCCTTGAGCTCCAGGTCTCACGCCGCTCGCCGACGAGCGAGGGCAATTCGTTGCTGGCAGACGTGGAGGTGTTTGCGTGTCGGGATCGTTCCTTGCAACCGCTGAACGTGGATGCGTGCGCGACAACGGAGTGGGGCGTGTGAGGTAGAAACGCTCGATCGCGACACCATCGAACCTTTAGCGCGCGCGCTCAATCATGTTTGCTCACGTACGGATATACGTACGCCTTGGTCTCTTGACGTGTTCGCGCGGCAGGGCCGTTGTTGTTCGTCACAGTTCACATCTTCCGTAAGGCAGAATTGCATAGCCACCTCTGGAGTCACCGCGTTCGCGAAAGGGCTGCCAAAAAAAACCTTCCTCCACGTGAGGGGAGACCGCTTGTGTGACCTGGATGCCGTACAAATGCCGGAGTCGTTAAGTAAGTCTTGATGTACTCCGCAGGAATTCTGTCTGTGAGATTTACAGATCAGAAGACGGCGTCTCGGCGCTTGCTGGAGCATCTCGCTCCGCTACGCTGGCGATCATCTGGGGCCTCCGCCCTCCCCATCTGTGTATCTGCCGGTCATGACCCCACTACGTGCTTTCTGTTGCTGCTTGATAGTTCTCTTCCATACGTCTGCCCTCTTTCTCTTGTACAATTTCCTTCAAATTCTTGGGTTGCCCTCCACGGGTCTTGTCTCGTCGACTACCAACACTTCTGCAATCAGAGGACAAAACTCCGCTGATCGTCGCTGATCTGTTCACACGAGGCCGCTTTCGTTTTTTGCTTGCATCTCTCGCGTGCTTCCGTTACACGGAGTTTTGCTGGTTCTTTTTTACCGCCACTTCCCCCCCTCCCCCTCCCCTCCACTGGCCAAGTCTTCATGCCCTCACAGACCATTCTCGTGGGGCCCCAGGTGGATGCTCACGCCGCCACACTGACGGCAGGACTGGGGCAGGCGGCGCCAGGTGATACGATCGTGGTCTCTGCCGGCATCTTTGAGGAAACAGTTCACCTTCCTTTTAATGTCACCATCACGGCAGCGTCTGTGCCGGAGGATTCTGAGGACACCGAGGCTGTACACGCTACCGTAATCGGCACTCTGATCATCTCCTCGAATGTTACGCTTAATGGCCTGGAGGTCCAGGGGATGGTGGATGTGCGCAAAGGCCACGCCATTCTCGAAATGTGCGATGTCCATCATGGCGCTGATGGTGTACGGGTCCACCCGGGCGCCACTGTCACAGTACGCAACTGTCGAGTGCACCACTGCATCGCTGGAGGTGACGGCGTGTACTTCATGGCGGGGTCGTTTGGGGAGGTGACGCAGACAGACATTTTCGATTGCCGCGTGAACGCAGTTCATATTCAGTGCAGCGAAGCTGTGGTGCGCGAGAACCGCATCCACGACTGCATGTTCGGTGTCTACTACGAAAAGAAAGCGTCCGGGCTGTGCGAGCAAAACACGATTGAGCACGCTCGTAAGTTCGGCCTCTACGTTACAGACAGCAGCGACCCCATCATCCGCAATAACACCGTGCGCTGCTGCGGGGTCCTCTGCTTCTTCGCGTCGAAGGGCGGCCGAGGCACATGCAACGGGAACACATTTGAAGGCTCTCTTCACGTACTCGCGGACTGCCCTGTGCACCTGACGGGGAACTACGTCAGCGGTACAGAAGACATCGACGCCGCTGTGTCGTCAGTCAAGGTTGGAGGGTGAGGCTCTCATGGCTGGGCTACTATTTCCAATGCACAGGCCATCCTTATGTACATTAACCGGGTTAGCCACGTCTTGTGCGCCTGCTCTACTGTTCTCATTGGTGCTTGCCTCCCTGGATTCGTGCACTCTTGCTCCTCAGGCTTTTCCATAGCGGCTCCACCTACTCTCGCGGCCGTTGTGCATGCGTGAGCCGCTCTTTCGTCTTCTGTGTCGTCTCGTTTGACTCTTCCTTGCGTAATCTCACCCACCGTTGTCTTCTGCGCTGTTCGACAACTGTGGTACGAGAATATGCTGATGGGATCGGGGGTGGGTGGCTGGGAAGCGACGGATCTTTGTCTCCGAATAGGCGTTCGCACTTGTGGGTCAATTCCTCTCCCTCTCTCTAGGTATTGGTCGGGCAAAGCGCAGCACCCTGCTGTTCTCACTCAACTCTCCCGGCAATAGCTTCCTCGGCTGCTGCTGAAATGACGTCCGATCTCTTGGAGCGCCTCCCTCCCTCCCTCCCTCCCTCCCTCCCCCGTAACGCTGCTCTCGGTGATTTGCCTTTCCACGTCTTTGCGCCGTCTCCGTCTCCGTCTCTTTCTCTCTGACTGCGTGTGTGCGTGTGTTTGTGTGTGCCTTTACGGTCGTGGGAGGCAACGCGGCCACTTCATATGTGCTGCGCATTTTTGTTTCCCTATACAGTCGTTAATACACACAAAAGGCCTACACAGACCGGTGTACGCGCACACGCGTACATATGCGTGCCGGAAGTTGACTCGTGTCACCTGTGTTGTACCCGCTCACCTCTGCGCTCTTGTTGACCTCGTAGACACGCCTGCGTAATGAGCCCACCTGCAGTGGGAGACCAACACACGCCCATACGCCTCTCTCTTGTCTTCTTTTTGGATCGTGCCGATCGACCACGAATTAGGGAACAAGGATACGCATACGCATCTCAAAATCTCAAAGATAGCGAGAAAGAAGACGACGAGCCTGTCGATTGCGCTGTTGCTCTTCTTCTCATTGTTGATCCTCTGCTTGACAGTGGTACGCTTCTCTGTAGTCTTCCTGGTGACGACCTTTAAGACGTAGGCAAAAGGAAAGAGAAGAGAGCTATACAGTGCGACAGCAGACAAGTTGTCTATGCCGGCTGTCAACACGCTGGGCGTCTGCTTTGGTTGATGCCCGTTTGGTCTGCAATGCAGGCCAGCGATGCAGGCGATGTAGGACAGGCGCTACAGGGCACCCAACGCTCCATAGTACCTTTCAGCCGCCTGACGAACGAAATGAGCGAAGTGCGAGAGATGTCGGAGGGCTCGTTTGGTGTGGTAAAGTGTTACCGACACGACTTCGACAAGCTCGAATACGCCATCAAGCAGACCAAGCACCCCATTTGCGGTGAGTCGAATCTTCAGCAGCAGCTGCAGGAAATTTATGCCCTCAGTTCCTTTCCACACCGTCATATTGTCCGCTACTTCGATGGGTGGGTCGAGGACCGCGCTGTCTTTGTTCGACTGGAAAAGTTGGATGACTGCCTAGCATCGTTGCGTCCTCCGGTGAGTGAGAGTGTGCTCACAGACATGCTCCATCATACATCTATAGCTCTCTATGAGTTGCACTCACACGATGTTGTGCACATGGATGTGAAGCCGGAGAACATTTTAAGGCGCCAACTTGACTCTGGCAAGTTCATCTTCAAGCTGTGTGATTTTGGTCTCGCGCGTCCCCTCAACGGCAAGGACTCAGTGACTGGTGAGCAGTTTCTTGGACTTAACGATGATGATGGCGACCGGCGGTACATGAGCCCAGAGCTTCTGAAAAATCTCCACGACGTCGTTGGACCACCTGCTGACGTATACGCCCTCGGAAAAAGCTGCGAAGCGATGATGGCCTTAACTGAGGACTCCTCGAATACAGGTGCCAGGCAACTGGAGAGCTACTCACCTGCATTCATTGCACTCATTGAGTGGATGTTGTGTGGAGATCCTGCTGGCCGACCCAGCGCTTTTCAGGTTGCACAAGCGACGCTACCAGAGAGGCTTCTGGCCGACAGACGACTACTGGAGCTGCAGAGCCGCATTGACGCCGTACGTTGCGAAATTTCCGAACTAGATGCTGCTGACAACGACATCATTTCGTCTGCGCGCACATGAGGACATCTGTTCGGGAGAGTGCTGCGAAGCATACCTGAGGTACAGCTGGGTTTTGCGCCTCACCCCCATCGAACGCCACGCAGCGTTAGGGACCTCTGCGCTGATCGCGAACTCCTTTCATATATATTATGTACACCGATGTCGGCTTTCTCTGCGTTTTTTTTTCCTTGCGCCCCCTTTTTTTGATTTGCGCAAGTACGATATCTTTCTTTTTCTTTCTCTTCCTCAACTGTGACCTTGTTGCCATTGATCTTCTCTTTCTACTTCCTGGTTTTGATCGCGATGACGGTCACCTCACCGTGTTGCCAGGTCCTATTACCCCTCTTCACCTCCCCCTCTCCCTCCCCCTCCCCCCTCCCCCCACATACCCATCTCCCAAGACACTGTTTGAGTGTGTGTGTGTGTGTGTGTGCGTGAGTGGTCAAGAGCCTGCAGGGCACCCACGTATACGACTGTGGCCTCTTGGTATCTGCTCACGGAGTCTCTTTTAGCAACACGTATATCGCAAAGAATACAAAGGCAGATATGTTTTATCAGATGGTGATGAACAGTGTCCGCTGCTGCTGCCCATGACAGCCGCATCTGAGTGCGGCGTGCACCTTGCGTTTAGTGCGCTTTTTTTTTGTGGATGCCCTGATGCTTGCCGATGAATACGGCCACCTCACTGTGGCGCCAGGGCTTATTTACCCCTCTGCCCACCCACCCACCCTACACACTGTGTGCGTGTGTGGGAGCGGCCAAGAGCCCGCGGTGCACCCAGGTATACGACTGTGGTCTCTTGGTGTCCGCGGACGGAGCTGGGCTTGCTGTCATCCGAAGAGTGGTACGACCGTGGTGGAGTTTATGCCAGCTTACTGCAAATGGTGTCGAGGCTTGAGGGAATGCACACCTCCAACCACTGCTGGTGTGCCGCTGCTACATTGGGATGGCCATGATGGACTTGGCCACCGATGCCAGATGCCCGGTAGACATGGCCGAAAGCTGCGCTTATGCGAGGATAGGAGCCGATGCTCTCCCAGCCGCCCGCGGCACCTGGCCGTACTGTCGATTCCTGCGCCGGCGCGTTGCTGGCAGTGACAGCGTGTAGTGCAGATGGCATGCCGCCTACCACTGCGCGAGGCTTGTGGTGCTCCAACCGCTGCCAGGGCCTCGGCCTCGCCTGCATGCTGCTGCGAGAGGGCGTCCGGCCCGATGTGGTGCCCGGTGTACTCCGCGGCAGGTGCAGATTACTCGAGGCACGCCTCGCTCCACGCCACGGTTGCGCATGCGTTGCTGCTGCTGCGTACCTGTCGAGCACGCTGCATGGGCCTTTTCCCGGCGCGCGTGTGCCACTGCCCCGTGCGCCCCCTGTGCCCCTTCACAAGGACGCGCGATGCGCTCTTGGTGCGCAGGCGCACAGACACCCGTGGCCTCCCCCCTGCCTGGGCCCATGCAGACCTGTGGAGGGCGCGCGAGCTCAGGAGGGGCTGGGGGAAGCTCCTTGCTGTCACCGAATCATGGCGATGCCCCACCTGCCGCGGCGCACGCGGGCAGCCCATCCACACGCATGCACACCCTTCCCCTGTGGCGTTGACGGATGTGGAGGACAGAGGACAGCGGCCGCCCACCAATGGGCAGCGGCATCTACGTAGAGCATGCTGCAGTGCCCAAAGGTGCGAGCACCGTGCGCACACGCTGCGGAGCACAGCTGGCATGCGCCTCGGCCTCTCCGTGCTACCCCGGACGTCGCACCCCACCGGCTCCGGCGGGCGCCGACGGCACGGCGCGCAGCCGAAGGAGGCGCGTGGAAGGACATGCAGAGCCCGTTGTGCGCGCGGCCCGATTCAAGGGCGACGTGACTCGCCCTGGAAGACCCGCACGTCGGCGTAGCGCTACACAGATAGGTGAACTGCAGCTGTGCGGCCTGCGTGTGTGTATCGAATGGCTCCGGTGGGGAGGACAGGCTGATGAAAAGGGGCATGGGAGTGTTTTTCGTATCGTCGCTTATGTGGTCGCCTGAGTTTTGGCACTCTTGTATGTGTGTTCGTGTTGAACACCCATCCCTGCCCGTGAATCAAAATGAAATCAAACATACAGGAAGAGATCGTCAGCGTGAGTGGATGCCACTGGCTGCTATGGCGTGCTCGTTGTGTCAGTGTTCTTGAGGCACGCACAAATATGGGAAAGACGCAATGAATTACGCTGGGACTCATTTCTTCGGGAAGAAGGGCACGGGAAACCTCGGTGCAGGTGTGCTGGCGATGATGTAGGCCAACTGAGCTGGGTCTTCATGGTAGGAGTGTGTCGGGTTTCTCTTTTGAGTGTCACACCCATCTCGCGGCACTGTGCCTTCTGGGGGACGTGGGTGTATGGAACGTGTAATGAAGTGCGCTACTCACCTTTTCGCTGATGGACGATATGCTAACTTTCTTGCCGCCCTTCTGATATTTGCTGCTTTATTATTTTTATTTTACCGCCGGCTGTCACTGACGCGCATGGAGATGCAGGTCCGATGTAACGCTATCTCATTTTTTTTTTTTTAACGGGCCGTACGAAATCCTTCCTATCACGTTTGTGTTGTCAGTGAAGTCCAGTATTGTATCGTTGCTTCTTCAACACTTAGAGCAGGAGGTCCGTATTTAAACATATTAGTAACGCGTCGCTGCTGCGGCAACGATGGGAGAGGATGACGAACGTTACGTGGAGTGTGGCGGGAACCGCTATCTTCTCATGACACTCCCCCACTTTCGAAGGTTTCGAAACCTCGCGCTGTCTAGTGACTCAGCTTGGAAAACGCACTACTCCGACAGTGTACTAAAGGTGGAGTCGAAACCGCCGGATGATGACTCAACAAACCTCAACATAATTAGGGCGACACGCATAATGAAAAATGTCTCTCCAGGGGTGCTGTACAACCAGCTGCACGACGCCAAGTACCGTACCACGTGGGACACAAACATGCTGGAAGGGTACAACATTGCTCAGTTAGATAAGCATAACGACATTGGCTACTACGCTGCGAAGTTCCCATGGCCGTTGAGCAACCGCGACTTCTGCAATATGCGCTCATGGATGGAGTTCACAAACGGCGAGTACATCATCTTCAACCACTCCGAACCGCACCCGGCTTGCCCTGTAAAGAAAGGCTTTGTGAGAGCCCGCTCCATCCTGAGTGGCTTCTACATTCGGCCCATCGCAGGCGAGGGGGGAACGGAGCTGCTCTACGTCAGCCACAGCGACCCCTGCGGCTCTATCCCCCATAGCGTTATCAATTTTGCTATGACGAAAGGAGCAGGGATGATCTTGGACAATTGCGAAAAGTACTCAGAAACCTACCCGGCCTATGTGGCGCGGACATATCCGGTCGACTATGTATATCCATGGTCTACCCCCAAGATGGACTGGGACAGCCCCTACCTGTACCCTGAAGATGTTCCTCCGAACAAGGAACCGGAAACGGAGCACCAGAACCTGGACACTGACGATGGCCCTGACGAGAAAGGGGAAGTCAATGGGCGGTCCTGCGAAGAAAAACCTGCGCCCTTTCTCTCATGCAGTGCCGGGCCATGGAGTACGTCACTGTCACTCGCCCCTGTTGCCTCGTACCGCATCACAGATCTCCTTTCAGTTCAGCGGTACCGCTCGATCATGCAGGACGCTATGAATGCCGTAGACCGGTCCTTCCTCCGGGAGGGACGCGCTCCCACCACAAGAGAGTACATTCTTCGACTCAAGTATATCATTGAAGGTATCCGTCAGACCACTGTAGATGTCTAGGCGGTGGCAACCAGTGTTACTGATGCCGTCCGTAGCCCTCCATATATTTGCTGCTTGAGTGGTGCTTACTCTAGGCTTAGTGGAAGATGTGTCGTGCCACGCGCGACAAGCACCAGTGCCCTTGCCTGTTGGATTTCGATCTTTCCCTCGATTGGAGCATCCCTGTTTGATGGCAAAGCGCCGCATCGTTTGCATTCGTGCCCCCTCTTACGTAGGCGTTTCGGATGACCTTTTGCGTTGTGCCTTTCTTCTCATGTGCTATTACCACGCCCGTTGTGACCTCTTTTTTGGCGAGGTGGGCGGGTTTCGGCGCCCGGCCCCGATCTTGGGCTACACTGTGTATCTGTGTGTCTACGTACGCGTATGCCGATGCCTGCACATACGCAGCCCCGTGCAAACTACTTCATTTCTGTTGGCATCCGCTCTCGGGTTAACGGTCGAACAGAGTGCTACACCCTAGCACACACGCGCTTGTACAAAAGCATATGAATACATCACTGCACTAGCGCAGAGAACAATACACAGGTGGTTGTACTGGAATAATGGAGAAACAACGGACAGGGCGTGCGGTAACCTGCCCGCGGTGCTCTACGAGCTTCAATCGTGACTCTCTGTCGTGAAGACGAAGCGTTGGCGGGGGTGCCCTCATTCTGTTGTCTTGAGATAGTCTCCTGGAGCTTAAGGAGCTGCTGTTGTTACTTTTTCGTGCTCTCACCCTCACCTCCGCCTAATGGGAGGAGGTTCTCTTTGAGGGACGTCGTCGCATTGGTCTACATGGCTGGCGCGCCACTCGTTGGTGGTAACGCCTCCCCACTCTTCCCCTTCCCGTCCCTCTTTTTCTCCGTCCACCGCCCTTGATTCACTTTGTAGTGTATTGGTACCGTAGTCAGATAACGAAAGTGTAAGCCCCCCGCCCCCGGTTGCAGGCTGCGTAGTCTCACAAACACTGACGCACCAGCGCAGACATCAGCACCTATACACAGAAGGCGCATGCACTCCGGTGCCAATTATGCTGCTTGCATCTCGGCACCAGACAAGCTCAGCGTTTCAAGCATCGTTCGAGTGGCCTCCTTTCGCTGACCTCTGGCCGGTTTTCTGATTCCACACTGCAACAGCATCGTTTTAAAGGACTCTGCTCTGCTTAGTGCGACTGGGTATAGATGGAGGCGACATACATTGTCGATTGCGGGCATCACACCATTAAGTACGCCGGCCTCTCGAAGTGGACACGAAAAACCGTCGAAGCGCTTGTCAAAGAGCGTCGGAGTGAGTGCAGTGCCTTCGTGACAGATGACGAGCGTCTGCGAAAATGCATACCTCACTTGCTCTCGGGAGAATTGCGCGCTGACGAGGATCTAACGCTCATACTACTGCTGGACACCTTTCACTCGCAGAAATCAAAGGCAGCGCTTCTGTACTCGTGTTTTGAGCAGTTCGGCTGCAAGAAGGTGTGTCTTCACTACACCGCATCGGCAGGGCTGTACGCAGCGGGTGAAACCTCTGGTGTAGTGGTAGACCTCGGGTACGCCGGAGCTCAGCTCACTTCGGTACAGAAGGGTACTGTGCACACGGCCCTGTCGACGCGACTCTCTTCTCTGGGCACTCGATGCCTCGATGGCGAGCTGCACAAGATGCTGCGCGGTGACGTGACAGAGGCGACACTTCACCTCATCAAGACGCACTGTTGCTCACTGATGGCGCAGGACGAGGGGATACCGGAGCTCACGCTACCGGACGGCTCCGTGTTTCCATACGACGACTTGACAAGGAGTGAGCTCTACAGGGCCACTAGGGCTCTTCTTTACTCGACCACGTCTTCTGTTCCGGACACTTTACGCACAGTTTACCAGAAGCACTCGATCCGATTTCCCGACTCCACCTCCTGGGTGCAGCTGGGTGGTGGATCGCTTATCAGCGGGGTAAATAATGTGCTCACAACAGCAATGAAACACCCGCTCTTCCGGCACGCGCCCAAGCAGCTTTACGTGAAGGACGTCACACATGCTCCAGTGAGCGGCGGCATCATCCTATCGCAGCTGAACGTCTTCAAGAGCATGTGCATTGGCGCCAGCGACTACGAGGAATACGGTCCCGACGGATGTCTCCGCATGCAGGTCGTGGACGCGCGGTGACGGCGTGGGTGGAGCGTTTTTTCTTTTCTTATGCACAGGCCTGCTTCGACACAAAAGCCGCTTTCCCCCTTCCCCCCTTCCCACCGTTTTCCGAACCTTTCAGAAGAGGCAGCGCGCAGATGCGCGCGCACACCCACACATACATCTCTGCTGTTGATACACCGCCACACCGGACCGCTTGCTTTGGCAAAGGATGAAGAAGTCACTGGGGGCACTAGCACCGCAACGATCAACTCCCCTGCGTGAGCGTACATGTCCCTCTGCTCCCTCCGTGCTGCCCACATTTTTGTTGCTTTTCCCTTTCCAGTTTTGTGAACCCATCTGAGCGTGCTGGGGGCGTGAAAGAGACCGCGTGTGGCACTGAGAGACTCTCCGGGGTGTGCTGAGATGAAGAAACGCACGTGAGGGGCAGGAAGTAGGACAGTGTACTATTGAGTATGTGGGCACGGGGACCGGATAGCACCGGTGCTTTCCCCACCCCCTTTTTGCTACGGTGCTTTCACGTAGGGCCAAACAGCTCGCGCGTGCGGATAGGGTACCCCACTGTCGCACGGCACCTTCTGGCCATTTACTGCTCTTGCCTTTTGCCTCCCTCCCTCCCCCATACCTTTTCACGTTCCTCTTTTTTCACAGTTTGTGTGTGCTTCTACCTGGCGGGACAAGGCCACCTTGAAGTGGCTGTCTGTGTGCCTGTGGAAAGCGTCGCCGCTGAGGTAGCTATCGCCGGTATACAGTC
Source organism: Leishmania tarentolae (assembly GCA_033953505.1). Classification (NCBI taxonomy): domain Eukaryota; phylum Euglenozoa; class Kinetoplastea; order Trypanosomatida; family Trypanosomatidae; genus Leishmania; species Leishmania tarentolae. The sequence continues at coordinate 1,149,361 of CP119853.1, forward strand.
GTCGTTTGTCGAGCGACGTATGATGATGAAAGTACTCACTATCTTGAAGCATCGCGCAAGAGCGCGCCTTGAGCTCGCTCGGGCTCGGATGCAGCTTCGAAACATCTGCGACTACGAAATAATCGGGCGTTACTGTGGACTACTAATTTTCCCATTTATTGTCTACGTGTGCGTCGGGCAAATGCAAGGTTATAGCGAGAGTCAAATACGCAATCGCATTGCTACCCGGAAAGACTTGCCCTGAGTGGGACTCCTGCACTGAATGGCCGGGGCCTGGTTTAGCATGTATCGCTTGCCACCAACCTTGTCCGTGTTTCGGTCTATGCGACAGAGTAGCTGCACAGTCGCCGCTGCAGAGTGCGTGAGATGTTCATCCGGGCAGACATGTGCGAGGATTGTGACGCTTGACTCTTGAGCCGCTTGCGGGCTTTCAGCCCCCTCTTTTTCCCTTTCCCACCCAGAGACTGTGAACAAGCGTCATATTTGGAAAGGCATTCTAGCGGGGCTGTCCGTCATGAAGAGCGCAACTGAAATGCGAAGATGAACAGCGCGCCACCTTCGATTCACAGCACCTTTCCTCAAACTTGCACAAATCTCCTGAGTCGAACTAGCGGTCACGCCAACGTGGCGGGTGCTTTATGAAAGACGTGAAGCGCGCCTTGCCGTTACTGGTGAGCCACAGGAGACGTTGGATGGTTTCCTACGCGCACGACAGAGAGGGAAAGTGTAGGAGCGATGAGTAGTAACATGCATGCCGGGAGGCGTTTCTGCGAGCTTTCTGTGCTGTATACGTCATTTGGTCTTCACTGTACCCTTTATGCCCGAGCCTCCCTCTGACTTAATCTGTGCACCGCTTTCCCCCTTTCTTGGCTTTTCACGCTCACGCACGCCCAATACTGCAACGCTACGCGGTTACGCACATCACTCCGATGCTGACTGAGAAACACAGAAAACCAAGCACCTGTGTCATTACACGGACGCCAAACAGCACCCAAAGATACGTTTCAACCGAAACACATCAAAAACACACGTATATCTATATAAAGTTATTTAACCGTAGCCTTTACGGCAGTCATCGGTGCCATCAACTAACTTGGGAACCACTGTAGAGTCCGCTTACGCAGAAAAGGAAACAGCTCGGAATGATTACCACAAGCGGCCGTGTTGTTCGCAAGGGAGGCAATGCTCCAAGTGGCCGGAAGGCTCCACCACCCAAGCAGACACCCCAAGAGCAAATTGAGGACGCACTACAGGCCCGCGACTTCTCGAAGGCGACCACCATCTTAGAGTTTTACAAGACAAGCGGACAGAGCCTCGGCGATCTTTCCATCAACGAATGGCTGGGCTACAGCGCCTTTCACGCAAATGACATGGAAAAGGCCATTGAGGTCTACAAGGACATTCTCGCGTTGGACAACTGTGCGCCCATCAACCACACATACCTGGGGTGCTGCTACTACATGAATGGCATGTTCAAGGAGGCGGAGGAATGTGCTTTGCGGGGCCCTGAGTGCCCCCTCCAGACGCGGTTGATGCTGCACATTGCGCAGAAGACGCATGATGAGGATAAACTCATGCTCTATCACGGCAGGCTGCAGGATACGGTCGAGGATCAGCTGTCCTTGGCTGCGGCGCAGTACATCCGCAACCACTACACAGAGGCTATCGATGCCTATAAGCCCATTCTTGCTCAGAGTAGGGAGTACAAAGCCCTAAACGTGTACGTAGCGATGTGCTACTTTAAGCTGGACTACTACGAGGTGAGCTTGAGTGTGCTGAATGTGTACTTGCAGACCTACAGCAACAGTGCGGTAGCCATCAATCTCAAAGCTGCGACCCACTATCGCTTGTTCAACAACAGGGCGGCAAAGACCGAGCTAAAGCTGCTGATCGATCTTCAGCGCACCACTTACTACGTGGAGACGGACATTGTGAAGCACAACCTAGTCGTTTTCAACAACGGTGAGGGTGCCCTGCAGATCCTACCGTCAATGCTGAATGTTGGTATTCCAGAGGCGCGCCTGAACCTCGTTATCTATCACCTGCGCCATGAGTGCATCAACGAAGCTTATGATCTGATGGCGGATGTAGTGCCACTAACAACGCAGGAATACATATTGAAAGCGGTGGTCAATGCGTACGTAGGCCAAAAGACGGAGTCGCAGGAGCATCTCAAGGTGTGCAAGGAAATCTTCAACTACGTGGGCTCCTCAGCAAGTGACCGAGACACGATCCCTGGCCGACAGTGCATGGCATCGCACTTCTTTCTGCTGCGCGACTTCCCCAATGTGCTTATATATTTACGTTCAATCAAACCGTATTTCAGCAAGGACGATACTTTTCTGTACCTCTACGGAATTGCATGCGCTGGGACCGGGGAGTACGCGGAGGCCGAGCAGAGCCTGCTCGCCGTCAGTTCTGAAAAGATAAAGGCAGAGTTCAGTTACACGAGCTGGTTGGTACGATCACACATCATCAATAAGCACCCCAAGATGGCGTGGGACATCTATCTGAAGAAAGAGATGGGCGAATCCATTGGGATTTTGCGGCTTCTCGCGAATGACTGCTACCGCACCAGTGCCTTTTACTACGCAGCCAAGGCGTTTGACGTCCTGGAGCGACTTGACAGCGATCCTGAATATGTCGAAGGCAAGAAAGGGGCGTGCATAGGTGTTTTTCAGCAGGTCTTCGCCAACGAGGAGCCAGCTGAGTCCTTGCTCGACGTGATGAAGATGATTGAAGCAAGTTTGCAGAGGCACGCCGATGAACCACCAGTGGTGCAGCAGTTTTCCCACATGCTGGCGTTGATGAAAGACTACGCCAAGGATGCAAAGCTGAAGCGCCGGTGATAGTGCGGGGTTTCCTCTCCTCACCGCCCCTCTTTCCGCCTTTTTTTGGTGTTGTTTGTTTTATTGTTTGTGCCCTTCGATGAAATCGTTGAATGTACAGCCAGCGCGTCTTGAAGCGAATTTGCGCTTTTTTTCTTCGTACAGTTCGTTTTATGTGCATCTCTTTTGATTTTTTATGGAGGTGTCGCGCTGATGTTGCACGCCTCGTGTGCCGTTCTTTATTCCTCCGTACTCTACAGCGCGAGCACCTGGGGCCGCCATGTTTTCAACCGCATATATCCACAGACACGCACAGGGCCAACCGGAGGCGTGGTCTCGCAGATGCAGAGAGAGAGAGAAAGAGGCAGGCGCAGAGACAAACTGGCACGCACACCCTCGTCTGCTTCTGTCTTAGGATGTACTGTAGGTGGCGAAGATCTTATGCCTGCACGGGTGTCCGCCTATGTCTGCAGCCCTCTTCCCTCTCCTCCAATCCGGTACGCTTTTTCGGCCCCATCGGCACCGCATACACTAGAAGAGTGTTTATTGTGAAGCGGACATTGATGGCGCCCCTGCAGTGATCTTGCTACCGGCCAATGCCTCTCTTGGGCGCTCCCCATTGTCTCGGTGTGTCTGCATCTTCCACTTCAGACACCACGAGACATCACCGACCTGTTGGATTGCTCGCACCGAACCACAACACAAATTCTGCATCTCTTCCTCGCCACTGAATACTCCCAGCGCTCTATCGATACCCATTTTCCATGCGTATCATGCACACAAAACTCACAGTAAACTGCAAATATGCCCAACAGTTTGTAAAACCCGCTGTCATCGTAAGCTGCTATACCGTTTTTACATTGTTTTTCGGTTTCACGGCTACCAACTGGCCTCAGTGCAGAGAGTCGCCCCCCATCTGCACCACTGACACGGGGCCGTTTAACGAGCTGTCCCGGCCACGCTTGAGTAGAGTGCTTATTTTATCGAGAAAAAAGGACCCATGAAGCCACATGGACTTGCAGTCGTGCCGTCTATTGTACAACCTTCGCAGCTGCTTACTCGCGCCATCTGCGCCCTGTACTGGAAAGACACTTTTCTCGGCAGCTGCGTGGCCATTGCCCCCTCCATTGTGATGACTGCCGGCCACCACTACAACTCAGTTCGTGACGACGTCGGCGACTTCAGTGTGCTAACACGGCCAGGGCACTGGGCAGCGGTCGAGTATGCGTCCAAAGACAGCACCTATGATGTTGTTGTGTTCTGGCTGTGCGAAGAAATGACCACGAACACTTCGCTGCGGGGGTATCTGCCCGCGGTTGGGGCACAAGTGGCGACTGTATGGTTGTCCCCGAAGCCGCCACACGACGCAATTGTGTCGCCTGGGGTCGTCATCGAGAGCGGGGCAGAGAAGTGCGTGGCACGCGGCACCGTGAGCATGACCGGGTCGAGTGGTGCGCCGGTTGTGGACGTCTTTGGTGAGCACATTGTCGGTCTCCATCTCACCTCCAACACGCGCGACGGTTCGCGTGTGTCGGGCTTCATACCGTCACGCAAGCTCGTTTCTCTTTTCTCCGAGATGTGGGTGGAACACGCTCGTGCGCTGTCGGCCGCATAGACAGTGGCAGTTCCAATCCCTATGTGGATGCTGTGCCCCCCCCTTTCTTTTTCAGCCTCTCCACGGTGATGCTGGGATGTTGCTTTGACAGATACTGCTGCGACTGTACAGTTCCACTGTGACACGCATACGTCTAGGCGTGCCTATGTGGGCGGTTTGTTCTCAGCACAGGTGGCGCCCATCACGCCATTTTTGAGCTAACAAACAGAAGCTTTCGAGACTACATATGAACCTTTTTGGTGCGTTGCGGATACGCCAGCGGCACCCTCTCTGATTCGATCTTTTTACTGTGAAAATACGCGCCCGGACGAACATATGAGCGCCTTCTATGTTTGCACTCCGCCAACCTTCCACCCTCCTCTCCTCCCTCGCTGATGATCTCTTCTCCTTGGCTTTTGGTGCATCTCCTTCTCCCCTGCGGACCACGGCGATTCGGAGACTATTTGCACAACTACTCTTACGCTGACCTGAACACACTCTTTTTCTTTCCTTACCCATCCTACACACTACTGTTCACAACGGACCTGGCAGCAGCACACTGTGTGTGTCTTCCTGCGTGTCCTAGTCTGACAGCGTAAGCGTTCGTGGTGGGATGCATGTCCGGCAGCACCTCACCCACCACCTCTGCAGCCCAGCATGGGGCAATTCAATTCTCATTTGAGGAGCTGGCAGCAGGCGGCATTGCTGGCTTTGCGGAGCACTTCGTGATGTTTCCCTGCGACACCATTAAGACACGTATGCAGGGTGGGGACGCGCGAAGTATCCGCCACGTTGTCAGACACTTGTGGAACCACGAGCGGCTAACACACCTCTATCGCGGGTGTGTGCCAGTGCTTGTGTCAGCGATTCCGGCGCATGGTGCGTACTTCAGCGTGTACGAGGCTCTCAAGCGCCTTTTTGGTGACGACACGAATATGGGCATTGCCGCTGCGGCTTCGATTTCCACCGTAGCCCACGACACGGTGTCTACGCCGTTTGACGTGATAAAGCAACGCATGCAAATGGACAATCATCGCTGCTTTAATAATTCGGTAGAATGCGCCAGGCGAATTGTGCGAACCGAAGGCGTCGCGGCCCTTTTTGCTTCTTTGCCGACGACGGTGATTATGAATATTCCCCACTTCTCGTCCTACTGGCTCGCCTACGAGGGCTTCCTCGCGTCTCGTGGGCATGGCAACGCGCGCAACCGCCAAGACGAGATGACGGTAGACTACATGGCTGCTGGGTTTGTGGCGGGCGCTTGCGCGGCGGTTGTCTCATTCCCCTTCGATACGGTCAAAACACATCTGCAGCTCGGACACGGGATGGGCTTCTGGCGCACGCTGAGTGAGCTGATCCAGCAACGTGGGATGCGCGGTGTGTACTCCGGTGTTGTGCCTCGGATCCTCTACACGGCCCCCTCTGGTGCCATCATGATGACGACCTACGAAACTGCGAAACGTGCGCTTGCATCTGACAAAACTTTCTTGTGAGGTACGCGTGTGAGGCCATGAGCACGTAAAGGCAGCTGACGTAAGGAACTATATGGCGAGTCACCCCCCCTCCGCCATGTGCCCACATGCCGAGCCATAGGCAGAGGAGGCTTCGCGTATTTTTGGTGGAGTCGCAGAATCGTAGTTCAGCAGTGTCTCCGGGTAGAGCACGGTTTCTGAGCACTTCTCACTCAAAATTTCGTACCCTATCGCATTGTCTTCATGGCAGCATTCTACTCACTTTAAATCTTCCTCATTGGTCCCTAAAATGTTCAGGGAACTCCTCACACACCGAGACGACGGGGTATGCGAGAAATATCTCCTTTCTGTTCACCAGCCTGTCTTCCCCACCGGAGCCATTCGATACACACACGCAGGCCGCACAGCTGCAGTTCACCTACCTGTGTAGCGCTACGCCGACATGCGGGTCTTCCAGGGCGAGTCACGTCGCCCTTGAATCGGGCCGCGCGCACAACGGGCTCTGCATGTCCTTCCACGCGCCTCCTTCGGCTGCGCGCCGTGCCGTCGGCGCCCGCCGGAGCCGGTGGGGTGCGACGTCCGGGGTAGCACGGAGAGGCCGAGGCGCATGCCAGCTGTGCTCCGCAGCGTGTGCGCACGGTGCTCGCACCTTTGGGCAGTGCAGCATGCTCTACGTAGATGCCGCTGCCCATTGGTGGGCGGCCGCTGTCCTCTGTCCTCCACATCCGTCAACGCCACAGGGGAAGGGTGTGCGTGCGTGTGGATGGGCTGCCCGCGTGCGCCGCGGCAGGTGGGGCATCGCCATGATTCGGTGACAGCAAGGAGCTTCCCCCAGCCCCTCCTGAGCTCGCGCGCCCTCCACAGGTCTGCATGGGCTCAGGCAGGGGGGAGGCCACGGGTGTCTGTGCGCCTGCGCACCAAGAGCGCATCGCGCGTCCTTGTGAAGGGGCACAGGGGGCGCACGGGGCAGTGGCACACGCGCGCCGGGAAAAGGCCCATGCAGCGTGCTCGACAGGTACGCAGCAGCAGCAACGCATGCGCAACCGTGGCGTGGAGCGAGGCGTGCCTCGAGTAATCTGCACCTGCCGCGGAGTACACCGGGCACCACATCGGGCCGGACGCCCTCTCGCAGCAGCATGCAGGCGAGGCCGAGGCCCTGGCAGCGGTTGGAGCACCACAAGCCTCGCGCAGTGGTAGGCGGCATGCCATCTGCACTACACGCTGTCACTGCCAGCAACGCGCCGGCGCAGGAATCGACAGTACGGCCAGGTGCCGCGGGCGGCTGGGAGAGCATCGGCTCCTATCCTCGCATAAGCGCAGCTTTCGGCCATGTCTACCGGGCATCTGGCATCGGTGAAATCGCGGCGTCCTGCGTTTGACAGTGACTTCTCGGGACATCAAGGATGGGACGGGAGTGTCCTGCTTGTTGGTGTATGCAATTGGGGAGTGCGCGTAGAGGCAATATGGAGATGCTATCACGGCAGACGAGGAGAGGCAGTATTTTCACAAATTGTTATGCAGGACTTTCTTTTTCCCTGTTAATCCCACTGTGCTTGGATCACGACTTACGGTGCATGCTGGGTGTTTCTCACGCGCCACGGTACGGGCAACGGATGCGGACTGCGGCGTGCATTTGACTGCTTATAGGGTGGATTTAATTCGTGTAAGCTGTTTGTGCAGCTCAGAACATGAGGTTTTTGTTATGCTGCAACGGTCACTCGTAGAAATCATGTGTGTGTGTGTGTCACAAAGTGGAAGAGTCCCTGCCTGTATTGTGCAGGATGTTTGTTCCTGTAAAGTGTCGGATTCTGTGGGGTCTTAGGGGGATACGACCATCACTGGACGGCCGAGCATGAGGGAGGCTGGAACTTGCGGTTCTGCTACCGGTCATTGCTTGTGTCCCCGCCTGGGAGCCGCTGAAGTGCTATGACGACACTTCTAGTGGGTGTTTGCACTCGCTGCTTTGAAATGCGCAGTGCAGCCTCCTTGCGTAAGTGGGGAGAGGCGGAGGAAAGAGTGCAGCCGGCCAGCGCTACGAAGTTCAGGTACAGCAAAACGCTCTCGCAGAGCTGCTTTCCGCTGTGGCTTTAACGGTGAAAAAATGTGCGTATCTGTAATAGTGTGCTCTTCTTGCCGCGCTGCGTTTTTTTTTTTTTTGTTACAGTTCTCCTGCGTTGTGTGCATGTGTGGGTGTTGGTGCCTCTTAATGCTCCGGGACCCACGAGCAAGCTCCCACTTGCCGACGGTCTACGTGGGGGTACCACTATTTGGTGTGACTGCATTTTCAACTCCCCTGTACAGATGGACCTGTGCAGATGAACGTGAAGAGGAGACGATGTGCGCAAAATATGGAAAAATAGATGGCAGCGCCCAATTTTACGAAAGTCGACTTTGTGCAGTACTAGTGCCTTCACATCGCTTGACTAGAGAAATGTTCCCTGACGCGCTGTGCAGTGTTCTCAGACATTATTGGCAAACCCCTTGCACGGCTCTTCGAGCTTGGTAATGGCGGAGCCACTGAGGTTGGCGTGTGCTCTCATCAAGATGTTTCTTTTGAGGACTCAGAAGTGCTTCGCATCGAACTGCGGCAGCTACTCTTCTGCATATGGTACACTTGGACCGTTCTTTCGCCCCCCCCCTCCTCCTTGTGAACCCACTGCGGTGGAGCAAAGACCTCGTGTTGGCAAGTACATCACATGCGCATATCAGGTTGCTGTCGCTTCCTTTCTTGCCTTAACCCTCATCGTATGCTTGGCGTCACGGAGAAAGTGGACATCTTCGGTGGGGGGTACAGCGCAGCCCCGTTTGCGTCACGCCAAACACGATGAGTGGCTCCTTTGCTCTGCGAAAGCTTCTCTTTGATGTCGACGACCAGGAGGACGTCAACCGGCGCGGGTACCATTACGCAGGTGCTTATGGGCCGCTGCTTCACAGTGTCGCGGTGCTGCAGCCCGCCGCGGTTCTTCCGAAAAGCGGTCTGCCATTCGCTTGTCTGTGCCTGTTCTCGTCTTTCGCGACATGCCTCACCATGAAGGTACGGAACAAGGAGAAGTGGTGGATGGGCATGTTTGCCATCTGTGCCGTGTACTACAATAGCGTCAAGGCCCACAAAGTTGACAATGGGCTTGTCGGTCATCAAAGTGGCTTCTTTGCTGCGGGAATGGGCGCCATCGGGTGCCTAGCGCGTCTGATGGCCAAAAGTGGCTCTGCTCGAAAGAACATCAGCGGCCTCGGTGTCTTTGCAGCACTGCTGTGGTACGAAATTGGCCGCTACCATTTGTGGGCGGAGCATGCGACTGAGTTCCGCCGAGATGTTACGCCGGAGCGGTCGTACAACTTGTTGGGTGATTATGTTCCGCAGTCCTTGGAGGTTGAGCTGCTGCCTTACCGCACGATTACGTAGGTTAAACGAACAACACCAGCGTGCATAGCCGCTTCCGATATTTACTTGCTTCTTGGCTACGCATACAACTTTCTCTGTTACCAGTACTCTTCTCTGTAGCCTTCATCACGTTACCGCCGCGCGCAGCGCCACTACCTACGAACCCTGCTCGAGAGAGGCGAGGAGTCGAGTAGAATAGCTCTGTTACTTTGCCCGTATTCGAGGAGAGAAGAATTGGCGGAGGAGTGTTCAACCGAAGTCGTGAACGAGTCAGCACGTTCTTCGAAATGAATCCGACTTGTGGTGGCGTTGTGTAAGACCAGAGTGCAAATATCGAGGTCATAGAAGAATGCACAGGGAGTTGAGTCACCGGTCCTTTTACCTTCGAGTTTTTGCGCCACGGAGTGTAACCGGTTTTCCTCTTCAGGCCTGGTGTGTGGGATCAGGAGTGGGTCTGTCTTCAAAGCTTGCGCTGGATTCTATGCAGCAGGCTGTGCACCAGATATGGAAAGAGAAGCGTACCGTCATGGAGCCCCAGAACACACCTACAGGACTGTGTGAGCGGCCGTTGAAGAAAATACTGATGGCAGAAATGGTACCGAGGTGAAAGTGAACGGCGCTGCTAGAAAAGAAGAAAGGGAGGTAGCCTCAAATACGCAGCCCACCGCTCCGTGCGCTGCTGCATGCGTACTGTTGGCCGGCCCGTGCCCTCATAATGTTACCGTGATGCCGCCTTGCTTTGTCGTCCGCTTCACGTCTTTGGCTCCCCATGCGTGCAATGACTCGTGGGTGCAGAGGCCGTACACAGCACTGGTCGTCATCTGCAGCGTGACGCGTCATGGCGTGCTTGTTGCGCCCGCCTACACCCCTTGCCCACTCCTTACTCTAGGCGCCCCCGGATGCGTGGCAAGCGATGGACCACCCGGCAATAAAGCGGGCCCCACTGGAGGACCACTGTCCTGCCCTATCAGGACACCACCAAAATACAGGAGCCAAAAGTCAACGCTACTCCGGCCCTTGACTAGAGCCAACTGTTTCTCCCTGATGCTTCAAGTTGATTTCGCGCGGCGTTCCTTGACCATAGTTTCCCTTCAAGTTGGACTACTTCAGTCTTTCGGTGGCGATCCATCACTGAAGGCGTAACCTTACGGGGCCCGGGGTCAGCGACGCTCGCTTCATCACGGCCCAAAGATACGTTGAGCGCATGTGCAGTGTGAACTCACCGACTTCACTGCCTGCTTCACCGCTTCACATGTGCGTGCAATCTGCATGTGGTCCGTCGACGAATCAAGTCGTACATGTCTAGCACGCCACTCCACCTAGCAAGGGGGAGACGAGCCATTCGTGCTGCCACGATCTGGATTGCTTCAGGGTGTGACGCTTCGCGCCACTACCACAGCTTGCAGCTGATAGGGTTTCTCGCCAGAGGCGCCCAACATGGCTGGGGGTGTTTGGCCATCATGCATGAATGCTGCAGGAAGCGATACCTTGCGCTGTGCCATTCCACCAGCGTCGCACCGCACGCACAGGTACGACGAGCAGTCCACGCGGATGCCGGCCATGTATCCCTCTGCGGTCACTCGATACTTTGTCTTTTTCTCTGACCCGCTTCCTGTCCTATCACAGAGAAGACACAATCGGCCGTGCAGCTGCGGCAGACACAGCCCTCAATCATGTCTTCCTCCCTGAGTTCTGCGAAGCATTCCTCCAACACGATTTCTGTGATATCGGTGTGGCGGAGACACCGCAGGCGCACGTTTGCAGTAGTCCCTTGAGCGCGCACATAGCCGGTTTGCTACACCCACAGTCGCGACATCGGCGTCCGCTACAGACGTGGCATGTCACGGTGCCAGTGGCGGGTTGTCCCCTACACGAGACACGCCAACGAGCCAGTCCCCAGAAAATGGGCCACCTACCGCTGCTGAACTTGAGCTCAGGACACCCTTTTGCTAGAGCGGGGCATACAGGAAAAGGTGGGTGCCGAGCAGCGTGACCCCCTCGAGGGGCAGGCCTGCGGTGCCTCCGGCCGGTTGTCCTTATGCGCTGCTGTGAGAATCAGCTGTCAGGCGCTATCTCCACGCTGTCACGACGCCTTGTGGGCAAGTCACCAGTTGAAGACGGAGGAGAGTGTGTAGAAGTGCGCCTGCAGGTCCTCTTCCCGTGGAGGTTCAGTCCGCGATGAAGGTCCTAAGAGGTGGCAGCGGGCGCGAGGGGCTGTCCTTCAGGCGGTTGACAACCGCATCCAGGCAATGGGGTCATTCCTTGGGCACCTGCACTTCCGTCCCCCGCAACATGATGATGAAGCCGCCCGCAGTTGGAACTCAACGTGCACAGGACGCTCGCCCCTTCCCTAGTGTTCGTTACTTATGAAACTGCTGTCGGTAGGCGATTTAATTTGTTTGTTGCTTCGAAAACGTGGGACCGGGTGAGGCGTGGACATCCATGAGAATGCCTATGTACGGCTGCTTTTCTGCTATCCGCACATAGTCACTCCGCGGAACTGAACCCGGCTCCCCCCTGTCCGCACCGTCACGATTACAGCCACATACAGGATTATTGCTGACTGCGAAACTTTCCATAGCTTTGGAAGGATTGGAGCGGAGTGGTGTTCGTGGAGTGGGATTGTTGTAGACATGCGGCTGTATCCCTCTGTTTTCTGTCTACTAGACGCTGGTGCAGTGTGCTGCCGCTTCGCCAGGGAGGAGGTACGAGGAGAATGTGATATTTTATTGCGACTAGTCAACGCTGAAGAGAGGCAAGCACGATGAAAACATCAAGGAAGTGAGATTTCGGCCTGAGCTGGAACATGATGTGCAGTTTTGCGTATCCCCTCTTCACACAAGCGTAATACTGCAGACTGAGGTTTCGCAGACGACAATGGCACTGCTGGGTAAAACAGAAGAGTGGCAAGGTTATCCGAACAGCTGTCGGATGACTTTGCTATCGGTTTGAAATTCTCTTCTTCCGTTTCACTCCCCTCCATTGCGTTTGCAATCGTTTTCTACCCCCAACGATGTGCGTTCTTCTGCTGTCCGTGTGTGACAGACGCGCCCGCACACCGAGGTAGCTACTTCTCTTCTACTCTCTTCTGCTGATTTAACCTGTGCTTCGTCGCTTTCATTATGAATGTGTGTCTTTTTCTCCCCAAGGACACAACAAGGGAAGCCGTTCCGAATTGCGGTGGAAGGACGTGCTGCTTCACAGCATTCCAGCTTTGCTAACAGAAAGAAGGGACGTTTGTTGCACGTCTAGGCTCTGCGCAGGTGGAAAACCTCTTCCTCTTGCAGCAGAGGCCCTTTGATTGAAGCGTTCATACGCTACAGTGCTCGAAACGAAAGCAATGCCTCCAAAACCGGTCATCATCGATCATGATGGTGGTCACGACGACCTGGTTGCGCTGGCAGTGCTGCTGGGGAATCCGGAGGCAGTGAGGGTGATCGGCTGCATTGTCACAGATGCCGACTGCTTTGTGGACCAAGCTTTCAATGTCTCCGGAAAGTTGATGGCCATGGTGCATGCGAGCGGAGGGACGGACCTTTTCCCTGTCGCGAAGACGTCTTTCAAGGGTGTCAATCCGTTCCCGTCGGAATGGCGGTGGAGCGCAAAGAACATGGATGACTTGCCATGTGCCAACGTCCCCGAGCATTTGGCCATCTGGAACGCCGTTCGGGACCAGAACGATGCGCTGGTGGGAGAGGAGGTTATGGCTCAATTGGTGATGTCTTCTCCGGAGAAGGTGACCATATGCGTGACCGGACCGTTGTCATGCGTGGCGTGGTGCATCGAGAGGTATGGCGAGGAGTTTTGCAAAAACGTGGAGGAGTGCATTATCATGGGTGGAGCTGTCGACGTGACTGGCAACGTTTTCATCGACAACCGCACCGATGGCACCGCTGAGTGGAACATCTTTTGGGATCCTACGGCGGCCAAGACCGTGTTTACGTGCCCGCATCTCAAGAAGATCATATTCTCACTTGACTCTACCAACTCAGTGCCGGTGACCTCAGAGGTGGTGCAGAAGTTTGGTGCACAGAACAAATACTTGCTGTCCCAGTTTGTGGGCTCTGCTTGGGCAAGCTGCACGCACTTTGAGCTGATGCGCCCCGGTGACTCTTACTACGCTTGGGACGTCCTAACCGCCGCATATGCCATTGACCGCCGGTTGGCGGACGTCGAGGCAGTTTCGCTGGAGGTGGTGATGGACGCAAACGCTCCAAATGAAGGACAGACCCGGAGGGCAGCCGATGGAGCTCCTTTTAGCAACACGTACATCGCAAAGAATACAAAGGCAGATATGTTTTATCAGATGGTGATGAACAGTGTCCGCTGCTGCTGCCCATGACAGCCGCATCTGAGTGCGGCGTGCACCTTGCGTTTAGTGCGCTTTTTTTTTGTGGATGCCCTGATGCTTGCCGATGAATACGGCCACCTCACTGTGGCGCCAGGGCTTATTTACCCCTCTGCCCACCCACCCACCCTACACACTGTGTGCGTGTGTGGGAGCGGCCAAGAGCCCGCGGTGCACCCAGGTATACGACTGTGGTCTCTTGGTGTCCGCGGACGGAGCTGGGCTTGCTGTCATCCGAAGAGTGGTACGACCGTGGTGGAGTTTATGCCAGCTTACTGCAAATGGTGTCGAGGCTTGAGGGAATGCACACCTCCAACCACTGCTGGTGTGCCGCTGCTACATTGGGATGGCCATGATGGACTTGGCCACCGATGCCAGATGCCCGGTAGACATGGCCGAAAGCTGCGCTTATGCGAGGATAGGAGCCGATGCTCTCCCAGCCGCCCGCGGCACCTGGCCGTACTGTCGATTCCTGCGCCGGCGCGTTGCTGGCAGTGACAGCGTGTAGTGCAGATGGCATGCCGCCTACCACTGCGCGAGGCTTGTGGTGCTCCAACCGCTGCCAGGGCCTCGGCCTCGCCTGCATGCTGCTGCGAGAGGGCGTCCGGCCCGATGTGGTGCCCGGTGTACTCCGCGGCAGGTGCAGATTACTCGAGGCACGCCTCGCTCCACGCCACGGTTGCGCATGCGTTGCTGCTGCTGCGTACCTGTCGAGCACGCTGCATGGGCCTTTTCCCGGCGCGCGTGTGCCACTGCCCCGTGCGCCCCCTGTGCCCCTTCACAAGGACGCGCGATGCGCTCTTGGTGCGCAGGCGCACAGACACCCGTGGCCTCCCCCCTGCCTGGGCCCATGCAGACCTGTGGAGGGCGCGCGAGCTCAGGAGGGGCTGGGGGAAGCTCCTTGCTGTCACCGAATCATGGCGATGCCCCACCTGCCGCGGCGCACGCGGGCAGCCCATCCACACGCATGCACACCCTTCCCCTGTGGCGTTGACGGATGTGGAGGACAGAGGACAGCGGCCGCCCACCAATGGGCAGCGGCATCTACGTAGAGCATGCTGCAGTGCCCAAAGGTGCGAGCACCGTGCGCACACGCTGCGGAGCACAGCTGGCATGCGCCTCGGCCTCTCCGTGCTACCCCGGACGTCGCACCCCACCGGCTCCGGCGGGCGCCGACGGCACGGCGCGCAGCCGAAGGAGGCGCGTGGAAGGACATGCAGAGCCCGTTGTGCGCGCGGCCCGATTCAAGGGCGACGTGACTCGCCCTGGAAGACCCGCACGTCGGCGTAGCGCTACACAGATAGGTGAACTGCAGCTGTGCGGCCTGCGTGTGTGTATCGAATGGCTCCGGTGGGGGGGGGACAGAGGCTAAGAGCGCAAGGGCAAGTGCGCGTATGAAATACGTACATGAGAAAGCGTGTGATTTTTTGTACCTCGTTGTGTCGTGGATGGACGTGCTGTGTTTGGTTGTTGCTACATTATCTTGTGTTCAGGGGTTCGTTCAGCGTGACGAACTCCTTGAGGTGATCATGCTCTCTCGCACCCAGCATTATTATTTTTTATTTGTCGGAGGGTACACTTGTGGATGTGGTTGAGGTTTCCTGAAGCAAGGAAAGGTGATCAGGCTTTGAATCAAGACAGCTCAAGTTGAACGAACTGTTGCAAACTATGTGCGGTGGGGTTAACCGACGTTTAGTGCTAGTCTCTTGCATTATTCGGACGGTGTGTAAATACTTGAATAATTCGTGGAAGTCAGCCTCACATCACTGAAAGTAGAAAAGAAAAGGATGGCGGACAAAGCCGCCAGATTCTTGTGTCTCTGCAGGAGAATTCAATGGCGCCGTGCAATTGGGCGTGCTCGCATGGTACTGTCTGCCAAGGAGGCATTCTTTGCCTTGTTTGTTCACTTTTTGTAGTGTCACGCTCTTCGTATCTCAAGCAAAGGGTATTCATGCACGCTCGTTGTCCCGACCGTCGTCTAAGGGTAGGTGGTGTGCATCTCCGGAATAGGCGGAGGGCACTTCATCAGCTCTTCCATGGGGAGCTGTGATGTGCGACATGGACGCATCCTGTAGGAAAGCCGCTCTCTCACTTTCTCAACCGTTTGGCGCATTGCTGTCTCTCTCGCGTCGTTGATGATGGTGCCATCGTGCGGCCTTTGCTGCAGCGTGGACGATTTGTTTTCATCTACTCTTTTCCCCCCTCAAGACGGGCGCAGAGCGCACGGTAGACAACACAGGGTTTCGTGCTCGGCCGGTGGGCATGCTTCCGTCAGAACACCATTGCTTCATCTCGCGCTGCTGCTAGGCAGTCATGGACACTGCGATGGACAGTGACTACTTCACTCCTGAACCCGTGGCGACTTCGTGCCACGCTAACCGGGCTTCGACAGCCCCCCTTCCACGCTTGGCCCCCGCGGAGGGGGGGCAGTCGTTGCAGTGGATCCAGGACAACTATGAGGCCGAGCTCTACAGGTTCAAGAGCACCAAGAGCCGTGCCTTTCTGCAGGATGGTCAGGCATACACAGCAAACCTTCCGCGTCTCTTGCCAGAGGGCATTCCGTACACTGCCAATTTCATCTCCTTCGACCGACTGCGCGAGTGCGGGGCGCTGAGCGAAATGCGCCAGAATGAGGTGGGCATCACCACCGACGATTTGCGACTTCTTTACGAGGCTCGGTGTCTGGACCAGGACCTCCCCCCCTCTTGGCAGCGCGAGGTGCGCTTCATGGAACTGATCAGCGCCAAATGCAAAGGCCGTTTTTTTTGCTTGCCGGAGAACGGGTTTGGCGTTTGCTCTGCTGAGGCGCTGGCTGCAGTTCTTTCTCGCAACAACCACTACAGTGTTCTTGATCTTTCCGGCAACCGCCTGCGCGACGAAGGCGCGCGGTTCATCGCACAACTCATCAAGCGAAACCGTACTCTTGTGCATATTGATGTAGCCTCAAATGATATTGGACACGTAGGAGGCGTAGTAATTGCACGAGCCCTTCTGGAGAATAACACGGTCGTATCGCTGGACATTGGTGCGCGTGCTGGAGTGAACGGGAACCACATCGGCACCCTGGGTGCAGAGGCTATTGGGGAGGTGCTGAGGTGTAACGAGGTCCTCTCCAGACTCAACGTCAGCAGCAACGGCCTCGGTGCAGCCGGTGTGGCCTTCATCGCTTCCGCTCTCGAGCACAACTGCGCCCTCACGCGCCTCAATCTCTCCAGCAACAACCTCGATCTTGAAGGAGCCCGCGTCCTTGCTTCTGCGTTGGAGGGGTCACGGGTGACTCACTGGGAGCTTCAGCGCAATCACCTGGATGATAAGGGTGGCGCATGCTTTCTCAATGCTCTGGAGGCGGCGATTCGGGACGGGCATGACGTCGTGGAGTACCTGGACTTGGATGAAAACGCGCTTGGCGCACGCAGCGCCGAATCGGTCGGGAGGGTGCTGTCTGTTTCCGCTGCATTAACCACCTTTCGACTATGCGGCAACCCACTTGGCGCTGGGATGAAGGGGATTAGCGCGGGCCTGAACGAAAATCATAGTCTGAGCTCTCTTTCTCTCTCCAAGTGCTCCATTGATCATATCGGTGCCGCTGCACTTGGCGCCGTCCTCTGCGTGAACCACACACTTCGCCGACTGGATTTGAGCAACAACCGTGTCAAGGATGCTGGGGCTGTTGAGCTGGCGAGGGGCCTCGCAGTGAACAAATGCCTCCTCATGTGTAACCTATCGTCTAACCGCATCGGTCACGCTGGGGGGCTAGAGATGGCGAAGGCAGTGCAGAAAAACCGAACTCTTCTTCACCTCAACTTGCGCCGCAACTTGATGTTGGAGGCAACAGGCGAGGCCATCAGCGATAGCTTTCGCACTAACACTACACTTGAGCGACTGGATGTGGCATACAATAACTTTTCTTACGTTTGCGCAATGTCTATTGAGCGCTCGCTGGAGCGCAATAGAGCTTCAAACAAGACGCAACTGGTTCCGAAGCTGCAGGCAAAAATCGATGTCCTGGCCCCGAAGGAGAAAGAGCTGGAGCGCACTGGGGAGGACATTGAGCTGGAAAAGCGTATGGTGCGCGACCGTGGCGAGGAGCTGATGCGGCGCGGTGAGGAGGCGCGTGTCGTGTCAGAAAAGCTTCGACGCGAGATTGCGGACCTGGAGCGTGTGTTCGAGAAGGTCAGTGCTGCCAGTGATGTCGCAGAGGACCTATTCAGAATGACCGAGGACTGCGTCACAAACAAACTGACAGACCTCAAGATGAAGCGGACCAACATGGAAAACCGCATCCAACAGGAGAAGGACCGCACCGATCGTATGCACCACGAAGCAGAGAAAATCCGGCGTCAGATTAAGCATATAGAGGATGCTGAGAATGAGCGTCTGGCGCCGCTTCTGCGTGAACTGGAAGGGCTGGAGAGGGATCGCTCACAGGAAATGTCCGATGCGAAGTTCGAGGGGGAGAAGCTCGCTGCGCTTGAACTTCGACGGAAGGAGCTTCAGATCGCTTTGGCTAAGCGCCCCAACAAGAAGAAATGAAAGCAAATCTGTGCAAATTGTTTTAGCACCTCTCCCCCGCTCGTCCCAGCTGCGCTCCCTTTTTTCATCCCCAACGGTGAAGGGTGTTTCTTTTACACGTATGTACATTATCTTCTCCCTTTGGTCTTTCCTTCAACCCCGCGCACGCGTGTGTCTTGCGGAGTGTTCAGATATATGCGCAATTGCGCGTGTCTGTGTACCATTTTAATTCTTGTGTGATTAGGCAGCAAGCGTTTCTTGCTGAGCGAAGAAGAATCCGTGAGAAAAAAAGAGTGACTCCACCCCCACATCCCAACGAGAAAGTCAGGAAGGGATGCCCTTGAAAAGCGTACATCGACGGACCCTAGTGTTTTCTTCTTGGCGAACCCCATCACCGTGGGGAGCTTATCTCTACGTACGAGGGGCTTACCGCGCGCGCGTCAAGGGACATTCGCTGAATGCATGATTGGTTAGACAACACGCTTCTCACTGTGTGGCGACTACTACTGCCTTCCTGATAGCTTGTGCTCAACGCGCGCGACGTGGCGTCATGCTGGAAAGGAATTTTCTACTTCACCAGCGTTTTGCTACTGCACCCCTTCCTCCTGACTCTATCGTCTTCTGTTCTTCCCATTTTTTTTTTTTTGAATTACCGTGCCCTCTCTCGTCATCCGGTGCAAATGGATTCCGAGAAAGCGAAGACAAGGGTGTTACAGTCTCCTCCCTTTTCTAACCCCGCGATAACTAAAAGAGATCAGCGAACACACAAGAAGTACGTCTCGCATGCCACGACTTCTCCACGGTTCCGAAAGGGCCGGAGAGGAAAAACAGTATGAAAGGCTGAGGAAGTCTGTGCCGAAAAACGCGAACGATTTGGCAGCACACTCCCTCGCGAACCTGTGGCGGCGGTTGTTTCAGAGTTATATCCACTTCACTCAGCCAGGATGCCTGCCTTTTGTTACCGATGTCACAACACCCAGTGACGGTGTAGGCAGCGTCTCGAGCTCTGACAGTGAGCTTAACGCACTGTGGGCGGCGGGCTTTTCTGCATCCTCAACACCGGATGCTCTCATTGTACACCTCTTTCTCGCAAACAAGCACTTTGATGCGGTTTCGTGGATAATTGCATTTTGCCTTGTTGATAGGCTTCAGCTCAGCCACTACGTGCGGCACCGACTAAGGGAGCTTTCTTTTTTGCAGCAGCACGAGGATAGCAGCAACTGTTTTCTAAGACTTGCCAAGGAACATGTTACGCAGCTACTCTTCACATCCTACTCGCTCGCCTTCAAGTGGCACTTGGACTACACCGTATCGGTCAAATATCTTACCAATCTTCTTCCGCACGCATGCAGCGCCCGAACGTGTATCCTTCGCAGCACAATAAAGGAGGAGCTCGTCATTCTTGAAACGCTGGAGTTTAACTGCGCGGTGTCGCACGATCATGTGCTGCAGTTGATGGATCATTTTTTGACAGCGTCGGAGCGCCGCTACGTGCTGCAAGTAATTTATAGAGTGTGATACGAAGTTATCAATCGCTCTTTAGTGTAGCGACTCTCCCCCCTCCTTGACACAGATATTCCTCTGTTGCGCGCGTGACGCTCGCATGTATCCCGTGCGCCACGGGACAGCTCAGACTTCCGTCATGACAGCGACTTGAGGCTTTCTTTCCTTTGTCTGCTTTCAGAATCTTTCTGTACTCTGCTTTGTTTCCTGTTTGCCGCCATTTTGAGCGTTGCAAATGCAATACATATTCGAGCCGCAGATGCCCAAGCAGCCGCACCATGCTGCCCTGGCCGTTTCGCAGTGCGTACGGGCTTAACTCTTCCACATGGCTTTACTACATGTGGCGAGGAGAAAAAGAACCTCACTTTCCTCACGTGCACACAATCGACGTGAATATGCACCGAGGGACATCAATGAAGTGTGATCGTTGCCCGCGGCGTCACTTTTTTCCCTGCTCTCCCACCCCTAAACGCTCCCCTGCTCTCCCCTTTCCTCTGTATTTCTCATGTCTCTGTGTGAACGCCCTGGTGTTGTTCCCTGTTAATGTGTGTGCCCCATCCTCTGCCCCTGACGCGGCTGCTGTTGTGTTACTTCCCCCCCCCCTTCCACGTTTTTATGTGCGTGTGTGCGACGTCGACCTTCGAATTGCGTTGACACGTGCGTGCGTACACTTCTCTGTCGGTTCCACTGTGTTTGCGTGTGCATGTGCGCAGTAAATTCAAGCACACGTACTTCTTCCACTCTCCCATCTTCCTTACTTATCGTTCTTTCCGCGTTTTTCCTTCCATCCTCGTCCCCGCTTCTCTTCCTTGGCTTTGTTCTGTCACACGCGGTAACGTCCATCCTCGATCACCACCTGTTCTCTTCCTTTCACAAACACATTCTCCCTCGTTTTGTGGATTGTGAAACAACCCGCTTCCTCATCCCCACACCTTACTCAGCACCAACACCACTGACCTTTCCTCTCTCCTCCCGCCATCTACATTTCCTTTTGTTATCCACTCCTTTTTGAAATCATTCCGGCGCGTTTCACTGTAGTGGTGTGCCTTGTGCTTTTGCCGTTTTACGCAAAATGTATCTGCCCAACACGAACTCTTCTTCGCAGATGATGCAGCTCCCCTCTAACCAATCTCAGCAGCAGTTTTCTGCCATTTCGTCCTACACCCCTCAGCAACAGTTCATCTTTCAGCACCCTCAGCAGCAGGGTGTGTACCAGGCGCAGAATCCACAACTTGTTCCAATGAACATACCGTCGCAGTCGAACCAGCAGTACGTCGGTGGACCGGCGGGCACGATCTACGATGGCGGCGTCCAGGGATCGATGAACCAGTCATCTCCTGACCAAAATGCTCTCCGCCACAACAGAACCCAGATGGTGCCAGTTCCCTCTTCCGACGAGCGATACCGAAAGCAGCTTATTGTGAACTACCTAGCCCAGGACGTCACTAGTGCTGATCTGCACACTCTTTTCGCGCGCTTTGGCCCCCTCGACGGCGCTCGGATCATCTTTGATCGCCAGACCAGCATGCCCCGAGGCTACGGGTTTGTCTACTTCCGCTACCCTGACAGCGCCAAGCAGGCCGTGGACACCATGAACGGCTATGAGTTTCACGGCAAGCGCCTTAAGGTTGGGTATTCGACCAACCCACTCAACATTATCTCCAGTGCATCCTCGAATCAGTACCCTGCCGGGCAGGTGAAGTAACGAGAACCTGAATGTATCTGTGCGTGTGTGCGGCCGCCATTGGTTGGATGATGACGCAGACTTCCACGCACCACCTCTCTGTGCAGTTTTTTTCTTTCGTTCTATCTTATTCTTCCATTTACTTTTATGGGCGCCTCTCACCTCCATGCGTCGGATGCAGGGAACAAAGGTGACGCCTCTAACGACAGCAAAGGGCATTCCTTTTCGTGAATGCATGTAGGTACATACGTTTTTATGTGTTTCATGTTTTCTCTTGATAGTGCTGTGTGAACACCAGCCTGAGCGCAAGCTGCTTTTCTTTTATACTGTGCCTTGTTTGTCCCTTTCATGTGGGCTAGCGTGTGGATGTGTTGTCAGCCGCTCTCACTGTGTTCAGTTTGCCTGCCTCCTTTTTGTGTGCGCTCTCCCCTATTTTTTTTTTTTGTTTGTTCTCTTTCACCCCTTTGCTATTTTCGAAGCTCCTTTGTTTTCTCGTTGCTCCTCTGGTTTTCCTTTTGCCCCTTCTTTCTCCCTCTGCATCGTTGTTGGAGTAGCTCTAATCTTTTTCCGTATTCCTTTATTCGCTAACAAATTTCTTCCCTTCTCTTGCCTCACCTCAACACTTCGATTTGTACACACATGTATGTATGATGATAGGAAATGCTTTAAACTATTTGGTGTTGCTGTTCTTGTGCGCGTGTGTTCCCCCTTCGCCTTCGGTGCTGTTCTTGCGCTGTTGCGGTGGGCCCGTCTTTTTTTTTCGTCCCCTTCTTCCCCTTTTCCCCTCTTTCCCTCTTTTTTCTATGTTGATTCTACTCCTCTCTCGATTGGTTTTTCTTAAAGAGAATTGGCGTTTTGGCCGTCCTCTCTCTCTCTCGTTTTTCTCGGCAGACTTCCCTCTTTGCGCATTGTTTGGGGTTGCTTCGGTGCGCGCGCGCGTCCGCCTCCTTTCTGTTTAGTTCCTAGCCCTCCTTTTGTTTTTGCGGCGTTCCTTGATTTCATTCTCCCACTGTTTCTGTTCTCCTCGTTTCCTTTTTCTCCCTGCCTCCTGGTTCTTCGACGGCTCCCCATTACACTTTTTTTAAGCTTTCTTTTGGCTCTCTCTTCCCTCGTTTTTTTTTCTATTTTTGCTTTGCGCTGGTGTGTTACCGTATGTTTCTTCATTCTTTTATTTTGCCTTATCTGTCTGTACCGTTTTTGAGGTAACATCAGAGGAAGAACGAAACATAGGCGAGGTGTTCTCGTCTTGTGGTGTGTCTTCGTTGTGCACGACCGACATGCGAATTTCGTTTCTTTTGTAGTATTGTTTTGGTTTTCGTTTTTGTTGCAGTGGCTGCACGTCTCTGTGCCCGTCTGTGCATGTGCCTCTGTCTGTGTCTCGTTTCCGTTTCTCTCCACTCGCTCGATGAACCTCTTGTTGTGCTTGCTCGCATTGCTTTTTTTTTTTTCGGTGTTTTCTCGTCAGAACGTGAGTTGGGTGAAGTTGCGTCTCCTATGTATTTTTTCCATGGTGTTTTCTGCCTTTTCTGCCTTTTCTGTTTTCTTTTTTTTTTGCCTTTGGTCGCTTTTGTGCATATATATATATATATACATATATATATATATGAGTGTGTGTGTGTGTGTGTGTGTGTGTGTGTGAATGACCCTTGTATCGTGAACCTTGTGACGATAAACGCACTGGAACACACGCACGCACATACACAGAGAGAGAGACGCACACACACACACACACACACACACACACAAAGAAAACCCTCTCTTTTGTTTTCATCTTTTACGGTTCCCCCAACAACGAAGGTGATTTTTGTTCTTTTGTGGAGTGTCGTGCTGAATTGATGGTGACACAACGACCCAAACTCTGATTTTCGTATGTCGCTCATGCAAAGAGAGCGGGGGTACAGATACGATGTTCATCCTCTTGCGTAGTACCGTTGTCCTCAATTTTCCTCGTTCACACACATTTTCTTTGCAAGTGTTTGTGTGTGCGTGTTCGCATATGTGCAGTTCTCTCTTTTGTTTCTCTTCTTGGTCAACATCTTTAACCTCTCCCCCGACGTTTTCCCGTCTCCTTTGTGTGTTTAACTTTACATGGCTGCAGACGAAACCAACGTTCTCTCCCCACACGAGAATACACGCGCACAGTGAACACAGAAGGCGTCCGAAGGGAAAACGATTTATATATGATTCATTGACGTCACCTTTTTTTCCTGTTTCCTGTGAAGTTTAATAGTCAGGAGGCTTTACTTGTCATGCTTTGCTCCTTTCTCGTTTGTGGATTAGCTGGATCTGTGTGTAAGCATGCTTGCGCGCTGGTGTTTGTGTATGCGTATCCATGTGTTTTCGTGGGATTACCGTCTTGTGAATTGCTCCGTTTTGTAAATTGCTTTTTTATTTTCTGTCCCACTGGTGTTTCCATCGTTCTTCCTGTTCGAATCCTTGTCCTCGTCGGCGTTCTGTTGAAGCTGCATTCTTAGCCACACCCTCAAAACCCACCCACAAACACAGATTGTTATGAAGACAGCAAAACGAGAAAGAAGCAAACAAGTCAGAAAGCACTCCTTTTTCGTTTCTTGTCTAGTAAAGGTCGACGATGTGTAGTGGATCTTGGTGCGATTCCACATTTTTACTTTTCCTGTGCTCTTGAAACTCTGAATCACGTGTTTGCTCATGGACGTTGGTGAAGGCTCCGTGCATTGTGTGTTGTTTTCGGATCACCGGGCCCTCACAGTAGCATCAAGACATATCCGGTTGAGTAAGCGTGAACTGGGATTTCTATGCTCGCATTTGTCTATGCTCAAGTGTTACGGGTGTTCTTTTTTTGTGGATAAGATGCTGTAAGAAAACAGTATGCAGGACATAGGTTTTGTGTTGTGGTACCTTTTTCTCCCCTTTTTCCTGTTGCTTAGCGGTGGCGTGTTGACGGTTCGTTTTCGCGTGAGTGCTTCCACTTTCTTGAAACGAACGCGCTGTTCTCCTTCTTCGCGTAATCGATCTCTTGCAACAAACCAAAGAAATCTTTCTGCAATCCCAAATGACCCTTTTCCACCCCTCACACACATACACACGCACACCCATGCATTAACGGACAATCGTTCATTTCGTAAAGAAGCTGCTTTCTTTTGCTCATGTTTTCCTTGTTTTCCTTTCAATCGAGCTGCATTGCGGATGTTCGCGCAAGCAGAGTGAAAGGAGAAACTTGACCCCACACCAAAGTATTGACATTGGTTTTCAACTCAAGTCGATATCTTGTTATTCTTCATACTTCCTCTCTCAAACAGAGCAAGGGCAGGATGCGGGCATTGCGGCCTGGTGAAAAGAGGAGGTATAGCATGTCTCCTTGCCCTAAGATGGGCACGGAAAACTTCCTGACAGTGACTCAAGAAAGAAAAAAGAGAAGTTGTGAACGAAAAAAGAAGCACAAGCGCGTTCTAGAAAGCCAACGTGGTGGAGTTAGTGTAGCAGGCAAATATGAAAAGAAACAAAAAGAGGAGATACAGTTTACGACGAAAAAATCACGTCATGTCTCGAGTACAGACATCATCATCTTCTTGTTTTGTTAAGCTTTTGCTTGTAGGTGCAGACAGTGGTCATTGACTTTTCCTCTGCCCCTTTTCTTTTCATTCATCCCCTTCAGTACTCTTTCCTTCCGGTGTTTCTCTGCGTTTTCTTTTTCATTTCTTGTGTTGCTGTGCTCTCTTTGCGTTCGAAATGCTTTTATCACGCAACCTACCCAGAAAAAAGGACACGAAAACGCCCAACCGCACTCTTTGGACGGAGGGGGGGGGTGTTCGGACAACAAAAGAGTCCAGCCGTGTCGATGAGAGCTGCACTTATTTCGATTCCTGCCCTTTTCCTTCACGAAGAAGCGGAAAAGAGAAACGCCAATGAGGAAGAGGCTCTTTTTCTCAGTGAATGAAAAGAAAAAAAAACGGGGGAGAAACAAGGCCCCAAATAGTTTGTTGAGTATTCATTTCAACTTTTTTTTTTACTTGGCAGTTCTGTGCGCCATTTCGTTGTGTTTGTTGTTGCCTTTGCAGTAACAACAGAACTTCTCCTGTTCTTTCATCGATATACATCTACATATACATATACGTATATATATATATATATATATATGTATGCATATATATATATATATACGTATATATATAGTTGCTTCGTCTAACGTGAGTTGTGGAAGTCCTTGAGCCAAAAAAAAAAAATGAAAAGCGTATCCCTACATATTTTGTCGTCCTGAAGACCTTTTTGAGATGTTTCGACCCTTATCTTGTGTGACTCAGGGTGAGGGTTTTTGGTGGTTGCGTCGGGGAGAGGAAGGGTACCCCACAGGCGCTCCCAGGAGGCTTTCTGTTGCCGGCGTTAACCTGTCTTCTGCAGCAGAGGCCTCCCTGAAGTTTGCCAGGATGAACCAAGAAATGGTGGTCCTCAAGTACGACGACTAACACGGCATGGCCTTTCCACTAGTACCCGTCTCGAGGGCGTGACAGATGAACGGCAGTTACCCTGGGCGTGCTCACTACAGATGTGCGTTTCTGGCGGCGCCGCACTACACCGTTACCGAAGCTGTGTTTCCTTCACTCCTCACGTCGGCTTCCTAATCCTTTTCACTCGCTCTTCACTCTCTTTGTTTCCTTCCTCTCTTTACTTTTTATTCGGGCTCAATCCTCGGCTTTCTCCCTGGCCATGAAAGGACTGGATCTACTCCAGAGGGAAAGCACGTGTCTACTCCGTGAACCATTCATGCCCAATTCCAATGTTTGTCTGATGAAGGATGTTCTAGGGAGGTCTTGCCCGTGGTGGCTTTTTCATCTTGTTCCAGAAACGTGGAGGGCAGAGAACTCTCTCCAACTACTGACCACACCAGCCCAGAGGCATCAGCTACGTGGCCACCTCTGTGTGAGTGACGGTAACGCGAGTGCATGTGCCTTTACCCCTAATATTGACTTACAAGTCTGCACTTCAAGTGCAGAAATCCAGGTCATTATGACGCATGGGAGACGACTCCGGATGGTTTCTCGAAACTGCGGGGATGTGAAGCTGCACGTCGACCTCTCCAACTTTCTCTCGTGCAGGGGGACATGTGTGACGGAGGTTAAAGAAGAAGCCGTACGACTTGCTGAACTGACGCGGAGGAAGTTGTACGCTTCTCCATTCTGGTTAACACAAGCACAGCTAGAAAGCTACTTTCAGAACACTTCTGCCACGTATCGTACGGGTTGCTCGTGTGCGAATTCAATGCATGTATGCGAGGTGTATCAAAACCCGAACGCGTCTGTAGAGCTGACTTGTGGGACCGAGACGCCAACGCGTTACGCCAATCTAGATGAGTTTCGAGCACGACCGCATGTTCCGGTCTCACTGATGTCGTGCATTTCTTTTTTTCGCATATTTGCTCCTATTAACGTGAAAACTCGACGCTCGTTTGACCCATGTGTGGAGTGGCGTCTTCGATTGGAGTGTCAGAGAAGCGGGTGCTGGTGCAGTGTATGGGGTACCGCAGAGGATTATGCGAGTTGCGGATTTTCCACCCTTGACGGCGCTATAGGAGTTGACGTGTTTGACGCCCTTGGGAATCCTCTGTTTCTCATTCATGCTCTCTGCACCACTGCACCCCTGGACATTTTCACCAGCTGCTACCCCACTGATAGTGTGTTCACCGACGACACTTTTTGATCCTTTCTACTTTTGCTCCAATGTCTTGGAACTGTGTTCTGCTCCTCTCTGCAAGTACTCTCTGCCGTAATACAGGCCAAAAAAAAAAGAAACGAAAATAGTATCACAAATATATGTATATGAACGTGAATACTGTGAAGGAGGCAATGAACAGGTTTCGATCAGGGTCCAAATCACACCTCACATTTTACCTGCAAGCAGGCACGTAGAGCTTC
Organism: Leishmania tarentolae; assembly: GCA_033953505.1. Taxonomy (NCBI): domain Eukaryota; phylum Euglenozoa; class Kinetoplastea; order Trypanosomatida; family Trypanosomatidae; genus Leishmania; species Leishmania tarentolae. The sequence continues at coordinate 1,176,572 of CP119853.1, forward strand.
TACAGTATCATTGTTTGGCTTTTGAGCTTTGGGCTACCAAGTTTCTCCTGCATCGTCAGCGTTTCCTTTTTTGTATTGTGCGTCTCACCTTTTTCCTCTGCTCGGCTTCTTCTCTTTACGTATGTGTAGTACTAACATTCATGAAACGTAGAAGCGCCTCTTACAATGGCAAAACCAACAGCATCCCACCCCGAGCGAAGCTTATCTGGCAGCGACTACGACGCCTCTCGTCGTCTGCTGCTGATTGAGCTATCCGTGTTGCGTCGCCGCTACGGGCTTCTCTCTGAGGGTCTTCACAATGACGCCGACAGGCACCCCATGCCCACCTCTGATGCTGACACTGACGCGGCGCGTTGTTCTAGTGTCGAAACGTCTTCCCTGGACGAAGAGACGGGGGCCCTTTGTCAGAGCGACCGAGATGCGATCGAGGCGCTTTTTCACTCTATCGACGATTTTACGCGTGAGTTTAATGAAGGGAAAGGCGAGGTAGAGCGCGATGACATAGTCTCCAAAATTATGCGCGATGCTGTATAGTGAGCCAATTGTTTGAATACCACCCGCTATCAAGTCGCTGGAGGGAAGATACACTGAAATGAAGAATACGTAGCCGAGGTAAAGTACATTTGCAGTGTCTTTTTCGCTCTTCTCGTCATCTGACGCCTTCGACTGCTTGTGTGCCATGTAAACTAGAGGAGGGGGGTGAGTCTGTGTGTATTTGCTTCCCACGTCCCTTCTGTGTGATGGGCGGTGTCGTGCGTGTAGACACATATTTTCATGCTGAAAGGTCCCCACCGCCTTCCCTGTCCACTTGTGCGGACCTGCGCTTATGATTATGTGAATTTTACCTTCCTCCATGTACGGTGCGGTCTTTCCCTCTTCTTTTGTGTTTTGCAACTACATCGGTATCACTACACCCATTTGTTTGACGCCTACACGTTGCTTACACTGGTCCAACTCGGCGATGCACCGATTCCTCTTGCACACCGTCAAATGGGTTCATTTCACTTTCTCCTCCCTCAAAAAACCGCACACACGATAGCACTGTATCCGAACATGACTGCTTTGAAGAACAAGATCCGTCGCATCGGCAAGAGGAAGGGTGCGACCCTGAAGGACGTCAGTGCGTGGCTCTGGATCAAGACGGCAGCTCGCCACTTCAAACAGGAGGGGAAGATCTTTGTACCAAACTGCACCGAGATCATGAAGAGCTCCCACGGCCGCGAACGTGCACCGCAGAACCCGGACTGGTACTACATCCGGTGTGCCGCCGTTCTGCGCGCCATCTACCTGCGCCCGGGAGTGGGTTACGGAGGCCTCAGCAAGCGCTTTGGCAACAAGAAGAACTACGGCAGCCGTCCCGAGCACACTGTGAAGTCCTCCACCGGCCCCCTCCACTGGGCCTGCAAGTCGCTGACGAAGCTCGGTCTCGTGGAGCCTGGTGCGCAGTCTGGTCAGCGCCTTACACGCAAGGGCCACAAGTTCGCGGACTCCCTGGCTTTCCAGGTTCACATCCGCAAGTTTGGCCAATCAAAGGCGTAAACCAGCGCGGTCATGTTGTCTTTGCATTTAATTTCTTCATTTTCTGTTGAAATATTTTCACGGAAGTAAAAAAAAAAAAGACAATGAACGAAAAAGCGAATGTGTGATCGTTGTGCCGCACGCATTACTTGTCGCTGCGCTTATCCGAGAGGGCGTGTGGGTGTGCCCCTCTCAGACACGGAGTGGAGGCCACCGCACTGGAAATGTTTGTTGCGCGTCCATGTTTCTCGCGTCTTGTGAACAAGTGGCTAAATATGTTGCTTCGTTGAGCCCTCCGCTTGATAGGGTGACACCCGCACGTGAGGGCTAGGGAGCGACGCTAATGAGGTGCATTGTTTCCGGTGGATGAGACGATGTGAATTGTCGTTGACTGTTCTCTTCGTCACTCGCGGTCTGGACAGCTCACCTTTTCGTTTTTTTGTACCACTACTACTGCCGCTGCTGCCGTTCCCGGGCCCCGTTCCTTTCTCTTTGGAGGTGTCGTTGTCTCACAACCGCTTTACTCATGCAGGTGAGTCTGTTGTGGGACAGTCACGCAGGTTAACACATCTCCGTAACCATTTCTATACAGGAGGCTCGAAACTATGCCGCCTCTATATACGCTTCTTCGGTTCACCGCGCTCGGCGTCGCGGGTAGTGGGCTTACCTCCTGGGGGTATGCACAGCGGGCCTCGGCATTGACGTCTTCCATCTTGGAGAGACCAGATGCCGCGACGGCGGACGCTGTTGCCAGCATGCAACTTCAGGACCAGGGCATTCCGTGGGAGATCGAGTGCGACGACTTTCACCATGGCTACCAGACGAACACAATACAGCTGCAGATTCTCCGACTTCGTGCCGAATACGCGGCTCCGAGCGGTGAAAAGTCACCTGTGATTCGGATTGTCGCATTCTTCCCCGGGGTTTCTAGTAGCATTGTCTACGAGCACCTCACAAATGTGCCGCTACGGCGAGGGTGGGACTGTAACTACACTAATTTTGAGCAATTTCCCGGCAACTGCCCGTCTACACTGTCCGAAGCGCATGCGCCACGCCGCCCCTTCGAAGCTGTGGCGAAAATGCACCCGTGCTGCTCTGGGGATGTGTGCACTCTTGTCCCAGATGTCGCATCCGTCGTGCTAGACGACTATGGGTGGTTCACACACCGTGTCGGTGGTCCATTGTTGCGCCGCTTCGGCCTGGCGGATCGTCTATTCCAGTACGAACGGATATCCTACGCCTACAACTTCGGTAAGGGCGCTGCAATCAAGTCCGGTGAGTCGTCCACTGCGAATAAAATGTACGATGTACTGTTCAGCGGATCAAAACGCACGCGCGAGGCGGCTTCGATCGCTGCGCCACCGCTGCGTGCATGGCTGCAGGCGAATCGCGAGGCGGTACCATGTGAAGAGGTCGACGTAAACTTTCAGCATATCCTTCTTATGCCGATCGCGGATGCAGAGGCACAGATGTTCCGAAACCCTGACCGCCTTCGAGCACTGTGCACAATGGGAAGCATGCTCGATGAGGTGAGCACCAAGCTAGTTTACGATATGTGGAAGGATACGCAGCAGCGTGTGTCGGATGGTGCGGCTCCGTCACCCGGCACCCTTCTTGTCATGACTTCTGCAAACAATGTTGGCATACCAGGGCTATTGCCGAGGTGGGCGCAGAGAACAATTTTGTCGACCATGTCGCATAAGGCATATAGCCTATTACTGAAGGCTTGCTGGGAGCACTCTAGCCAGGGGGGCTCTGCTTAAAGGCCGGAGTAGGAGAGAGAGAGAAATGAGAGAATGCCTGCATACTTGCTTGCGCAATGCGCACATCAACTACAGAAAGAGGGCCTCACGTTAGGCGTAGCAGGCAGCTGTTGGTGCCTCTAGTATAAAAAGCTACCTTCTCGACGATGCCCTTCAAGCTCGTGCAGTGCCATCCTTCACGCACGTGAGCCGTGCTACACGAAGAGGTGCTCAGGGGAAACACGATGGGAGCAAGCGCACACCTTGCATCCCTTCTGTGTATGCAACTACTCTTTTCCCGGTGATGAACTGCTCTCCAGGCGTGCCACCTCCTCTTTCAGCGGCTCCCCCTTTTCTACCAATTTCACATCTGCTCTCCCCACCCACATCCGTTTTGCTTCGGTGTACGATGGACTTGTTCTCTCACCAGACCGCATTCCTGAGCACAACAGTTACGGTACGTTTCGCCCTGCAACTGGAGGACACAGGCGTTCACAGCGACTCTATTCGCTTGTTTCATTTACTTTTGCGTCCGTGCTTTTTCTTTCTGTCTTCTGTTGAGGTGGTTCGTCGTGGTGTCCCTGCATTTTGATGCATCCATTCCACATTCGTGTTTCTTCTTTTTTGGTGCTTTTCCTTAAGCTCCTTTCATGTCGGTGCCTCCTTTTCTGGCTTTGGGCCTGACTGTGTTTCTTGGCGTTGCGTATCTTCTTCCTTCATTGAAAACGTGTAAAATACACTTCTGCTCCTCGATGCAGCGTTCGCGCGCGATGTAGCGGTACACGAACGCCCCAGGACGTCCATCGGAATGCGATATTTTGCTGTGCATACACCAGGAGCCCGGTGCTCAAGGCTGTGCAGCGTCAGTACTGTGCGCGCCACGCGCGTGAGGGCTGACGTGTGCTTCTGTGCATTAAGTTTCCTCGCTGCGTGCTAATGATCTTGTGTCCAAAGCAGCTGCTTCTTTGTGCAAGCGCTGTCCGGCGGCGACGAAAGTGCCACTCAGAAGGACAGCTGTAAGGTTCCTTTGCCCTGCCTGCGCTGATCTTGGAGGGTGCCTGCACCGCTCACCTGCAACTCCCCTCACTATTTTTGAGCGTCAAATGAAAACCGCTCGGCTGTGAATAAGCACCTGTCAGCCACCACCAAGGAGCAGACCGTTTTCGCGGCTCGCGTGTGCCTGCGATTTCTTGGAGCATCTAGTGGTGACTCTTTCAATCAAGCTTGTCGCCTTTGTAGGCTTCCGTCACAAGTCTCGGTCTCCGTGTCTCACCATCACGGACGTTCTCTTGTCGGAGACAAGAGTGGACCATTTGTGCCACATGCCTCATGCGTTACTCACATGACTAGAACACGCGTTTTGCCTTCAGGAAAGGTGTCGGAAGCAAGAGGCGGGGCTTTGAACCTTAACTCAGAATACGCGACAATGTGGGTGAAGTTAATGGACTGCCGTGCGACATGATAACTGATGGCATCTTGTGCCTGTCACAATGGCACACGAGATCTCTGCAGTTTTAGTGGTTCAGCTCTGCTCAAGATAATTCTACGTTGTTCGTGATTGTCTCTGGAGGGCCTATCTCAGCACTGAGTAGCGACGCTTGTACGCTTCTGAGAACCCTTGATGGGGTGCCTCCACACTCTAGAGGCGCAGAGGCCTGGTAGCGTTGCACCTCCGCGACGGCAAAACAGGGAAGTGGGATTCGAACTTTGCCTGACTCGGTGCGCTTAGGAGACGCCAGTTTTCTGATCTTCATAATCAGCGGTGTCCTCTCTGTGGATTGCAAATACCAGCAATCCACTGGGTGTGGCCGACTTCGCCATCTGCGAAACTCCGGGAGACTTCTTGCTGCTTAGCGCTTTATCTTGTATCATTTCAGGTGACCTTGACTGAACTTCAACGACACGCGTTGTATTCCTAACCTAGACGAGATACACTTTCTCCTCCTCAACCTGAGCGTATTTCGTAGGGTCGACGGTGTGCACACTTGGCGTCAATGCCGGCACCGGTGGGTTATGTATCTTCCAGCAACAAAGATGACTTGCATTTCTCACCTGCGCACGAAACCCCACTCCATAGGATCTCAACACCCCCGACTGCTGTCCCGTGACGCACACCTCGCACCTGACGCGAAACAAACAAGTTGTTTCAGCGTCTCTACCTGGCTACGATGAAACCACTATGAGCCCGCTACAGTCGCTGGCGGTCGTGGTGGTCAGGAAAGAGCAACGTGCTCTCGGACACGGCGCGTCAGCGTACAACCCTCTCTGTTTGCGCTGCGCAGCGAGACCGCCGCTGCGCCGTGGTGACCCAACCCACTACAGTGAGCAGGTGCTACTTCCACAAAACGGATCGTGCATGTCGAGAGGTGGCAACTCCTGTGCTTACCCTTGGACATGCAGCGCACTCACCGAGCCCTTCGTGACCGCCACTTGTGGCCTTCTTCACCGCGGTTCACATGATCACCCCAGTTCTCGTACCCCTTTACCCCCAATCGTCGGCTCCGCTCCCATGAGCCGTGACTTCTGCGCCTTTCCTTTTTTTTTTTTTCTGTCTCTCCGAATGTGGTACGTGCTTAGTGATTGATGCAGTATGTGTCTTCTGCATGCATTTTCTGCGCGTGCTCCTCTCTGATGACTCTCACTCTTTTTCGCCAGTGTGTCAGACGTTTACTTGTGCTGAATGCGCTTTCTATTCACTTCTGTTTCTAGAGACGAGTTCTGTCTCGAGATAGTATGTAGAACCTTCTTGGTCTCTACCTCTCTGCCGAACTTCAAGACCAGAGTACCTTCTTCCGTTCTTCCAGCGAAGGCAGCGTAGACACAGAGAAGAACAGCACATGGCAGTTCAGCTTCTCGAGTCCTGCTCACATGTCCAAATGTTACGGTACAGCGGAAAGTATGTAACGGCGGTTTTTTATTGTTTTGTGAGCACACGAGCTCCTCAGGGGATTGCGGAGGCTCCTGTGATCTTTCATTCATCGGAGAGTGTCGTCCTCTCCCCCCTTTCCTGGACGCTTCTCTCTTTTTGTACCTGATGTTCAGAAGGAATTAAATCACTTATCGACATGAGCCCCCGTTACAGTGGCTTTCTTTCCATGTGCGCTCTGCTCTCTCCGTAATAATGGTCTCGTTATTATTATTATTTATCCAAGTGGCACGCTGGTACCGCCTTGCGTTTCCCCTGACGTCCCAAGCTGCATCTTCCTGTTTTCTACTGCCTCTCGATTTACCCTCTCACGGATTGTCGCCTGCCTTTGGAACAGAGCGGATCTGGCAGGATTTGGGTGTTACTTGGCATAAACTGATAATGGTAAAAGTATTCTATTATTATTATTGTAGAGGCTCGCATGTTGGTAGAGGTTCACAGTTTCTTGTGCCGACCTGTGGGAGCTGCCTTTCGCAAAATGCCTCTGATCTCTCTTCTTCACTGGATACACACCTCCACTCGTCAACTCGTGAACACTGCATACGCGCACATCACACTCACCGTAGGCGAGAGACCCTCTGAGTCAACCACTTTTTTCCTTTGCGTGCTCTCTTTGCTTTCGTGAACATGACGCGAACACGTTCCTTCTGTCCCGAAGGCAGTAACGCTGTTTTTTCATTTGTCTTGTCCATTCTGGGCTGCACGTATACAGAGCTATAGAATATCTCGCGTAGTGCTTCACACTGCGACAAGACATCATCAGGTTTACTTCTTTGACTGAAGATCCTCTCACAACGACGCACACCTCCCCTCCATGAACTTCTTCGTAGGTCTTTTTGTTTTGTTGTTATTACGGTTTTTACCCCCAAGACAGAAAAAAGATCTTGAGCACGACACTCACAGCCTGCCTTCTTCTTGCAGCATTTGGGAAAAACGTCGTTTCTTCAACGAAGTTGAACAAGGTGGCGGCCGTGTGGGGCACAGCATGTGGTAGATGGAGAGCGGCGCCGTGGGCGTCGAAGTGTGCATGTTTATGCATGCCTGATCTTCTTCACACACGTCTCTCTATCTCCCTCCCTCTCTCCCCAAAGAACACTCTATCGCGTATTTCTTCTGCCCTTTGAAGAACCAGTCCCTTTGGATCGTTGTGCGCTGCCTCACGTTCTACGATCTTTATCCTTTTCCAAAGCTTCTGTACGGTGCGTGTTAAGCTCTGCTGCCAGCGGCAATATGGACTATGTTACTGTTGCTGTGCAGCGCGCGCATCAAAGTCTTCTCCTCACTGAGAAGTACAGGAGTGATTACAACAAAGGATATCAGCTGCTTGACGCTTTGACAAGTGACGCGTTGACGCTGGTGCTGTGCTCTCTTCCCGGTCACGCTGCCTGTGCAGTGGCTGCGGTGTCGCCTACTGCGCGGCTGTATAGCGAGCTTCTCTTTGGTGCCAGCGGGAACAAGAACCTCACTGTCGATCTCTCTGGGAACTCTATCTTACACACACTCGAGTACGGTCGAGTACCCTATGATTTGTCCCAGGCTCTCTACTTTTCAGGCTGGTGGATGAAGAAGAGCGCTCTTCCGTTAAAGATCAAGGGTGCGCCTACTCTGTGCACGATGCTTGCGGCACCTGCGGATGTAGTGTCTATGATCCAGGCAGTCGAACTGGGCGTTAGGGAGTACTATGCCCTGAACCCCTACGCTGGGGAACCCCAGCGAGTTGATGCCCAAATCAGGGGCGAGATCGACAATGCGCTTTGTCAAATACTCGCGTCACCGACGATGCACTTGCGTGCTCTACACATTGGCGGCTGCAGCAAGACTACGTTGCAACTGACGGGTCAGCTTACACACCTCACGGAGCTTTTCATCAATGGCCTCTATGAAAAACAGCTATCAATGGATGAGCTGGCTTGTGCCTCTCGTTTGAGCAGACTTTCGCTTGTGGGCGCACAGGTTCAGCAGCTCGTCTCCTTCGAGCGCTGCCGAGTCCTTGAGGAAGTGAGGCTTGTGTACTGCCGCGATCTGCAGAGCCTCGCTCCACTGGGATGTGCCGCGAGACTGAGATACCTCACTGTTCTTCACAGCGATGTTGAGGATATTGGTGGACTTGACGCATGTGTGAACCTCGAAATAGTGACATTCAGCGAATGTCAACGGCTCACGCGTCTTGCCCCGCTTGCGGGGGCGCCGCGGCTTCGGATTCTCTCCGCCACGCGGTGCGGCGTTCACGACATTCATGGTCTGGGTACGTGTTGGCAACTGGAAAGTGTGGATGTGAGCTGCTGTACTCAACTGTTGAGCCTTGCGCCGCTGTCAGGCTGCGTGAGCCTGAAAACGATCAAGGCGGCGTGGAGCAGTGTCGAGAATATCCAGGGCCTGCACTTATGTGAACGACTGGAATCTGTAGACTTCACAGAGTTAAAAGAATTACGCACCCTGACGCCGTTGAGCGGAGCTGCCCGGCTGAAGGTAATCAACGCCATGCTAAGCGGTATCGAAACAGTCGACGGTCTTAACCGCTGCCTCCAGCTGGAGAGTCTTAACGTGACCGACTGCCGCAGACTCATGAGTCTCGCACCACTGGCGGGCGCTCCACGATTACGGAATCTCAACGCTCGCGGGTGCCCTGTGAGCTTCATAGACGGTCTAGGCACTTGTCCGCAGCTCGAATACGCCAGCTTTCAGTGTGCGAAAGAGCTGACGAGTCTCCTGCCGTTAGCCGATGCGCCACGACTCCGAGTTCTCGATGCGTCGTGGACCGGCCTGCAGACTCTCGACGGCCTCGACCGGTGCTTAGAACTCGAGAGCGTTGACTTCACCGGTTGCCGTTTGCTGGTGAGTCTTGCACAGCTGTCTGGCCTGCCACGGCTGCGCATCATCAAGGCGTCTGAAAGTGCTGTCGACAGCATTGATGGGCTGAGTACGTGCCTCCAGCTGGAGCACCTCTACGTGAACCGTTGCAGGAGGTTAACGAGTCTCGCCCAGTTGGCTGGGGCCCCACGACTACAGAGCATTAATGCCTGCTGGAGCGGACTTCAGAGCCTCCGTGGATTGAACCAGTGCCCGAGGTTGATGTTCCTTGATGTAAGCCACTGCCGTCAATTGGTGAGCCTCGAGCAGCTCTCTGGTGCACCGCGTCTACGCAGAATCGAAGCGAATCACAGTGCACTGCAGCACTTGGATGACGTCAACATATCCGCCAAAGTCCATTTCGACTATGTCTGGAGGAGGCTTTCACGCCGTGGACACAAAGCTGCAACAACATCTAATAACCACGCACAGACGAGCTCCGGTGAGAGCACACCATCTATGATTCCTAAAGGGGCGATCCCTGAGTGTGTCTGAAAGGTGGAGGACTGCCATCGATTGATACATCAACGCAACGTTTTCGGACGATGAAGTGGGGAGCCGCAGTTTCCCAATGTGATGCCGTGTGACACCGTCGTCCTCTCAGTCGTTGTTATTCATTTTTTTTTTTCTTTGCACGTCCTTTTGACCTTGCCACCGTCTTTCCGGTTACTGTGCGCGAAATGTGTTTTTCATCGGCGTGTTTCACGTGTGTTTCGGTTGCGTGCCTGTGTGTGTGTGTGTGTGTTTATTTTCCTTCCTTGCTGCTCTACGGTTTTTCATGCATGTTTCTGTTGAGGCACGCGGTTCTTCGGATACCTCGTTCAGCATTATGCTTGCCAAGCTGTACGTTAGAGTGACGCAAGACTACATACCCCTTAGCCTCTGCTGTGCGATCGAAGTGGCTGTTTAGTCTTTAGCGAACTCTGTCGTCGTGTTGCGGCTAGGTACTATGGCTCATGCAGTGGAAAAAAAAAGTGACCCACAGAACAGGTGCCTACTCTCATATCTCATCCTGGCTTTACACTACCTTTTGTACTGCGATTTATATGAATAACTCACCATTGTGATCTCTCTCTCTCTCTATATATATATTACTGTGATGTTCTCGGTACTGTCTCCTGACCTCTTCGCATGCAGGATACTGCTCTTGCGTGTTGCTGCGTAGAAGTCTCCGAGAGCAAGCTTCTCTTTTACTATCTCTTTTCGCAATAAATTATTTCCTTCACTAAGCACTCCCCTGCATTTATCGTATTCCTTTTCATGAAGGACCTCCCGCTTGCACTTTACTTGATGCCCAATTGCTTCCCATCTCTCTTCCCCCTTCTTTTGTTTGCTCGACTGTTACCCTATTTCAGTATCGTCTATGCTCCTTACCTGTGCTGAAGTAGTGCACAAGCTCCTGTGCACAACGTGTCTTTTCTCAGTTTTCCAGAAGAACATACTATCGTGGCACCCGACATCAGGAGGATCTGTTATCATGTCCACAGGTTGAGGTGGCGCATGTGATACAAGACGGTGAGCGTTTGTATGAGCGTTTCCAAACTCTTGTTGTGAGTGC